>JAGXOD010000012.1:3562500-3590000 GCA_020368025.1 Brachyhypopomus occidentalis
CACACACACACACCTGTCATGCCCGCTAACTCTTATGCAGAGGGAGGGCACGTGTCTAGTCACAGACAACAATATTGCAGTGTTATTGTTGCTTTAGTGTTTGGGGTGGTAGGTTGTTTAGTGTTTGGGGTGGTAGGGTGTTTGGTGTTTGGGGTGGTAGGTTGTTTAGTGTTTGGGGTGGTAGGTTGTTTGGTGTTTGGGGTGGTAGGTTGTTTAGTGTTTGGGGTGGTAGGTTGTTTAGTGTTTGGTGTTTGGGGTGGTAGGTTGTTTAGTGTTTGGGGTGGTAGGTTGTTTAGTGTTTGGGGTGGTAGGGTGTTTGGTGTTTGGGGTGGTAGGTTGTTTAGTGTTTGGGGTGGTAGGTTGTTTAGTGTTTGGGGTGGTAGGTTGTTTGGTGTTTGGGGTGGTAGGTTGTTTAGTGTTTGGGGTGGTAGGTTGTTTGGTGTTTGGGGTGGTAGGTTGTTTAGTGTTTGGGGTGGTAGGGTGTTTAGTGTTTGGGGTGGTAGGTTGTTTAGTGTTTGGGGTGGTAGGTTTTTTAGTGTTTGGGGTGGTAGGGTGTTTAGTGTTTGGGGTGGTAGGGTGTTTAGTGTTTGGGGTGGTAGGTAGCGCCTGTCTGCATCACTGTGTTCTTGCCTTCTTCATGTTCCAGGGCACCTGCATAGTGTCCAGACTCCCTACATGGATGGAGACACTTGGAGGATGGTCCAAATACAGAGGCAGGTAGTCTAGAGTAATCACCCCCCCATCCTGACACCAGGCGTCTACATTTATACATTAATGCACACTGGCCTCTAATAGTCTAATTGAGTAACCCCGCAGTACAATATCTATATGTACATAGCCTGCATATTAGATGCAAACCATCATCTCACATTAATGGGTCAATTTAATAAAATCACAAAGCAGGCAACATTCTCCAGCTTTTCATTATGGTGGATCAGCTATTTGATGTGATGTATAATGCCTCACTGTATCTTGGCAATCAAGACGCAATATTGTGGAATATTGGCAGCCTGATTTGCCTTTCACAGCGCGCGTGGTGTCCAACAAAACCCGCCCCTTGGGATGAACACGTGTATGGAGAGAGAGGGGCAGGCCGACCGACAGCAGGTGGCCCACGGCTGCCTAATGAACACGCCAATCTGTTACTAGCGCGGCCGTGCTTTTCACCAGACAATTAGGCGACTAAGCGTGTAATTATTCCGGGCCAACAAGAAGAGGCTCTCCTCTAATTTCATCTTTTCATTTCTGTTTACTCACCCTCACTCCGCTCATTAATGGGAGATTTTCCAGTCTATGCTAATTGGTTTCAATAACATTCATTTCAGATGAAAGGGAACGATTCTGATAATTGAGGAGAGGGGGAGGAGGGGGGGGGGGTGTCTTTTCATTTTCAAGTGCGGGCGCGAGACGATGCTTTTGAAGGCGCTCAACAGGTTCACAGCTAATGAAATTAAGGGATGCGGGCCGTAACAGAAAGGAAGGCCTAAATTAAAAGCAATTTATTTCTCATTTAAACATGTGGTAGTGTTCGGGCAGAATTAATGTGCCGTGCATAAAGAACAAAAGAAGAAGAAAGCTGGTGGTTGTGAGGACGGGGAGACGCCTGTCCCCGCGCTGGGGCACAACACCTGTCAAATACCATCGCAGATATTTTACAGATTGCGCAGATGCTTCGTGTGTCAGTGAAACGGCAGGCCCACGGGTCAGCGTGTTCGCGGCCTGAGTTTAGCGAATCAAGAGCAGATTTGTTGCGTTTTAACCAAGGTTAGTCAATAAAAACCGATTCTAACAACAGCCGTTCTTACTGAGGTGAATTCATTTTGCAAGTCGAGCATGTGGCCACTGGCAGTGACTCATCTCATATTCCACAGGAATCCTAAGTGACGCGTTACTGCTTCTCTTTGGCCCGGTGGTAGGCTAACAGGCTAACAATGACTCAAAGCCTCTCTCTGCAGACGTCCTTTGGTACAGCTAACACACGATAATTTGAGGCAATTTGCATCTCATTTGCATCATATCAGAATGCGAGCTACAAATAGGTATGAATGTGTCTTAATTGCGACGCGCTGCACTTCTCAAGCACGCGCACTGGCATTATAATGATTTTATCGGCAGCTTGAACGCACGAAGCAAATGCAGACAGGCAAAATGCCTGTTTAAAATGTATATAGTGATGTTACCTAATTATGTCCTATTAAGTAGCCCGAGCTCTGCCTGGTTTCCTTAAGTGTCTGATGTGATGAATCTGAATCTTCATCCAGAACCGCACTGCACAGACGGATGGAGGAACATGGGGATGGTGTTGGAGGGACGACTCCATGGACTCCATCTCGCTGCGCTTTGTAACATGGATTGAAAATGATATTTGGTAGATGTAGAAGAGAATAAATGTGTCATCACAGACATCTGTATAGAGTTGGGTAATAACCACCAGGTAACCCACATTCTGAAAATATTAAGTTGTTCTCTCATTGTATTAGTTAACAAACCAACATAAAAAGACAGTTGGGAAGACAGAGAAAGACAGAGAGAAAGACAGAGAGAAAGAGAAAGACAGAGAGAAAGACAGATAGAAAGATCATGAGAATAGCGTGTAGTAGACTAGTAGACAAAAATATCAGCCCTGTTTTAATGCCTCATTAGCAGTTTTATGCCAATTAGTTAAATTAGTTTTTCCTACACACCACCGTCCTGCCCACAACCCTCCACACACCAACCTCTACCATCCCTCTCTCCCTCTCCTTTTCCTTCTTTCTCTCTTTCTCTCCCTTTCTCCGTCTCTCTTCCCTTTTGTCTCTCCATCTTTGTTTCTTTCTCCCTCTCTCTCCCTCCCTCTCTCTCTCCCTCCCTCTCTCTGAAGTATGGCGATTAATTGATGTGCTGAGCTGTATTCAGGGTGAGTGTAAGAGTACCTGAGGTTGCCAAGGTTACCAAATGGAATCCTCCCTCAGACATTCCTGATCTGCATAATTTCATCATATCACTCAGTGCGTTTCAAAGTGAGCCTGATGAATGGCACCTTCAGAAGATAATATTTCTGCTTGGATGTAATAAATCTTATGTAAAGTACCCTGCATTTCATACACTGGCAAAGGGCGGGACTGGGGGTGCTCGGAGAGGTTATGACAACAGGAAGGTTCCCTCTCTTCCTCCAACTCCCTCTCTCTCCCTCTCTCTATCTCTTTCTCTTCCTCTATCACTCTATCTCTCTCTCTCTCTGACTCTTTCCATCTTTGTCCTTCTGCCCATGATCATTAAAGTCATTTCCTGTTCTGGGCCTACGAGTTTGTCATGGTCTGGGTCTCCCATCCCCTGTATCCGCAGGTCAGAACAGGCCGGAACAGGCCGACAGTCTGTCTGTTGTACCTGTATAGCTGAGCACTCACCTGTCTGTTGTACCTGTATAGCTGAGCACTCACCTGTCTGTTGTACCTGTATAGCTGAGCACTCACCTGCCTGTTGTACCTGTATAGCTGAGCACTCACCTGTCTGTTGTACCTGTATAGCTGAGCACTCACCTGCCTGTTGTACCTGTATAGCTGAGCACTCACCTGTCTGTTGTACCTGTATAGCTGAGCACTCACCTGCCTGTTGTACCTGTATAGCTGAGCACTCACCTGCCTGTTGTACCTGTATAGCTGAGCACTCACCTGTCTGTTGTACCTCACCTGTCTGTTGTACCTGTATAGCTGAGCACTCACCTGTCTGTTGTACCTGTATAGCTGAGCACTCACCTGTCTGTTGTACCTGTATAGCTGAGCACTCACCTGTCTGTTGTACCTGTATAGCTGAGCACTCACCTGTCTGTTGTACCTGTATAGCTGAGCACTCACCTGTCTGTTGTACCTGTATAGCTGAGCACTCACCTGCCTGTTGTACCTGTATAGCTGAGCACTCACCTGTCTGTTGTACCTGTATAGCTGAGCACTCACCTGTCTGTTGTACCTGTATAGCTGAGCACTCACCTGTCTGTTGTACCTGTATAGCTGAGCACTCACCTGTCTGTTGTACCTGTATAGCTGACTGTTGTACCTGTATAGCTGAGCACTCACCTGTCTGTTGTACCTGTATAGCTGAGCACCTGCCACCCTGAGCACTCACCTGTCTGTTGTACCTGTATAGCTGAGCACTCACCTGTCTGTTGTACCTGTATAGCTGAGCACTCACCTGTCTGTTGTACCTGTATAGCTGAGCACTCACCTGTCTGTTGTACCTGTATAGCTGAGCACTCACCTGTCTGTTGTACCTGTATAGCTGAGCACTCACCTGTCTGTTGTACCTGTATAGCTGAGCACTCACCTGTCTGTTGTACCTGTATAGCTGAGCACTCACCTGTCTGTTGTACCTGTATAGCTGAGCACTCACCTGTCTGTTGTACCTGTATAGCTGAGCACTCACCTGTCTGTTGTACCTGTATAGCTGAGCACTCACCTGTCTGTTGTACCTGTATAGCTGAGCACTCACCTGTCTGTTGTACCTGTATAGCTGAGCACTCACCTGTCTGTTGTACCTGTATAGCTGAGCACTCACCTGTCTGTTGTACCTGTATAGCTGAGCACTCACCTGTCTGTTGTACCTGTATAGCTGAGCACTCACCTGCCTGTTGTACCTGTATAGCTGAGCACTCACCTGTCTGTTGTACCTGTATAGCTGAGCACTCACCTGTCTGTTGTACCTGTATAGCTGAGCACTCACCTGCCTGTTGTACCTGTATAGCTGAGCACTCACCTGCCTGTTGTACCTGTATAGCTGAGCACTCACCTGTCTGTTGTACCTGTATAGCTGAGCACTCACCTGCCTGTTGTACCTGTATAGCTGAGCACTCACCTGCCTGTTGTACCTGTATAGCTGAGCACTCACCTGCCTGTTGTACCTGTATAGCTGAGCACTCACCTGCCTGTTGTACCTGTATAGCTGAGCACTCACCTGCCTGTTGTACCTGTATAGCTGAGCACTCACCTGCCTGTTGTACCTGTATAGCTGAGCACTCACCTGCCTGTTGTACCTGAGCAGCACTCACCTGTCTGTTGTACCTGTATAGCTGAGCACTCACCTGTCTGTTGTACCTGTATAGCTGAGCACTCACCTGCCTGTTGTACCTGTATAGCTGAGCACTCACCTGTCTGTTGTACCTGTATAGCTGAGCACTCACCTGTCTGTTGTACCTGTATAGCTGAGCACTCACCTGCCTGTTGTACCTGTATAGCTGAGCACTCACCTGTCTGTTGTACCTGTATAGCTGAGCACTCACCTGTCTGTTGTACCTGTATAGCTGAGCACTCACCTGTCTGTTGTACCTGTATAGCTGAGCACTCACCTGCCTGTTGTACCTGTATAGCTGAGCACTCACCTGCCTGTTGTACCTGTATAGCTGAGCACTCACCTGCCTGTTGTACCTGTATAGCTGAGCACTCACCTGTCTGTTGTACCTGTATAGCTGAGCACTCACCTGTCTGTTGTACCTGTATAGCTGAGCACTCACCTGCCTGTTGTACCTGTATAGCTGAGCACTCACCTGTCTGTTGTACCTGTATAGCTGAGCACTCACCTGTCTGTTGTACCTGTATAGCTGAGCACTCACCTGCCTGTTGTACCTGTTAGGGATCTCTCCTGAGGGATCTCTTTAGGGATCTCCTGAGGGATCTCTCCTGAGGGATCTCTTTAGGGATCTCTCCTGAGGGATCTCTTTAGGGATCTCCCCTGAGGGATCTCTTTAATGATCTCTCCTGAGGGATCTCTTTAGGAATCTCTCCTGAGGCATCTTTCCTAAGGGATCTCTCCTTCCACAGACAGACAGAGACACATGCTCTTTGGTCTATCAGGACCTGACACACCAAACACAGGACACACACCAGCACTATTGATCCCCATCAGTGACCAGTCCGTGGCCCACAGCCCACAATAGCGCGCTGTCAGTCGCCCAATGATTATATAGTTGAAGGGGTTAAGCTGCGCTGACCCTGCACACCAGCCCAAAGACGGGTGGAGTCTGGGCGTAGCTGAGCTGACCCTGCACACCAGCCCAAAGACGGGTGGAGTCTGGGCGTAGCTGCGCTAACCCTGCACACCAGCCCAAAGACGGGTGGAGTCTGGGCGTAGCTGCGCTGACCCTGCACACCAGCCCAAAGACGGGTGGAGTCTGGGCGTAGCTGCACAGAACCAGCCAGTTCAGAAGCACAAAGAACCCTGCGGTCCATTAGTACACAGAACAATCCAGTGCTGTTCAGACTGGTTGTGTGTGTTTCTGGCACCTCCGCCCCTGTCTCCTCCACACTGTTTGTCCATGGCGTGTGCATGCGTTTACCATGCATTAGGCCTCATTAGCCACTAATTGAATGTTGAGGCGCTGAGGGGCAAGTAGTGACAGAAGCAGAGTGATAACTAATAACGTGGGATGGGAAAAGGAGAGGGAGAGAGAGAGAAGAGAGAGAGAGAGAGAGGGAGAGAGGCAGAGAGAGAGGGAGAGAGACAGAGAGGCAGAGAGAGAGGGATTGTTTCATTTCGCCCTTCCTGTAGCCTGTTCTGAGCTGTGTCGTGTTGGGGTAAACAGTCTTTACTTCATTTCCCACTTCTACTCATTTGATTTTCATTAAATCCAGGGAAAAAACTCCATTCATTTCCTGCCACTTTGTGAGTGTACATGTGTGTGTGTGTGTGTGTGTGCGTGTGAGCGTGCGCATGTCTGTGTGTGTGTGTGTGTTTATGTGTGTGTGTGTGTGGGGATGCAAAATTAAAGTCAGAAAAGTGTGTACGTCATCCAGCTTTGAGTGATTGCATTTGTTTACTAATTAGGTTTTGTTTTTGTTTTCTATTCTTAATGTGTGTAATAAGCAGAGAGTCAGGTGCTGCTGACAGTAATGAATGGCTTATCCCAGCTGATCATTATTGCTCAGCACCACTGGTCCCTAATAAAGCAGATAATTACTCCATGTTTGCTCACAGACACATAAAGAACTGCGTATTGACTTTTTGACAGGCCATGATGCTGCCAGTGCTAATGGCTTTTTAAATTGTACCTTTATATCCATCAGGAGCTGGAGCAGACTGTCATGTTTCCAATTAGAGAAAGACGTTCAGAAAAGAGAGAGAGAGAGAGAGAGGTTTGAATGTGTAGAAGTGTATATGCTCATCGGATCAATCCAGTCCGAGCACGTGAGCGTCTGATTACACACACAAACACACACACACAAGGTCTGGCCCCAGACGTCCACACTCAGGGGTCCAGTTTACAATCACTACACTGATCTTTTCTCTGACAGTGTGTGATTTTGGCCTGGCCACTGTTCTTTGTGTTAGCGATAATGCTAAACTCCTGATCACTGCTGCCCAGAGATAACAGGGCCTCTAGGTAAGACAGGAAATTGCAGACTAAGTGTCCTGAATGATATTGAAATTATAGAATGGTATCAGATATCCTTTAATTAAACGCTGCCCAGTCTGACTCAGATATTAACAAATATTTCCACTTTCGTGCTTGTTCTGTTAACTTGGGGTACTTTGTTGTACCAAGAAGGGGATGATAATGTCAAAACGTTCCACTTTGAACGGTAACGGAGGTGCGTGAGATGCCGGCGGTGTGCGGGCTTCTAGACGTACAGCTGACGGAGTGTCTCACGTGAGCGTTCAGCAGGTGGCTGGGAGAGGTGTTGCTCGGTCTCGACTCCCTGCGTCTCCCTGATCACACACACCAGCTGCCCTTTGTCTCCAGTTATGGCTTCATTCTTTCTGAGGAAAGAAGCACGATGCTGATGGATCCTAGTTATCACAGTGGAAGTCAAAGTCATAGAGCACCTTTACAGATGTCCAAGCCCCCAGTGTACAGCTTCAGAAACAACAACAGCAATGTAAACGACAAAGAACAGAAGAAGCAAGAAGAACCAGTAAGCAGTAGACGTCTATCGCGGGTCCTGGTCTGGGGTCCTAGACGTCTCCCTATACTGCAAATACTCCCAACACTGCAAACACTGCAAACACTGCAAATACTCCAAATATTCCAAACACTCCCAAGGGAATCGATTATGCACCGGACAGACTAAAATGTTAGAACAGATTTCACCATCTCAGTCCCTCTGCTGTGTAAAATCTCAAATGAAGAGTTTTATTAGCATAAAGTGTGTGGGCTCCTGCAGTCCTGAAGTATCATGCACAGTCCACGTCTGGGAGGAGTTTGGCACGCAAACACGCACAGAAGCATGTTTACTTTTCATTTTAAAGTGTGTGCTAAGTCTATTAATGGTAATTATAACATCCTTCCTGCCTGCAAAGTCAGAGAAAGAGAGGAAGAGAGAAAGAGAGGAGTGAAAGGAAGAGAGGGAGGTGGTCAGCCCTCCCTCTTCCTCCACGCCACCCTCCCAGACGCACTAGCTCACTATTGTTTAGAGGCAGCCATTCGCCTGTTTGGCTGTGCTTACACACGCCAGGCCTAATGACACTGTACGGCTCTACAATCTCCCAATCAAATCAGCAGCCGTGTTATGAAGTTAATTTCAAATGATTGACAGTCTTTTATATGCATGTCTGTAATCTCACGTAACTTCTTAACAGAAGGAAAAGGGAATAGACAGGACAAGGAGCCAGAGAGAGAGAGAGAGAGAGAGAGAGAGAGAGAGGGTGAGAGAATGAGAGAGGCAGAGAGAGGGAGAGAGGGATAGGGTGAGAGAGGGAGAGAGAGGGAGAAAGAGAAAGAGGGTGAGAGAGCGTGAGAGGGAGAGAGATGGAGAAAGAGAAAGAGAGGGTGAGAGAGCGTGAGAGAGGGAGAGAGATGGAGAGAGAGAGGGGGAAAGAGAGAGAGAGGGAAAGAGAGAGAGAGGGAGAGAGAGAGAGAGAGAGAGAGAGGGTGAGAGAATGAGAGAGGCAGAGAGAGGGAGAGAGAGGGAGAAAGAGAAAGAGAGGGTGAGAGAGCGTGAGAGAGGGAGAGAGATGGAGAGAGAGAAAGAGAGGGTGAGAGAGCACGAGAGATGGAGAGAGATGGAGAGAGAGAAAGAGAGCGTGAGAGAGGGAGAGAGAGAGGGGGAAAGAGAGAGAGAGGGAAAGAGAGAGAGGGAGAGGGTTTGGAAGAGCAAGAAGGCGCAGGTAAGACCGTAGAGGTCAGTGGGGCTGATATCCCAGGTGCGACTCTCAGTGAGCTGAGCTCAAACATGAATGACCAAACAGAAGTGACACACTTGGTCTGGAATTAAGGAACAAATGTTCAATTTGATTTTCTTTCTGAGTTTTGAAGAGTAACTCCCTTATATAAGAAACACTTCCAGTCATAAGGGGAAATGGTTTCTCCAGTGTTTCACATGCCACTTCTAGATACTTGAAGAAATGTGAACAGGTCTTGTGTGAAGTAGGAGGGAGAAGGTGGAAGTGTTTAGTCTGTGAAGAACTAGCCTAACTAACCTAACTAGCCTAACTAGCCTAACTAACCTAACTAACCTAACTAGCCTAACTATCCAAACTAGCCTAACTAGCCTAACTAACCTAACTAGCCTAACTAACCAAAATAACATAACTAACCAAACTAGCCTAACTAGCCTAACTAACCTAACTAGCCTAACTAGCCTCCGTGTGCTTCATATGTCCATTAGGATTTTGAAGATTTGATAGCGTAGCGTCCCTGCTCAGCTTGGCCTCGTGGATGGTGCCTGGAGTGTGTATGTGTGCTATGTGTGTGTGTGTGTGTAGTATGTGTGTGTGTGTGTGGTATGTGTGTGTATGTGTGCTATGTGTGTGTGTGGTATGTGTGTGTGTGTCTGTGTGTGGTATGTGTGTGTAGTGTGTGTGTATATGTGTTTGTGGTATGTGTGTGTGTGTGTGTGTGTGTGTATGTGTGTGTGTGTGTGTGTGTGTGTGTGTGTGTGTGTGTGTGTGTGTGTGTGTGTGTGTGCGCGTGTGTGTTTGGGGGCTGACAGTAGCCCCAGCTGTCTGCCTCCTGTTATCTATCAGGCATTAGTGTTGATCTATCAATTAGAGAACAAGTGATTTCCCCCGACAGTGTGTGTGTGTAGCGTCCGTGGAGAGACTGGTGTAGAGATCCTATAGGGCACTGGAGGTCGTGGTCATGTGTGTGTGTGTGTGTGTGGAACAGTCAGCCACTGTTGCCCTGACAGGGACAGCAGGTTGTGTTGAGATCTGGGCACCTCAAGGCCATAAGACACAGTCAGCCTGATGCTAACAGGAAGACATGGCAGAGCACAGGGTACGTTTGTGTGTGTGTGTATGTGTGTGTGTGTGTGTGTGTGTGTGTGTGTGTGAGAGGTTCTGTCCTGAGTTTAGATTTATCCCTCCCTCTGTTTAATTTGCTGCTCTAAATCACAGGTGATGTCAGGTGAAAGTCAGACGAAAAGGCCAAGTCAAGGGTGAGGTCATCGCTGCCGTGGCAGGGGCTGCTGGGTAGAGATCACATGACCAGGCTCACGTCCCTCTGTTTATTTTATGACCACCAATAAAGCATTTAATTGCAAGACCCAACATGAAACAGAATGAATCTCTTGAAGAGGTCTCCTGTGGCTTCAGCAACAAATTAACCCCTGTGTGCACCTCTCGCCAAACGGATCCTGCGTAGAGCAAATCTCCGTGCCCATCTTAATTTCATATTTAAAACCATCAGCCTTGTTTGTTTGCCTCGGCACCAGTGCGGAGGGCTCCGAGCAGGGAAATACACAATTCAACATTTTGTTTGAAGGAGGCATGATTGCCCTGACAGTTTGTGAATGTAGGAGAACATGATGAAGACCAGCTCATGTGTGCCTGAACGCCCTGGGCCTGCTTGGCCAGTATGTTCTCCAGGCACAAGGCAGGTTCCGGATCAGGGCCTCTTGCCTACACACCACCAAATTTCCTATCATGCAAAAGCAATAAACTGATCCTAGATCAGTGATGTTGGTCAGTGTGAGGAATGCCGGTTTGTCCGCCCGCCCTTGAAAAGCTCCAGAGAGGGTGAGTGGTACTGCAGAACCGGGCTGATCTCCACGCCCCCAGCTGGCTGGAGCCTCCTTGGTCTTGATCCACATCGCGTGTCCAACCTGACGCCAGCTGAACGTTAGCCGACAACCACCTTGTTTTAAGGTAACAGGAAATGTCACCATTCTAAAATCACTAAAATCAAAAAGATTAGTCATCCAAGAATGACAAAATGAGTCCAAATGCTCTGTGTAAACATAACCCATACAAGCAGCACAAGCAACGCGTGGCGTTTAGACGCCGTTCTGCTGCTCCTCCGTGAGGTTCAAGACGTTAAAAGGTCTCGCCACTCCACCGAGGGCTGAAGTGGTTTTGGCGCGCTGAGGCGTTTGTCTCGTCTCTCTGCACTGCAGACTGCTTGGTGTCCTCGTCCTGCTGATGTGGACACATTCGAAAGCTGTTTTCAAATCTGTTGCTTTTCGCAAAACCCAGCTCAAGATGACACGCGCGTCTGTGACTGTAATTTAATGCCGAGCACCTTGGCTTGGATCATTAGGTACCAGTCGTTAGTCACTTAGCTGCAGTGCCTGAGGGCGGCCATCCCTCTCAGATATTCAGCAGGTGGGTTACCTTTAGCATCCGCTCTCAATTTACATTCCCAGTCGAATTGCATTTTTCATGGCTGCCCCGAAAGTGAATTACACATCACAGGTGATTTATGCTTTTCAGAATATTAAAGAAAGGATGGCAGCGGTGATGTTAGATGGCAGCGGTGATATTAGATGGCTAGCGGTGTTGCACTCCCACCCACAGCCTCCTCACCCTTAATGTTGGGTATTAACTGCATCGCCTGCATGGAGCAGCGCTTAATTAAAGTGTGACTGAGCCGAAGGTGTTGGACAGAGCAGGACCTCGGGCACAGCGGGACCACAGGTACGGCGGGAACACAGGCGGGACCACAGGTACGGCGGGAACACAGGCGGGACCACAGGTACGGCGGGAACACAGGTACGGCGGGAACACAGGCACGACGGGACCACAGGTACGGCGGGAACACAGGCGGGAACACAGGCGGGACCACAGGTACGGCGGGAACACAGGCGGGAACACAGGCGGGACCACAGGTACGGCGGGAACACAGGCGGGACCACAGGTACGGCGGGAACACAGGCGGGAACACAGGCGGGACCACAGGTACGGCGGAAACACAGGTACGGCGGGAACACAGGCGGGAACACAGGCGGGAACACAGGTACGGCGGGAACACAGGCACAGCGTGGCCACGGCGACTTTAATCTCCCGCGCCGGGTGAGTGGCAGTGTTCAGCCATGACCCCTGGCTGCATGCGGGACTATGGTTACGTGCTGGATGCCGAGGACCGCGGCGAACGTCATTAATTATCCTTATTGATCACCACTCCGCAGATAAAGCGTTCAGCTGACTGGGATGTGCTCACGTTAGTACAAGGTCAAGGCTGGAAAAGAGGCCTGGGATAATCGTGCCGGATCCACAGACGGGAAATTTATACGGCCTTGATACCAACCCCCCACCCCCCATCTCGCTCTGTCTCTCTCTCTCTCTCTCTCTCTCTCTCTCTCTCTCTCTCTCTCTGTCTCTCTCTCTCTCTCTCTGTCTCTCTCTCTTTCTGTCTCTCTCTTTCCCTCTCTCTCTGTCTCTCTCTCTCTCTGTTTGGTATTCTGTATCTCGTGCAATCTCAAATCTCAACTGGGAAGACAAGTTTGCCACTTTTGGAGTTGCCACTCCACTCTGAATATTTATTTTGCAGAGTGAGGACAGTGTAGTCATGTGAACGAGCCAACCTGACTGAGCAATGCTTGGAGCCTGAGTGGAGGAATAACCCTTCATCCTGTTCCTGAGTGACAGAGAGAGGGAGAGAGAGATGCTGATGGAGAGATGGAGAGTGAGTGATGAGAGGGTGATGGTAAGATGTTCCTGGGAGCTCCGTGCGATTAGCTGTGATAATGGACCCAGGATGCTCCCAGCAGGAAGTAAAGGTTTTATATTTATACACCAGTACATCACTCTCCTGCTTTTCTACTGCTCGGCGGGTGTGTGTGTACATGTACGTGTGTGTGCACCTGTTCAGCGGGTGTGTGTGTACACGTACGTGTGTGTGCACCTGTTCAGCGGGTGTGTGTGTACACATACATGTATGTGCACCAGCCTAAAGACTTTCAGATAGTGTGTTGTACTATCTCAAAGTGTAACAGGAGAGCTAGCTGTGTGTCATGCTAATGAGAACATGTCAGAATGGTAAGAAATGCACACACACTTGCTCTCTCTCTCTCACACACACACTCACACACACTCACACATTATGCAACCACACTACAGGGACTATTACAGGATTCCATATTTCAGCCTGTGGCCCATCTAAGCCCCATGGATACTTCAGTCCAGTTTGTAGCATGTCAGTATTTGTGTCCATTCTGGAAAAGAAGATTTGTGTGATCAGGCACTGATGCTGGATCAGGAGGTCTGTATGTCGGACCAGAAGGTCTCTAAGTTGGAGCAGGATGTATGTATGTTGTATGTATGTTGGAGCAGGAGGTTTGTATGTCGGACAAGAAGGTCTCTAAGTATGTTGTATGTATGTTGGAGCAGGATGTATGTATGTTGTATGTATGTTGGAGCAGGATGTATGTATGTTGTATGTATGTTGGAGCAGGAGGTCTGTATGTTGGACAAGAAGGTCTCTAAGTATGTTGTATGTATGTTGGAGCAGGAGGTCTGTATGTTGTATGTATGTTGGAGCAGGATGTATGTATGTTGTATGTATGTTGGAGCAGGATGTATGTATGTTGTATGTATGTTGGAGCAGGATGTATGTATGTTGTATGTATGTTGGAGCAGGAGGTCTGTATGTTGTATGTATGTTGGAGCAGGAGGTCTGTATGTTGTATGTATGTTGGAGCAGGAGTCAATGCCGTTAGCTAGTATTCCAAATAAACACAGACTCACTTAAACAGGAACTCAAACTTATACCAAGAAGCGCAAAAAAACAAAGACAGATAAACATACAATGTAAGAAGGACGTGAGCTACAGTATGTGTAGTTAGTGCTCAACCAGCAGGTGAGTCTTCAGTCTACGTTTGAAGACGGCAAGAGACTCTGTAGTCCAAGCAGCTAGTGGAAACCCGTCCCACCATCTCGGAGCCAGAACAGAGTGGATTAGTGGAGGTTGGAGAATGACTGCAGCTGTTACTGGGTCCACCTGAGCCCTGGGTCTGGCTAAAGCACCTGAGCACTGGGTCTGGCTAAAGCACCTGAGCACTGGGTCTGACTAAAGCACCTGAGCACTGGGTCTGGCTAAAGCACCTGAGCCCTGGGTCTGGCTAAAGCACCTGAGCACTGGGTCTGGCTAAAGCACCTGAGCCCTGGGTCTGGCTAAAGCATCTGAGCCCCAGCAGGAGGACCAGGTGTCCACATACCACACATGGCAAAGTTCAGCTTCAGGCCTGCTTGCTTTTCGTGGCCATGTAAGAGCAGAAAGCATCTGGGATGTGAGTCGCTCCAGTGTGCGCGTCCTGGCCCTGTGTCCTGCTCTCCTGCTACGCCCTGGCTAGCACAGCCAGACAGACAGAAAGTGGGTCTGACACAAATGCATTCGTTTTTCAAATGGCTGTTTGAGGGAGGCAGGCGAGACGAGCAACCCCCCTGCTCCGCCCCACTCCGCGCCCGCCCCCCTCCGCGCCGCCCCGCCCCCCTCCGCTTCCCTCCGACCTGCTCTGCACACACACACACACACACACACACACACACACACCCCCCACACACACAACCTCACACACACACACCCCCCCCCCCACACAACCCCACACACACACACACAACCTCACACACATACACAACCCCCCCACACACACTCAACCCCACACACACACACACAACCCCCCCTCACACACACACACACACACACATACACACACACCTACAGCCCCACTCACACACAAGCTCAATGACTCCAGAGGTCTCACCTGATGTACACATGCACACACATGGTTAAAAGGTGCGTTAAATGGAGATGTGCAAGCAGAGTGACTGGTTGTGGAGAGAGGAGGGGAGTTGACCTGATCTGTTCTGTTCGTTCTGTCTGAAGTGTATCAGACACAGAATCCCAAGGTCTGTTGACTCATTAGAGCTGCTCTGACTGTGGACACAGAGCCGGTGTGAAAGGTCAGAGGGCAGCTGAGCTGCTGTAGTTAAACACGAGCCTGAGGACACACTCAGACTGCACCGCCCAGGAACACACACGCCATCACCACAGGGCCTCAGACACTCCGGAGGATACACCCCAGCAGACCGACCCAGGTGTGTGTGTGTGTGTGTGTGTGTGTGACCTTCCTGAAGCCGTGTTCTCACTATACTGCTAGAGCTGCAAGCATCTCCGTTAGCATGCATAAAATTAGCCATCTTTATCTGCCGTCTAGCTTTCATCTGAATAGTCTTAATTAACTTTAACTTAACGAACTGTGTCCCTCTGCACAGCCATTTTAAACACCTTCTCAGTGATTTAGCCAGAGATAAAACATTTCAGCCTTACAGCAAAGTGAGCTCCCAGATCAAGCATGCCAGCTTCCCTGTAAAACACACACATTCACAATCCTGCAATTAAAGCTTCAGGGTGATGGAAATATGACTATGAACAAATAAATACTGCACCACCACAAAACGAATGTAGATTTGAGTTCAAATCCATATTCCCTTTCCCCTGTAACCCTGCAGCGCTGAGCTGCAGACAACTACAATTCCCAAGATGCCTTTGTCTTGAGGTGCTTTAAGCTCATTGATTTCTGTAGAAGCTAAATGTGCTTTCCAAACATAAAACCTCACACAGAAATAACACTTAGACAATTTGTGATTGAGGAATGAATGCATGATCAAAGACGAACTGAATTTTACACAATGTATTTTCACACACAAAGTAATTATTATCAAATATGCAAACTGTGTGTAGATTATTATTATTATTACAGACTCCAAATATAATTCCATTCATTGTCTCAAGGTTCACATTTAACTGCCAGGATGTTTATAAACATTCACCTTACTGGTTACTGCCAAGTACGTTCATGAAACGACTTAATGGTTTGGCTCTTGAATTAAATTATTTAATCAGATCACTTACTGTATTACTGAATTTTCTATAAATGCACATCAAGTAAATTATATTTTAAATTATATTTTAAAGATGATACATTGGCCATTTTGGAGTGCATTTTCATGTTTACATAATGCTTCTAGAGAAAGAGGAGGCATAAATTGCATGTGTGTCTATTTTGGTATAAGGTTACGCGCGCACACACACGCACACACACGCACACACACGCACGCACGCTCACACACACACACATGCAAAATGATTGTGGGGCGTTGGCATTCCAGCATGATGCCCATCTATCTTTTTGACATCTTCTAACCCAATTCCCAGGGGGGGGTAACTGAATTTAATCCTGAACATTAGATAAGCACCTCCTCCAGCCCACTGCTTGAGTGTGTGTGTGTGTGTGTGTGTGAGGGGGACAGAGAGAGAGAGAGAGAGAGAGAGAAGGAAAGGGAGAGAGAGGGAGTGGGAGAGAGAGAGAGAGAGAGAGAGAGAGAGAGGGAGAGAGAGAGAGAGAGAGAGAGAGGGAGGGAGACGGACAGATATTGTTTGAATCATGGCATCCGTACACTGGTTAGGCATTGCAATGGGATAAAGAGGTTAAAGGAGAAATCAAAGTACAGACAGATGGGTGACATAATGGACCCCCCCCACACAACACACACACACACACACGTGTGCACGCAAACACACGCGCGCGCACACACACACACACACGTGTGCACGCAAACACTCGCGCGCACACAAACACATGTACACAAACACACACGGGTGCACACAAACACATGCACACACACACAGCTAAACCTCCATATCCCTTTACCTCTATGAGCCCTTTGTTCACCCCAGTCTATCATTTTTCTCCTCCCCTCTCCTCTCCTCTCCTCTCCCCTCTCTTCTCTTCTCCTCCTCTCTCCTCTCCTCCCCTCCCCTCTCCTCCTCTCCTCCCCTCTCTTCTCCTCCTCCCCTCTCCTCTCATCCCTTCTTCCTCTCCTCCCCTCTCTCCTCTCCTCCCCTCTCCTCTCTTCTCTTCTCCTCCTCTCCCCTCTCCTCCCCTCCCCTCTCCTCCTCTCCTCCCCTCTCTCTCCTCCTTAGTCTTGTGGTCCCTGCGTCTCATCATGCTTCCACTGACCGCTGCCTTTATCTTATCATCGCCGTGACAACTGCTTGTTAGTCTGTTAGGTTTTCATGGTAGTGACACCCTGATGTTTCTTTCTCAACACACACACACACACATCATACATCATGTGTCCTAATTTAGCAGCAGCTGCTGGTTTATCTCCATACAGCTAAGGGAATATGTGGGCAGACTGACACTGTTGCAGGGAGCATCTCAAACATACACATGCGCTGGTCTCAGAACAGTCACCTCAGAATCTCCCTTAAATCATGCGTTACACTCCAGGACGTGTGAGCTCCACCGTGGGTGCCGTGTTCACTTTAAGCAGAAGACAGCGTGTGAGCCAGAAGGTCTCGGTCAGCTCTGCTGAGGTTCCTCACTAACATCAGCCAAGGAAGCAGCTGACTCTCTGTCTTCTGCCTGTGTGGCTCTTATTGAAGTGAAATCGGAGAGGGTCTGAAGTGTGTTGGGATGCGTGGGCCTCTGTGTGTAGTCTGCAGCCATCCGCTCATGAACCTCTGGTTTATGGAATCAGTCGAGAAGGACCCTTCTGTGTGGGTTTAACTTGGATGGTTTATTCTGGAGGTTTGGGGAGGATTTGCGGCCTGTGTGTGTGTGTGTGTGTGTTTGTGTGTGTGTGTGTGTGTGTACATGTTTGTGTGTGTGTGTGTACACGTGTATAAAAAGAGACTAAAATATCCATTAACACACCTTGACAGTGACTCTATTTCTCAGAATGCAGGTGAAAAACATTTTAGAGAAACATTTTCCAGGCATCTGTGTGTGTGTGTGTGTGTGTGTGTGTGAGTGTGTGTGTGTGTGTGTGTGTGTGTGTGTGTGTGTGTGTGTGTGTGTGTGTGTGTGTGTGTGTGTGTGTGTGTGTGTGTGTGTGTGTGTGTGTGTGTGTGTGTGTGAGCTGGGTACTGTTTAATGACAGGGAAAGAGGAATGACAGTAAGTGAGTTCTCCCAAGACCAGACAGTGACCTACAATTACCACAACCATGAAGCACAAGCACCTAGACAAAGTGTGTGTGTGTGTGTGTGTGTGTGTGTGTGTGTGTGTGTGAGAGAGAGAGAGAGTATGCGAGTGGGTATTTGCATAAATGTGTTGTCATAACTGTATCAACATTATTAATGGCAATTCACATCAATATTCTAATTCACAGTTTATAAATAACTCATGCGTTCACACACGCACACACACACACACACACACACACACAGTCAGGCAACACTCATATATAATTGTGGTCTTATCAGCTCAGTTCTTGTCCCACACTGACCCAGGGTCAGCGAGGCAGCACATTAGCTGTGACCCATCAAACACATGACCTTCTGTCTACTGTTAACAGTGTGTGTGTGTGTGTGTGTGTGTGTGTGTGTGTGTGTGTGTGTGAACATGCGTGCAATGCTGTGTTTATTACAATAACAGGGGCCACAGTATTACTGTCCTTCAGATGTTTGCTTTGCCTTTTAAAACTGACATGTGTCTGTTGTTTTAAACCTTTGATGTTTAAATACAATTTGACCATTTTAAACGGAACCTCAAGATGGGGAGTCCAGAAGTCTAACGTAGCACATGTAGGGTAATAGCAACAGGTTTGGTCTGCTTACACTTACTAAATCTGTCTCTCTCTCTCTCCCCTCTCTGCCTGTCTCTCTCTCTCTCTCCCCCTCTCTGCCTGTCTCTCTCTGTCCCCCTCTCTCTGCCTGTCTCTCTCTCTCCCCCCTCTCTGCCTGTCTCTCTCTCCCCCTCTCTCTGCCTGTCTCTCTCTCTCTCCCTCTCTGCCTGTCTCTCTCCTCTAGGCTGTTGTCCGACATTTCGCATCCCGCCCAGCTGGAAATCATCGTTCTTCTCAATAACGAACCTGCACAAAAATTCCATTTCAGCGCCATCGATTTTTATCTGATAGTAAATGGCAGTGTGACCAACAGCAGCCTTGCTGACTCGTGCGTAAACGCTTATCGGATAAACGCACTTAAAGAAGTCCAGAGAGCCGATAGTCTCCCAGCCCAATGGCAGCAAAATCAATTCTAATCCAATCAGAGACAGCAAAACAAATTCCACCCATATTGTTGTCAGTGTAATCCTAGGGGAGGGAGGGCCAGACAAGGCCGGGGGGAGGGGCCACAAGCGCGGGGGCCGCAGACGGGTTCTCTCGGTGTCGTATTTCAAATCAAAGGGCTGAGATGTCAAAGGGAAGTCCATGTTACTTAAGCTGTGCGTGTGCTGGCTTCATGATCAATATGGATGGCATCAGAAAGGCATCGCTGCTGTCGGTGTTGGTGACTGGGGGGTAGTTAGGGTATTCTGATGTGAGGTCTTAAAGAAGTGATACATCAGCTGTTTTAGGCCACTTAGGTGCAGTGCCATGCTGTGACATCACGACAGGAAGTTCCAGGAGAGCTCGTGTGTGGTGCCCCTCACCGCGTGGTTCTTTACGTCTGTCTTAGCAGGAAAAATAGCCCATAGACACGAGTGTGGCCTTGGTCTACAATGTATTATTAATTGTTGTGTGTGTGTTTGTGTGTGTGTGTGAGTTAGAGAGAGAGAGAGACAGAGAGAGAGGGATAGAGGAGACTGAGACGGAGAGAGGGATGAAGTATTAGCGAGGTAAAGGAGGGAGGGTTTGCTTTGATATGACAGCTGCTCACCTGATTCTTACTGCTTACCCCATGAGAGAAGCACACTGGGAAGGTGTGTGTGTGTGTGTATGTGTGTGTGTATGTGTATGTGCTTAGTGTCACACCATTTAAGAGTTTATAAAGTTTTTTTTTATAAACAGAAATTTATGCTTAAATCTTAGATGGCAACTCTATTTGCAGAACTCTAGATACAACGTTCTGAAACACACACAGATTTGCTAACCCCCCCCCCCCCCGCCCCACACACTAATTTCTCCAACCCCAAGTGTTACCACAAAGCACCTCACGACCTCCTCGACCAGAGGTGAAGAAGATGAGGGGGGAAGAGAGGAAGAGCTGACAGATACTGACCATGTACTGGTGCATGTACTGGTGCATGTACTGGTCCATGACCATGAGAGAAGCCAGCAGGTACAAGCCAGTTGAAGGCGGTTCTCCGTGGCTTTCATAATGAGGACTTTCAGAGAAGATGGGGCCAGTCAAAGCTCACACAACAGTCTGGGAGAACGTCAGTTTCCATCAGACTCCTGAAATACTGAATGGTTAGATGATTCATTTTATCCATCCACCTTAATCTTCAGCACTACTGAGGATTTTTCCTCAGCGTGGTGGTGGAAGGAATATTTCACACATTATTTAGTGTAGGTGGGAAACGATGCAGCTGAGAAGCCTACGCAGACGCAGGGGGTGTTTACCCTGCTTCCTCCTTACAGGAGGGTAATGGAACACACACCTGCCCCTCAACGTGAAGCAGACTCATGTTTTGTCTGCAATATACACTCTTGTTTATTTTTTCATTTACTTTTTATAGTATTCATTCAAATCTGTTAATAGTAAATACAATTAAAAGCTTATTTGTACTATTTTGTTTATATCCAGTTTACTCCAGTACAGGTATACTGTCCTGTTTATTCAATTACAGTTTGCAGTTCAGAAGATCAGATCACCTACTGTGTTTTCTACTGATTGCCCTAGTGAGAGGAAAGCGGTGGTAGTGTCTGTATATTTGGGGCATGTTTGTGTGTTTTGACAAGAAGGTTTAATTTAGAGCAAAGTTCATGTGGTTTTGATTCAATTGTTGGGTTCTTACAGATGCATTTTAGAGAGAAGTTTGAGAACAGAGCTTTTAGGTTTGTGTTTTGAAAAAGGTGATGTGATTACAGAAGATGTGGCTGGACAATAGAAAAAACAGTAAAGTCTTTTAAATGAATGCTTGTCTAGGTTAAATGTTTAGCTGAATGACAGGTAGTATGTATGTGTGTGTGTGACACTCTCTCCCCCTCTTCTATATTTCTCTCTCTCTCTCTCTCTCTCTCTCTCTCTCTCTCTCTCTCTCTCTCTCTCTCTCTCTCGACAAAATTTGCCAAGTAAGCAGAAATGTCATGCTGAGGCTAATATGTGCTGCATGCTAACTCTAATGCTAAGTGCTAACTCTAATTGAAGTGCCTCTCAACTTTAGCCCACACACGCTCTTTTGACGTTGGAAGGCTTTGTTGACCAATCAGAAACCACGGCTGGGTGCTATTTGCATGTGGCTGAAGATAAGTGTGTGATGGAGGACTCAGTCACCCTCTCTGCTACACAGATACGCTACACAGTCATGCTACGTCACCACACCACCAGTCATGCTACACAGTTACACCGTACAGTCTTTCTTGTGCATGTACGCGTTTGAACATGTGACCCGCACTGTCAGGGTTGCTTTGCAACCCTCAGTTCCAATCACACTGAGTTCTGGAACAGGTCCAGACTCTCATTGATGGGTCACGGTTGGTTGACAGCACTGTGTTCCAATAAGTGGCCTTCTGCAATACTGAGTCGTGATTGGTTATGTATTTTGTATTAGGACACACACACACACACACACACACACACACACACACACACACACACACACACACACACACACACACACACACACACACACACACACACACACACACACACACACACACACACACACACACACACACACACAGACACACACACACACACACACACACACACACACACACACACACACACACACACACACACACACACACACACACACACACACACACACACCATGACCCTGTAATGCTGCCCAACTTCTGAGTTTCTGTTTGCAGTTGTCTTCTTCTGTTGGTTTCTCACATGTCTGGGTCACGTGACCTCCGTGTTGGTTTACTCCAAGCTACAGCCAGAGCAGAGCTACACCCTCCTTACATCCTCCACAACCTGCTGTCCCACTGCTCCACCCTAGCTTCTCCATCCACCTCCTCTATCTCTCTCTCTCTCTCTCTCTCTCACCCCTTCCACACAAACTCATTTTTCTGTCACAAAGACCAGATTTTCCAAAAAGGAAATGAAAACTCCAGGAGGAAAAGAGGTATAAACCTCAGGCATTGTGAGAGGCAGAACCTTCAGGCATGCAGCTGACAGCAGTCTGTTACCAGCCAACAAGTGGTTTGGTTTGGAGTGGGTGAGGGGGGGCAGTCAAATTCAAAAGAGGCTCCGATTACATACACGTTCCATAAATGTTTAGAGTGATGTTAGAATTGCAGCAACACTAGTTAGAACTTGAGACGCTTAAATGGGTGTGTGTTTATTCCTCCCTCTCTCTCCTTCTCCCTCTCTCTTTCTTTCCCAAACTTAGGCAGCGTTGGTCATTCTGGTCCTTCAGACATTTTGCTGAGAACAGGAAAAGGCATGACAAGATTAAGAATCGCAGCGCCGAAATACAGAGAGGAAAAACAACTCCGTAGAGCTGGCCTAAAGTGACTCGGCTAGAAGAACATTTTCACTTCAGAGGCCCTTATTAAGGACGCGGTTCCTTCAGGGAGGCCAGTGTGCGCTGAGGTGCAGAAGCTCCTTTTGAGATGACACTCCTGAAACCTCAGAGCTTCAACCTGCAGTTGAATCAGACACACACAATCAAACAACTTCAGTCCAGTTGAATCAGACACACACAATCAAACAACTTCAGTCCAGTTGAATCAGACACACACAATCAAACAACTTCAGTCCAGTTGAATCAGACACACACAATCAAACAACTTCAGTCCAGTTGAATCAGACACACACAATCAAACAACTTCAGTCCAGTTGCTGTTCAAGAACTTATTTGAACAGTAAAGTCAACGACACAGAGCAACAGGGCTGACGCAGCAGCTGAGATGATCGACATCTCCTGTGTGAGACACGTAGCCTCTGAGTTACTGTCTGACCCACATACACACACCAGTGACATCAGTGCACACAGCCGACAGACGGGGGATTCCATGGTTCCCTGCTAGCATTTTCATCTAATGACGTCCATAAAATCAGACTGTCCCACGGCACCTTGTAGGGACGTTGTTACTGGTTTCTGTTACTGGTTTCTGTTGTCTTTCATTCTTTTGCATTTTGTTCTTTCTTTCCATTTTCTTTCTTTGTGTCCACATCTTCCTCTTTCAAAGAAAGCAAAAGGTTTGATTTGATTCTGCGCCATTTCATTTGGCTTTTCTTTTGCATGTTAACCCTTCATATATGTGACGCTCGTCTTAGTAAAAACACTCATCAAAACAATGTTCCCCAACGTACAGACGACCACCCCAGTCACTGTTCCCCGACGTACAGACGACCACCCCAGTCACTGTTCCCCGACGTACAGACGACCACCCCCAGTCACTGTTCCCGACGTACACACGACCACCCCCGGTCACTGTTCCCTGCCCCCCGGCCACAAGGACGATTTGAACACTTGCCTTGCGAGTCGGCCGGTTCCTCTGCAGTCGATCCAGCCGTGTGTGAAGCGCTGCGCTGGAGACGTTCTGCGTTTGACTGTGTGGGGTGTGTAAGAGATGGAGGGCGTTAGAGGGTCAAATGTCTGGAGCCAGATGCCAGGGTTTTATGTGGCTCATACCCCATACCTGCCGGAGACATGCAAAAAGACAAACTCAATAACTAGAGACTACCTAACATGAGTAATGAGGCTAGAGGCACACTGAAATCTTGCAACGTTGTGTTATGTTAACATAATCTCATAAAGACCTGAGAGAAGTTTGGGGAAATGGCAGCTTTAAAGACTCTTCAGCATGGCAATGTGAGTTTGTGGGAATGGTTACAAGGGAGGACAATTTAGTTAGTGTGAGAAACGTTTATGACAAAGTAGTACACCTTCTGTTTGACCATGTCCGTTGCAGAAAGTCTGTCACTGGCTGTTCATTACTCTAGCCATCACACAACTGTGCACATGTGAGACAACCACCACAGCAAAGAAGAGAAAGAGAAAGACGCTGAAGAAGGAGAGAAAAGACACTGTAGTTGGGCTTCGGGGACATAACGACGTAACGGGGCTCAGGGGGTTGTGGGTAAAGTCCAGTAATTAAAAACACGCAAACCACTGCGCGCTGAAACATAAACATAGCTGAAACATCACTGGAAATTATGAGGTAGCCATAGTAACGGCTTTAGTCGAGGCAGCTAAAATCTCCGCGATTGTACTGCGCTGTGGAACTTTTCAAAGATAAAATTTCCCAACATTTTTGAAGCCTCCCATTAAACTTCGATACTCAAAATCTATATACACCATTCAAACTTTACAAAGTTAGCGAAGGCATTAATGAATTACAAACGGTAGTATGCAGTCTCTAGTAAGTGCTTTGAAAAGTAGAAACCAAGAGTGAGAAAAGCAACTGATTTGCAGATACTTTCCTGTTTGAGGTTTATTTGCAGCTCTGCTTGCTAAGAGGGATTTTACTCTCAGGCTGCACCTTGGGTTACAGTTATCTTTGAGACGCGTTTCTGCTTCAAAACAAGTATATTATGCTGTTAGATATTTTATTTTCAAAATGCCAAATGTCAAATCTTAGCCTTGTGACTGGAAACCCTTATGCTAATACCGAAGCATGTTAGCATTCGGATTTATAGATCTTTATATTTCGCTTTCCCCTCTGATCTCTGAGGGGAAACGGTCTTGTGTACATATCTCTCTCCTCCCGTCTCCTTTAGTTGCTTGTTTCTTTCTTTCACATTTAGACAGAAAGTAACCTTTCAGGGGGTGTCTCACGCCCCAGGGTGCAGCACTGTCTACAGATTCAACCGGGCACACGCACGCACGCACACACACACTCACTCTCACTCTCTCTCTCTCTCTCTCTCTCTCTCTCTCTCTCTACCTCTTACCTCTTACTCACATTGTCTCTCTTTCTTTCCTCGGGAAAAACAACAAAACAAGCACGAGGAATGTTTATTAACACCTCCGCGGGCTCCCTTGGCCCCGCCGGGCTGACCTGATTATCGCCTGTCTGTAATTACACTGAAACCAGAGGTTTGTGTCTCCTCACGGGAGAGGAGTTGCTGATTATGGAGACGAGGCGTTCTCGCTGCCTGCCCGGGAACTAACGGAGCTCTCGCACGGCAGCAGGGCCCTGTAGCTGCACCTTTGTTGTAAGGTGCATATGGTTGAGAGGTGGATGAGACCCCAGGCGATGTGCTTGTGTGTGTGTGGAGAGGGTTAGGGGGTGTATGTAGGGATGTCGGGGAAACACAGAGTGATGTTTGGGTTTTGCTTTTGTGCGTTCTTTTGTCTGTGTCGCCTTGTGCAAAAGAAAGAAAGAAGAAAAGAAACGAGAGAGGCTGGAACAGCAGGAGAAAGAGGAAGTGATGCGTTTGCGTTCCAGCATCCCCGTGGAAAAGAACCTTGGGATGCACGTGGCACTCATCCACAGTGAATGAAACCATGCGACTGTAACGGAGTCCCTAAGAGTGTTTAGAGTGTGTTTGAGCAGGTTGTTTGTATTATTGTGTGTGTGTGTGTGTGTGTGTGTGTGTGGTTCAAGGGGTCACTGGGATACAGGCTTCAATTTGACTTAAAAGGATTCTAATTCTAAGGATCGTACAAAGGTTAGGGGTCTTGCTACGAGGAATGTCAGGGAAAATTTTCTTCTCTTGCTGGAATTAAATCTGATTCCCTTTGTACTATAAATTGTGATTTGTAATGTAATTTTTAAATATATAATTTATGTTTAAGAAATTTAGGAAGGCAGTGTGTGTGTGTGTGTGTGCGCGCACACTCACACACATCTGTCCCAACAAGAGTCCAGCGTCACTTTTTGAGTGCATGTCCCTGCATGTCCCGAACCAAAGCATAGCTAGGTGCTGCCATCTAGTGGCCACTGAACCAAGATCTATGATAGATTTTGATTGAAGGCCTAATGAACTAACTTAATCAGCCATGCATATAAAAACACCACCAGATAATGAATCTGATGAATTATGACATCTGAGCAGTATTTTCAGCAAAGGCCAAATGTGACGTGATGCTATTCTGCTATTGTTTAACCTCACAGTCTCCTGTTCTCAAATGTCCTGTAATGTAGAAATGCACAAGCCCTAAAGCACACAGTGTGCTGGGGTCTGTATGTGTGACCCCATGGCCTGACCAGGCCCCATGCTGTCTCACATCCAGGCTCACACGAGTCTCACATCCTGTGGCCGTCTCACTCTCACACGCCTCCCGCGCGTCTTTCTCCACGTCAGGCCTGCTAATGTCTTCTGGTCCGCTCTGTACTCAAGTGCCGAGCATCAGGGATGTTCACCTAAGAATTTTTGGCATGATTTTGGTTGCTTGATGTGTCTGTATCCGCCTCTGCGCCGGCGGTTCGGAAGCCTGTGATGCTCGTTAACCCTTTCCTAATGGTACATGAGAGTGAACCACACAGCTAGTAGCCTCTCAGCTCCACGGATGAACAGGGCTCAGCTCCGAGCCACGAGGCTCCGGATGGGCCTCTGAACTTTCTCTGGAATGAGGTGAAGAGGTGGAGCTAGAACAGATATGGAGCCATTAGCTTTCTGCAGGCTGTGTGCAGGGTGCCTGGCGCTGCAGCGTGGGGGGAGCTGCCCCTTAGGCGGGGCAGTCCGATCCGACCCCTCCGAGCTGCTCCGGCCCTCCTGCCAGACGTCAGAGATGCAGAGCGGCTGTTCTCCTCCTCCTCCTCCTCCTCTTCCTCACTTCTGGTAAAAGGACGCAGGGTGGCGAAACAATGATGGATAGAGTCTGAAAAGCGCATTATTTATTCCTGATGCATTTTTGATTATTTTTTATCCTTTTCTCTTTTTTTACATAATGCAATAAGGATGAAATGCCCAAATACATGAATATTGCGCTGTCTTCCTCTCTCTCTCTCTCTCCATTCCCCCTCTTCTCTTTCTCCTCCTCTCCCTCTCTCTCCTCCCTCCCTCCCCTTCTCTCTCTCTCTGTCTCCCCCTCTCCCTCTCCTCCCTCCCTGCCTCCCTCCATCCCCTTCTCCCTCTCTCTCCTCCCTCCCCCTCTCCCTCCCCCCCTCTCTCCTCCCGTCTCTGGGACGTCCAATCCCCCAGTCGTTGCAGGAACCCTCTTTGCCCATAGGGGGGGCTCTTTTCACTGCTCGCTGCTTCGAGAGCTCTCTTGAAGGACATATACCCGTAGTGTGTGGACAAGTGGTGGACTGCGATTTCCCAGCATGCACCACGTGCCGCACAGCCCTCCCTTCCCCCTTCCTGCGCTCCGGAGAGAAGACGACCTCGCTGCGTGTTTACATAATTCATACACTGCCAAACAGGGACGTCCTTGTTGGTCTGTTTACATAAGGGTATGAGTCATTAACTCACATTAGCTGAAGGGCTTTGCACTGTAACGTATTTATAACAGTAAACTCAAGTGGAGCAGGGAAAATAAATCGTCCCATTAGGATGCAATATGGCAACCCGTTTCCATG
>JAGXOD010000012.1:3595000-3610000 GCA_020368025.1 Brachyhypopomus occidentalis
CTTATATATCCAATACTTATACACCTTATATATCCAACCTTATACACCTTATATATCCAACACTTATACACCTTATATATCCAATACTTATACATCTTATATATCCAATACTTATACACCTTATATATCCAACACTTATACACCTTATATATCCAAGACATTTCCATTGACCCACAAATACTGTGTAATCCCAAAGAAATACATATTTATTGATCCTTAGCATTAATAATGCACCACATTTCACCAGTTAATCTCCCCCAAACTGGAAGACGCCTGACTGGGAATAATGGTGCAGTGGAAGGTTTGATGTTCTGAGTCCACTGAAAACTCACAATGCAAACTGTGTCTGTTTAATCTCTTAATTACCAAATGAGCAAATGGGTTTGAAGTGTGGTTGTTACCGTATCACAATACGGCTCAGGCTTGTTGAAGTGTGTGTGTGTGTGTGTAAGGAGTCCGAGGCAGCCATGTGGTTTCAAAGGCACCCAGGCCCTTAAAGATGATCTGTGTTTCATTTCATGCCACATAGCCTGGGCATATGAAGACGGCTCTGGGGTTTATGCTGTGTGTGTGTGTGTGTGTGTGTGTGTGTGTTGTGTGTGTGTGTGTTTACACCAGAGAAAGAGAATCTGTTTGATTTGTCTGAAGTTCTGTAGATTAATATACAGCTGTCACAGGCCCAAGGATCCACCTCATCAGAGGGCTTTCATCTGAGCAATAGCACCTCAGGCATCAAATAGTGTAGACACACACACACACACACACACACACACACACACACACACACACACACACACACACACACACACACGCATGCACACACAAGCACGCACATACACACACGCACGCACATACACACACGCACGCACATACACACACACATACACATACACACGCACGCACATACACACACACATACACATACACACGCACGCACACACACACACACATACACATACACACGCACGCACATACACACACACATACACACACACACACACACACACACACACACACACACACACACACACACACATACACACACACACACACATACACACACAATCATCACACACACATACACACACGCACGCACACACACACACACACACACACACACACACACACACACACACACACGCACGCACGCACATATGTACACGCATGCACACATGCACACATGCACACATGTGCGCACACACACACTCACACACCTGTACATTGAATACTCTGCTTACACACACCACACATAAGCAGACACATGTACATATTACTGTAAGTTCAGTTCAATTTAACTGTGAATATTATATCTGTGTGTGTATGTGTATGTGTGTGTATATGTAGGCTACTGGGCTGACTTTGCATGGCTGTGTAATGTCCGTGTGTGTGTGTATATTTAGGGTGTGTGTTTGTGTGTGTGTGTGTGTGTGTATGTGCGTGTGGAGGATGAGAGTGAGAGAAAGAGAGAGTTAGAGAGAGTCATAGAAAGAGAGAAAAAAATTTTAAATCTTAATCTTCCAAGCAAAAATCAGATTGGCTTTCTAGCAAATCTATCAAAATCAGACCACATTTTCACTCTGCGAACTTTCGCTGATCTATAGGTAATCTAAGAACAAAAAGAAAAAAAAAGATTTTCAAAAAGGTTTTTGATTCAGACTGACTGCTATGAACTGACATGAGAAGTGTGTGACGTCATCAGATGAGCAGCGCAGTGAGAACTGAACCTGGGCCTGATCTCCTGCCATCACGAGGAGTTAAAGACTGGCCCCTCTGTCCTGCCCTGTTACCACAGCCCTGAGCACAGCTGTGTCTACAGGGTGAGTCCTGCCCTGCTGCCATAATCACCACTCACCAGGCAGCCATGAGTTCTTGTACTGGCTGATGTATACAGCCAAACTCTCTCTCTCTTGTTCTTGGAAGACACATGTCACGGGGAAATGAAACGTCATATTTTCTGGGAGAATGATCTAAGAGTATGTTGAGCTGCTATTCTGGGGAAAGTTCTTATCCAATACATTGGCTCCATCTGCTGATAGAGAAAGGAACTGCAAGACATGATTCAAACGACAGGACCTCCTCTTTTTTTTATCTGCATTTCACACACTGCCCCGTTCTGATTAATTCGGTCTCGTGCTTGATTTGGATGTTTAGGTGACATCCGGAGTTTTTGTTTATGTTTTTGGTACAGACTACATTACCCATAACCCTCCTGTTCGTTTCCCGAGATTATTGGTTATCGCGCGTCTCGTTGTCTGCATCTTTCTTCTCTATATATACTGCGGGTTTTCACCTTGTTATTGGGAAGTGTAGTTTCTCGAGTCTGTCTAAGCCGTTTGCGTGTATTTGCTGCGTGTGTTTTCGTTGGGACCTGTACCTGTTTCATGGCCTGTTTTGACAGGTCCGTTTCTGGTTTGCTTCCTTGATTCTCACCCATTATGTTGCTTAACTTGCTTGTTTTTTTTATTGGACGGCACTTGTGTAATAAACGGCCGCCTTAAACGTGTTGTGGTGCTGTGAGACGAGGGGAATCTGCCCCCAGATTATTTACGATTTAAATTGGGAGGGTTTGGACAAAGACAATAAATAGTCCGATGGATTTAGTTTACTGTGGACAAAATTATGCCTTTTAACTTCCTATGTATGATCTAAATGACTCTATTTTGAACAATGCTTTTGTAAAATTATTATTATATATTATTATAAAGTATTTGAATTAAACTTGATATCACGTGACACAAAATTAGCGAAAGACCTCCCTCTGTCCATACATTCATTATATAAATTTACTGTGACAATTTCCTATTCTTATCTTCCTAATTTCAGAACTCCGCATTTTTAGATCTTCTACGTCCTAATACATCTGGTTCGAATCTTCCAGCGATAATAAAACGTTTCTTATACTGCGTCAAGTGCGAAAGACGCACGTACCCTGCTGCAGACGCAAGGTGGCGCCAAAGTACACCAAATAGCAACTGACAGCCGAGCTGTTTGCAACGGAGAAAAGCATTTTACCGCCTAAACACGGAATTTATAATATTCACACGATCAATGGACAATCTCCGTAAATCTTCACTGTCAGCTGTTTTCATCTTTTAGATTCAGGCCTGAGAATTAACTTAGTAACTGTAGACATAACGGTTTTTTATTCGGAGTAACCACGAGAGGGCGCTGTGAGACCACATTTGCAGTGTCGTTTATCCTTGGGGACAGGAGAAATATTTATGCTGACTCAAAAGCAGTTTTTCCCATTTTAGTGAATTTCCACAATATTGGAGTAAATCAAATCAAATACGTTGTAACACGAAAACATGCGGTTACCGTCGTTAACATGGCGACACTTTCGACAGGTTCATTTATACAGGTCTGAACCATGTTAATATATTAAACATGCATTTATTTGAAACACATTTCATATTATATTTCTATAAAAAAATAAACCAAAATGCTTTCGCACCTTTTATATTTTGTTATCATTATATTTATATATATATATATATATATATATTATATGTATATATTTTTTTTATATATATAGCGTCTAAAGCTATAGCGGTCAAGTGTGTTGCTGATAATAGCTCAATGAATATAGCTCTGCCTGCAATCTTAGCAACGCTCCGCCGTAGTAGGTTAAACTGGTATGCGAGAGAGAGAAAGAGAGAGAGAGAGAGAGAGAGAGAGAGAGAGAGAGAGAGAGAGGGGGAGAGAGAGACGCGCGCATTGTCGCTGTCTGGAACAGCAGTCGCTTGATTTAAAACACGATATTTTGTTTCTGACACAGAGGTCATTTATCCGACCGTGCCGATGAAGTAATGGCAGCGGAATCGACCCGGAGATTTACCAAAAACCTGCTGAAGCCGGGAAGCGCCGCAGAGATTCGGCAAACAGCCTCCAACGCCGTGAGGAATTCTACTATAACGGTAATCTGCTCTAGTCGCTTTACATCTGGTCGCCGCACCGTTACATCTGCGGTTAAACTTGGCGTTCATTTTTGACATCTTGCCCAGTGGTTCAGAAAAGAATTGTCATTGCTATGGTAACACGATCGCTTTTCATACAGCCTAAATATTTTGTTCAAGTTTTTTCACGTGCCGCCCCCTCCACACAGAGATACAATGTTACATTCAATTATTTCACGCGCAGCCCCCTCCACTGAGATACAATGTTACATTCATTTGCCGCTTTGCAGCAATTCCTCCACAGAAAAAGCAACTGAGCTGCAAGTATTTTACATGGCTCGTGCGTGAGCCCCGTGAGCTGGAGTGTCATGTCTATCCGTGAACGCATAACTTGAATCGCCCAGTTGGGTTTTTTTTACGTGCTTCATGGCATTTTCCCTTCTTTTCCCAAAACGACTGCCAAATAATGGATTGTACTGCAGTTTCCGCGGGAAATACCCTTCTGTCTCGGGCTTAGATGCGATGTGACGTCTGTGGGTTGTAGCAGGAACCCCGCAAAATGGTGCGCGGGGACTGAGGCACGTAGGAATTCGTAACTGTACTTTGATGTCATGACGAGACGACCGATGGGGAGGTTTTTTTTGCGCTGTTCGTGCGGGAGCAGAGTATATCCCCCAGTGCCGTTCCTCTGGCGACCTGCATGTCCGCATGTGGATGCAATTAGTCCGCGGTAACGGCACGGATGTAGCCTGCCGCCGTCTCCCGCACGTCGCTTACTGCCGGCGTTGCACGCTTTTGCACCATGTTTTATTTCACGTTGCGCCTCGTAAAGTGATTCTGCACCAAGGTTACGTTCATAGGGGAGCCTGGCTGAAGCCTCATACGCTGGTTAGGTGTGTGTAAGTGTGTGTAATTTTACTTGTGGACTCGAAGACGTGGTGTGTAAATGTGCATATGCACCACGGCGCAGTCATTGGGCTCGTCATTACTAAGATAGAACGGAACACATTGGAATAGTGTTAAAATTCTGACAATTTTGATATAATGTGCAACAAGAAATGTCATTCATACAAGCAGCCTAAACTTTGAAGTGCATCCTGGAAATAAGGTTAATTACTGCCAATATTCAGATCTCTCGTACACTCTATTCAGTCTATTTCTCCTACTACACCCTATTCTATGAGGCATAAGCCACTCTTAAATCTGCTATGATCACTCCTTTCTCTATCACTTTCTCTCTCTATCCTCTTCTCTCTCATTTCTTTCACTCTTTCTTATTTTGATATCTGTCTATCTCTGTCACTCCCTCCCTCTCTCTGTCTCTTTCCCCCACCCCTTATTCCTCTGTTAAGTGAAAACTAGTGTTTCATCGATCCTGAGTTGATCAGTGAGACAGGTCACTGGGGTCCACACTGTGGGAGACGCAGTGTCACCAGCATCAGGGCAAACAGCTGGCACAGACTTGCCCCGCCTTCTGCCCCAGCCATCCCCGTCTCCACCCCACAGGGACGTCTCACGGTGGTCTCACGGTGGTCTCACGGTGGTCTCACAGTGGTCTCACGGTGGTCTCACGGTGGTCTCACGGTGGTCTCACGGTGGTCTCACGCGGAGACTCCACACAGCACCTTGTTCTCGCTGCTCATGTTTGACGCTGGGGTCTCACCAAACGGGTGGCTAGTGCCACTGAGACGAAGAGAGCAGTGTGGAAGTTGGGATGGCTCAGCACAAATGAAAACAGAACACCATGAAGCTGTAGAACAGTCCGTGTGTGTGTGTGTGTGTGTGTGTATGTGTGTGAGTGTGTGTGTGTGTGTGTGTGTGTGTGTGTCTGCATGTATTTGCAACTGTGAGTGGTTGTGACTCCTGTGGTGATTTACATGAGAAGGTCACACCAGCAGCAAACCTTCCCACCAGGGAGTATTTAAACCCCCCAGGCACATTAGATTAGTGTCACTATGCCACCAGCATGTGTGTGTGTGTGTGTGTGTGTGTGAGAAACTAGGGCAGGATTTGGCTGGAACTACCGCTGGTCTCCTGATCACTGTCTCCCCCTGATCATCTGGTATAGAGCTGGCGGTAGAGATCGATCTGTCTTGGTGTGGTGGTAGTTCTGTCTGTCTTGGTGTGGTGGTAGTTTTGTCTGTCTTGGTGTGGTGGTAGTTCTGTCTGTCTTGGTGTGTTGGTAGTTCTGTCTGTCTTGGTGTGGTGGTAGTTCTGTCTGTCTTGGTGTGTTGGTAGTTCTGTCTGTCTTGGTGTGGTGGTAGTTCTGTCTGTCTTGGTGTGGTGGTAGTTCTGTCTGTCTTGGTGTGTTGGTAGTTCTGTCTGTCTTGGTGTGGTGGTAGTTCTGTCTTGGTGTGGTGGTAGTTCTGTCTGTCTTGGTGTGGTGGTAGTTCTGTCTGTCTTGGTGTGGTGGTAGTTCTGTCTGTCTTGGTGTGTTGGTAGTTCTGTCTGTCTTGGTGTGGTGGTAGTTCTGTCTGTCTTGGTGTGGTGGTATAGGAGCAGTGAATCCATCGCACAGAAGCATTTTAAACACAATCACACACAGAAGCATTAAACACCAACACACACAGACGCATTAGTGTAAACACCATCACACAGAAGCATTAGCATTGGTGTAAACACCATCACACAGAAGCATTAGCATTGGTGTAAACACCATCATACAGACCTGAGCATCAGGTTAAACACAGCAGATTGCCGCACTGCCCAGAGGGCCTGAGGGCAGCCTGTCATGGCAGGAGTGTTGGCGTGAGTGGCGTGTTTGGCGTGTGTGTTGTGTGGCGTGTGTGGCGCTGCTGAGTCTGGAGGGTTATATGTGCTTCCGCTTCCTCAGGGACGGAGCTGCTGCTTTCTGTGAATCTGAACGGCCTCCCGCCAACCTGGAGCCTGGACGTGGCCAGGCCTGTCACCATGATGTGTGTGTGTGTGTGTGTGAGTGTGTGTGTGTGAGTGTGTGTGTGTGTGAGAGTCAGTGCCCTTTATTTGCCACTTCTCCATGGCAAGCACCCAGCATCTGTATGTATCCAAGGGTGTTTGACCCCATTGCCTTAGAGCATTCTGGGATATTCTCTGGATCTGGATCAACATCAGAAAGACAAGGGAGAGCGACGTAGCATTATGCCCAACGTATTTATGCGCAACCAGCGTCTGTGATCTGAATACCAATGCACCCATAAAGCACTGAGCCATTGAAATGATATCTGTGGAAACAATGTCCAAACCTGCTCTGTATTTTTCTCTTTCTCTTCTCCTTCTTCTCTCCTGTGATCTCAGAGCGTCTAGCTGTGTATCCATGTCTCGTGCTTTGTCTTTCTCTTCTCAGTTTGCTTTTGTCTATCTCCTTTCTCTCCCTCTCTCCCTCCCTCTCTCCCTCCCTCTCTCTCTCCCTCCCTCTCTCCCTCTCTCCCTCTCTCTCTCTCTCCCTCTCTCAGGTGAAAGCAACAGTAAACTATTATCTACATTAGCATGTATTAAATATTTGTGACTGTAATGACTTTTCTTGCTTTTATCTGTTAAGTAGGGTTTTCTCAGTATATATTTGAGTATATCTAGGCGTCCATACTGACTGTATCTAATAATATCTTTGCTTAAAGTTTCTTCCTGATTTTAGCCTAAACTAACTAGCTAGAGATTTTGTTCTGAGTAAAACAATGAAGCACTTTTTGTAAGTCGCTCTGGATAAGGGCGTCTGCTAAATGCCGTAAATGTAAATGTAAATTATCAGACTGTGTGATCGTTCATTCTTTCTCTCTCTCTCTCTCTCTCTCTCTCTCTCTCCCTCCCTCTCTCTCCCTCTCTCTCTCTCTCTCTCTCTCTCTCTCTCTCTCTCTCTCTCTCTCTCTCTCTCTGTCCATCTCCGACCCTCTGTCCCTCCGTCTGTCTCCATGTCTTCCTTGATCTCTCCTTCCTGCTTCCCAACAGCTCTGGGGTTTTCGGGCTATGTAGGAATGAAGCCGCTCCATGTTTGTTTCTTCCACCCTGCAGGGTCCTAAAACCCCTCGTGTGTGTGTGTGTGTGTGTAGGGGGGCACGTGTGTTTGCGTTAGGCCTTTAGCATGTCAAGTTCTCAGCTGCTGTTGTTGCCAGTTTGGATCCACAGGTCTGAGTGACCTTTCTCCTCCTCTCATCGCCCGTGTGCTGTAGCTGTGGTTTGAAGGCAGCTGTTCTGCAGTGACAGCGCGTCCCTCATGTGTTCGGACGTGGTGTCAGAATAGCGTCAGAAGTGGTGGCCACTGCAGGAGTCACCAGTCTGGCCCGCTTAACCCTCCCGATGCCCGTGGACGTTCTTCTGCCAAGGGTGGCTTTGGTCCCAGGGGCCGGAGTATGCCCGGCGCTGTGAGCATGCCTGCTCCCTGTGACGCTGCTTTCTGCCCAACCTGGCAACCCGGCGTAGGAGCAGGCGTGTGCTGACCCTGGAGTGCCGGTGAAGATCTGTGTGTGTTTGTGTGCATATTTTGGCTGAGTTGGAAGCAGGAAGTTTAATGCAAGGTGTGTAAACACACATTTAAGCAAAAGTTCACATTGTTTTGGTCTGATTTTCCTTCGGTTCGCTGCCTGTCATGTCTCTAGGACGCCCCCCACTGGTGGGCCACATGTCGGTTTGCAGCGTCCCCCTGATGGCATTCTGCTCTCCCTTCTCTTCCCTGGTGTTCTCTCATTTCTCCATCCTGTTCTTTCCATCTTTCTGCCGGTAGTGTGCGTAGCTCCTCTTGGTTGGGGGTGGGGTGTTTATGTGGGTGTTGGGGGGTGGAGCCTCACATCTGTGCACCCACACCTCTATCTCAGGACGATGCGTCACACGAGCCGCAGGGTGAGGGGTCAAAGGTCACCCTGATGAGGTTATATTTAGGGTTGTGTTGTGGCTGGCAGGGGAGAGGGGCAGAGCTGAAGTGATGAGGAAGACTGGAGTGATGAGGAAGACTGGAGTGATGAGGAAGACTGGAGTGATGAGGAAGACTGGAGTGATGAGGAAGACTGGAGTGATGAGGAAGACTGGAGTGATGAGGAAGACTGGAGTGATGAGGAAGACTGGAGTGATGAGGAAGACTGGAGTGATGAGGAAGACTGGAGTGATGAGGAAGACTGGAGTGATGAGGAAGACTGGAGTGATGAGGAAGACTGGAGTGATGAGGAAGACTGGAGTGATGAGGAAGACTGGAGTGATGAGGAAGGAAGAGGAAGACTGGAGTGATGAGGAAGACGGGAGTGATGAGGAAGACTGGAGTGATGAGGAAGACTGGAGTGATGAGGAAGACTGGAGTGATGAGGAAGTGATGAGGAAGACTGGTGATGAGGAAGAGAGTGATGAGGAAGACTGGAGTGATGAGGAAGACTGGAGTGATGAGGAAGACTGGAGTGATGAGGAAGACTGAGAGGATGAGGAAGACTGGAGTGATGAGGAAGACTGGAGTGATGAGGAAGACTGGAGTGATGAGGAAGACTGGAGTGATGAGGAAGACTGGATGATGAGGAAGACTGGAGTGATGAGGAAGACTGGAGTGATGAGGAAGACTGGAGTGATGAGGAAGACTGGAGTGATGAGGAAGACTGGAGTGATGAGAAGAGGAAGACTGGAGTGATGAGGAAGACTGGAGTGATGAGGAAGACTGGAGTGATGAGGAAGACTGGAGTGATGAGGAAGACTGGAGTGATGGGAAGACTGATGAGGAAGACTGGAGTGATGAGGAAGACTGGAGTGATGAGGAAGACTGGAGTGATGAGGAAGACTGGAGTGATGAGGAAGACTGGAGTGATGAGGAAGACTGGAGTGATGAGGAAGACTGGAGTGATGAGGAAGACTGGAGTGATGAGGAAGACTGGAGTGATGAGGAAGACTGGAGTGATGAGGAAGACTGGAGTGATGAGGAAGACTGGAGTGATGAGGAGACTGGAGTGATGAGGAAGACTGGAGTGATGAGGAAGACTGTTTCCCTCACCAGATGTTTTACCTTCTCATTCACTGGGTATTTTTCTGAGTGGCTTTACTGGACACATAGTCAGGGGTTTTTTTTTTGTTCCATTATTCACGTCTTCTTGTCTTCATGTCTTCATGTCTTCATGTTAATCTGTCATCCATGTCTCCTGTCCATTCCCCACTTTACACTGATCTGTCTGAATAAAGACCTGGGAATGTCAAAGCTATGTACTTTTCAAAGCCCTCCCTGCCCCGACTAGCCACATAACAGAACAGCCACTGGCCCCCAGACTTCCCCCTATTTCCCCAGACATGAAGCGGCCCATCAGCGTTCATAGCAGCAGGGTCAGCCCAGGTCAAACCATCTGCCTACTCCCTGGGGGTGAAACACTTCATAAGCATTTGGTCTGTGTTGCTCTGTTTCTGCAAGCGTCCTTATGTCCTGGAGACCCACGGCTTAGATTACGTTCTAATTCTCGCTGTGTAAAAGTAGCTGTGAACGTCCATTTCTTGCATTGATGCTGAACACTTGTGAGATTATCAGATTACATCCTGACCTTGTTTATTTTGCAGAGGAAGTGTAATTTTCCCAAGGAATTCCAGTTATTGCAGCACTGATGTGTATACGTACATGGTTAGGAGGGCTGGATGGGAAGGAGGGGCCACCAGTGCTCACAGTACATCACCAGTGCTCACAGTACATCACCAGTGCTCACAGTACATCACCAGTGCTCACAGTACATCAGCAGGAACGAGGTGGAGGTTTGCTGTGTCTAGTGAAACAAAAGGATTTCCAGATTGCCTCACGTGCAGTTTAACCTCACAAATTACCTCACACATTAGCTCATGTACTACCTCACACATCACATCACACGCCACTTCACACATTACCTCACATCCTATGAGTTGGGGCCCTGGTGTGTGTTGGGGCCCTGGTGTGTGTCTCCTGCTTAAACATTCACATTCCAGAATCTGGCCACTTATGTCAGCCGCAGCATTGGCTAAATAACCCAGGACAATACAGACAGGACAATACAGACAGGACAACACCACCACTCATCAGCAGACCCAGGACTACAGACAGGACAATACAGACAGGACAACACCACCACTCATCAGCAGACCCAGGACTACAGACAGGACAATACAGACAGGACAATACAGACAGGACAACACCACCACTCATCAGCAGACCCAGGACTACAGACAGGACAATACAGACAGGACAACACCACCACTCATCAGCAGACCCAGACAGACAGGACAATACAGACAGGACAACACCACCACTCATCAGCAGACCCAGGACTACAGACAGGACAATACAGACAGGACAACACCACCACTCATCAGCAGACCCAGGACTACAGACAGGACAATACAGACAGGACAACACCACCACTCATCAGCAGACCCAGGACTACAGACAGGACAATACAGACAGGACAACACCACCACTCATCAGCAGACCCAGGACTACAGACAGGACAACACCACCACTCATCAGCAGACCCAGGACTACAGACAGGACAATACAGACAGGACAATACAGACAGGACACCATCACCACTCTTATCAGCAGACTTTCCATTTGCTCGGTGGCTGGGACATACTTGTACCTCTCTAAAGTAAGGAGCTCTGTGTGTGTCCTGCTGGTGTGCCTGTCTCACACACATCAGCTCACACACTGCAGTTCTGTGCAGCCGTGCACCATGCAAGAGCCCAACCACAGTTAGTACCAGCGAAGGTTTCACTGTGACATACCAACTGATATATTCAGCACAGACACCGATTAACACTCCAGGATCCTAACAACACTTCCCATGCCTGCAAGAACACACACGGAAATGCATGCACACACACACAGACACACACACACACATACATGCATACACACATGCACACACACACGTACACAAAGTTCAGCAATGCAATGACAAGCACAGTTTCAGGCTTGCTGTAGTGTCGTAGTGTTTGCAGTGAGATCAAATAATCTGATAACGCTCCTTTATGTGGTCAGATATCTCTGCCCACTTGCCGACTTATTCTGGTAAGAGCAACCTGTTTGGTGTAACGGAGTCAGACTGTGAGAGAAGCAGTCATCACATCCGTTTGTAGTCTCACACAACACCGTTTAACTCATCAGGCTGCATTTCTTTTTTTTTCTTTTTTTTTTTGCGAAAAACATTGAAAGGAAGAACGTTGTTCAGAGCGTATTTAAATGTTTCCTGCCATTTGCGAAGTTATTAATGACTCTCGTTTTAATCCAAGCTTCTGTCTTGTTACTGGCAGTTGTGGACGAAGTACACTAACCGCGTACTTGAGTTAAAGTACAGATACCAAACGTAAAACGTTACTCCAGTACAAGTAGAAGTCCTTCCGTTAGTCCTCTACTTGAGTTAAAGTACAGATACCAAACGTAAAACGTTACTCCAGTACAAGTAGAAGTCCTTCCGTTAGTCCTCTACTTGAGTTAAAGTACAGATACCAAACGAAAAACGTTACTCCAGTACAAGTAGAAGTCCTTCCGTTAGTCCTCTACTTGAGTTAAAGTACAGATACCAAACGTAAACGTGACTACAGTACAAGTAGAAGTCCTTCCGTTAGTCCTCTACTTGAGTTAAAGTACAGATACCAAACGTAAAACGTTACTCCAGTACAAGTAGAAGTCCTTCCGTTAGTCCTCTACTTGAGTTAAAGTACAGATACCAAACGTAAAACGTTACTCCAGTACAAGTAGAAGTCCTTCCGTTAGTCCTCTACTTGAGTTAAAGTACAGATACCAAACGTAAAACGTTACTCCAGTACAAGTAGAAGTCCTTCCGTTAGTCCTCTACTTGAGTTAAAGTACAGAAACTCCAGTACAAGTAGAAGTCCTTCCGTTAGTCCTCTACTTGAGTTAAAGTACAAACGTATTGGCCTTCAAATGTACTTAAGTATTGAAAGTAAAGGCTCTAATATTTAGCGCCATTCTCTGCATGTAAAATCTGTCAAAATATAATTTGTTTTCTCAGTACTATGTTTGAATGTTTGTTTTTTCACAATGTCAATGCATTTAGTTAGCTGGAAGCTCCAAATACTATGAACTATGGTAAAACAAATAACTAGCTAGCTAACTTAGCTAGCTACACGCCGAGTGCGTTGCTAAGGCAGTTGTGTACTAGCCGTAGCGTACTTTGCTAGCTAGCTAACTAACCACGTATACAATGCTAATATCGGACCTATTTTAACAAACACATTAAGATAAATGGCCAGTAGGACTATGAAAATAGCTCAGCTCTATGTATTTCCTTAGATTGGATGGGGAATTCTTATAGGAACAAATCTTATGGTACTGAGGCAGGCAGAGAAGGCGCTTGACAGCGAAGGAGTCATTTTTCTTTTCGTCTACTTCAACATTTCCACTCAGATAAGGCCCTGGGTTTAGTGTCGAGTTACAGTTTCTTCCATTTTTGTGTGGGGATCTGTTCTCCGTTACGCTGCTGCGCTGCCGTTGAACCGAATGCTGGCTGGTGCGCGTGCTTCGCGCTGCTTTTGTTTCATTACTTTTTAATGAACGCACGCGCCTGAAGAAAAGACAGATTTCACATAATGTAGTGGAGTAAAAAGGAAAATATTTGACTTTGAAATGTAGTGGAGTTAAGTAAAAATTACAAAAATGGAAATACTTGAGAAAAAGAAACACACAATATTTACTTACATTTAGTTACATTTACTTCGTTACTGTCCACCACTGGTTACTGGTTAACGTGGGAGGCCCAGAGCCTAAATCCACCCTGAACCCACCAGTGCCAAAAACTATACGTCCCAGGTTACAGGGCATGAAGGCAGGCCTTCTGCTCCAAGCACTCACGAGTCAAACGTCACGTGGTGAGTTTGACTTGTGTCTCATTCACATCAGCGATTTAAGTGACAGACACCTTCTCACCAGGCCGTGGGACAGACGCCAAACAACCATTAGAGAAGAAGGAAATGGTCAGCCTCTCTTCTGGGTCATGACTCCTTCAATTATCTTTCAGTATGTCTTGCTCTTTTAGGTGAGTAGGTGCCTCGAGAAACATACTGAATTGTAGAAGCCACTTTTTCTGGTATATGTTTAGTTTAGTTTGGATCTGTGGGGCAAGTCTGTAGGTTTGTGGGGCAGGTCTTCAGGGCTGTGATGAGGTACTGGGTCTCCTGACCTGGTCCCATATGATAGGGGACATTAATCCTGCCCCTGGAACTTCTCAGGGAGAAACACGATTTCAGCAGTCTGGGAACGGTTGTAGTGTTAATGTGCTACGTATATACTGGATTAGAGCATTAATATGCCACATTTATGCTGGATTTCAGAAGGAATCCGGTCTCCGTCCTCATCTTAAGAAGAGCATGATGTTTCTCCGATCTCTTCCCAACTCCTCCCACCCCAGAACAGCAGTTTCCTCCTGGGAAAGATGTTGTCCTCACCGAAAACATGGTGTCCCCTCATGTGCTGCATGGCTGAGTGTGTGTGTGTGTGTATGTTATCTTGTAGGAATTATGAACTATGTATGTGTGTATCGCACTCTACATATAGCTTTCATGTGCATACACTGCTGGATGAGAGCAGTGGCCATACGTCATGTGTGTATTTACCATCATGTGTCCCGGGTCACTCTGAATCCTCCCTCATGAACATGGTAGCATCGCATGGCAGAGTGTAGTGTAGAATGTGCTTTGTTTGAGATACCAGCAAGCCACCACACCACAGCTACCTCACACACCAGAACCCTCACACTACCTCACACACCAGCTCCCTCACACTACCTCACACACCAGAACCCTCACACTACCTCACACACCAGCTCCCTCACACTACCTCACACACCAGAACCCTCACACTACCTCACACACCAGCTCCTCAGCACACACCAGCTCCCTCACACTACCTCACACACCAGAACCCTCACACTACCTCACACACCAGCTCCCTCACACTACCTCACACACCAGCTCCCTCACACTACCTCACACACCAGCTCCCTCACACTACCTCACACCACCACCCTCCCTACCTCACACACACCACCTCCACACCAGCACCCTCCTCACACTACCTCCTCACACACCACACACCCTCACACTACCTCACACACACCAGAACCCCACACACCTCACACACCAGCTCCCTCACACTACCTCACACACCAGATCCCTCACACCTCACACCAGA
>JAGXOD010000012.1:3615000-3617500 GCA_020368025.1 Brachyhypopomus occidentalis
TGTGTGTGAGAGTGAGTGAGTGTGTGTGTGTGTGAGAGAGTGAGTGAGTGTGCCAGTGTGAGAGTGTGTGTACCAACAACACGGTGTCATACCAACAACACAGTGTCATATCAACAACACAGTGTCATACCAACAACACGGTGTCATACCAACAACACAGTGTCATACCAACAACGCAGTGTCATACCAACAACACAGTGTCATACCAACAACACAGTGTCATACCAACAACACAGTGTCATACCAACAACGCAGTGTCATACTAACAACACAGTGTCATACCAACAACGCAGTGTCATACAACAACACAGTGTCATACCAACAACACAGTGTCATAACAACAACACAGTGTCATACAGTGTCAACAACAACAGTGTCATACCAACAACACAGTGTCATACCAACAACACAGTGTCATACCAACAACACAGTGTCATACCAACAACACAGTGTCATACTAACAACACAGTGTCATACTAACAACACAGTGTCATACCAACAACACAGTGTCATACTAACAACACAGTGTCATACCAACAACACAGTGTCATACCAACAACACAGTGTCATACTAACAACACAGTGTCATACTAACAACACAGTGTCATACTAACAACACAGTGTCATACTAACAACACAGTGTCATACTAACAACACAGTGTCATACAGTGTCAACAAACACAGTGTCATACCAACAACAAACATACTAACAACACAGTGTCATACCAACAACGCAGTGTCATACAGTGTCATACTAACTACATGGTGTCATACTAACAACACAGTGTCATACCAACAACACAGTGTCATACTAACAACACAGTGTCATACCAACAACGCAGTGTCATACCAACAACACAGTGTCATACCAACAACACAGTGTCATACCAACAACACAGTGTCATACCAACACAGTGTCATACCAACAACACAGTGTCATACTAACAACACAGTGTCATACTAACAACACAGTGTCATACCAACAACGCAGTGTCATACCAACAACACAGTGTCATACTAACTACATGGTGTCATACTAACAACAAGTGTCACAGTGTCATACTAACAACACAGTGTCATACCAACAACGCAGTGTCATACCAACAACACAGTGTCATACCAACAACATGGTGTCATACTAACAACACAGTGTCATACCAACAACACAGTGTCATACCAACAACACAGTGTCATACCAACAACGCAGTGTCATACCAACAACACAGTGTCATACCAACAACACGGTGTCATACCAACAACACAGTGTCATCACAACACAGTGTCCAACAACACAGTGTCATACCAACCACACAGTGTCACACCAACAACACAGTGTCATACTAACTACATGGTGTCATACTAACAACACAGTGTCATACCAACAACACAGTGTCATACTAACAACACAGTGTCATACCAACAACACAGTGTCATACTAACAACACAGTGTCATACCAACAACACAGTGTCATACCAACAACACAGTGTCATACCAACAACACAGTGTCATACCAACAACACAGTGTCATACCAACAACACAGTGTCATACTAACTACATGGTGTCATACTAACAACACAGTGTCATACCAACAACACAGTGTCATACCAACAACACAGTGTCATACCAACAACACAGTGTCATACCAACAACACAGTGTCATACCAACCAACAACACAGTGTCATACCAACAACACAGTGTCATACCAACAACACAACACAGTGTCATACCAACAACACAGTGTCATACCAACAACACAGTGTCATACAACAACAACAACAACAGTGTCATACCAACAACACAGTGTCATACCAACAACACAGTGTCATACCAACAACACAGTGTCATACTATACCAACAACACAGTGTCATACCAACTACATGGTGTCATACCAACAACACAGTGTCATACCAACAACACAGTGTCATACTAACTACATGGTGTCATACCAACAACACAGTGTCATACCAACAACGCAGTGTCATACCAACAACACAGTGTCATACTAACTACATGGTGTCATACTAACAACACAGTGTCATACCAACAACACAGTGTCATACCAACAACACAGTGTCATACCAACAACACAGTGTCATACCAACAACACAGTGTCATACCAACAACACAGTGTCATACCAACAACACAGTGTCATACTAACAACACAGTGTGTCATACCAACAACACAGTGTCATACCAACAACACAGTGTCATACTAACAACACAGTGTCATACCAACAACACAGTGTCATACCAACAACACAGTGTCATACCAACAACGCAGTGTCATACTAACTACATGGTGTCATACAAACAACACAGTGTCATACTAACTACACGGTGTCATACCAACAACACAGTGTCATACTAACTACACGGTGTCATACAAACAACACAGTGTCATACCAACAACACAGTGTCATACCAACAACACAGTGTCATACCAACAACACGGTGTCATACCAACAACACAGTGTCATACCAACAACAACACAGTG
>JAGXOD010000012.1:3622500-3662500 GCA_020368025.1 Brachyhypopomus occidentalis
TGAACCCTGGCCACCGACATCCCACACCCCCACAGCAAGAGGGGCCCCGAGTCCAGATCTTTCCTTCTGAAAGTGGAGCTGGAAGGTGTCGGATGGCTAGTCCCTTAGAAACTCCTGCTTTCCATCATCTGCTGTCAGGTGTATCTCGTGTGTGTGTGTGTGTCCACCCATGGGGCTGCAGGTGTGTGTCTTGGTGGTCGCTCTGATCAGAACATGCGTGCAGCGTCCAGATGTTCTGCTGATGTGTAAATAATGACAGAGATCTGTAAGAGTCTTACAGCCCCCACCCCCCCCACCTGATACAGTACACCAGTAACCTGCCCCCCCACCTGATACAGTATACCTGTAACCTGCCCCCCACCTGATACAGTACACCTGTAACCTGCCCCCCCACCTGATATAGTACACCTGTAACTTTAGCAAGAGAAACATTTGTGCAATACAGAAAGCAAACATCATGATCATTCATGACACACCCCCATGACCACTCATGACACACCCCCATGATCACTCATGACACACCCCCATGACCACTCATGACACACCCCCATGACCACTCATGACACACCCCCATGACCACTCATTACACACCCCCATGACCACTCATGACACACCCCCATGATCACTCATGACACACCCCCATGACCACTCATGACACACCCCCATGACCACTCATGACACACCCCCATGATCACTCATGACACACCCCCATGACCACTCATGACACACCCCCATGACCACTCATTACACACCCCCATGATCACTCATGACACACCCCCATGATCACTCATGACACACCCCCATGACCACTCATGACACACCCCCATGACCACTCATTACACATTCCCATGATCACTCATGACACACCCCCATGATCACTCATGACAAACCCCCATGATCACTCATGACACACCCCCATGACCACTCATTACACACCCCCATGACCACTCATGACACACCCCCATGATCACTCATTACACACCCCCATGACCACTTATGACACACCCCCATGACCACTTATGACACACCCCCATGATCACTCATTACACACCCCCATGACCACTTATGACACACCCCCATGACCACTCATGACACACCCCCCATGATCACTCATGACACACCCCCATGACCACTTATGACACACCCCCATGACCACTCATTACACACCCCCATGACCACTTGACCCCCATGACCACTTATGACACACCCCCATGATCACTCATTACACACCCCCATGACCACTTATGACACACCCCCATGACCACTCATGACACACCCCCATGACCACTTATGACACACCCCCATGACCACTCATGACACACCCCCATGACCACTTATGACACACCCCCATGACCACTTATGACACACCCCCATGATCACTCATTACACACCCCCATGACCACTTATGACACACCCCCATGACCACTTATGACACACCCCATGACCACTTATGACACAACCCCATGACCACTTATGACACACCCCCATGATCATGACCCCCATGACCACTTATGACACACCCCCATGACCACTTATGACACACCCCCATGACCACTTATGACACACCCCCATGATCACTCATTACACACCCCCATGATCACTCATTACACACCCCCATGACCACTTATGACACACCCCCATGACCACTTATGACACACCCCCATGACCACTTATGACACACCCCCATGACCACTTATGACACACCCCCATACCCTGTTTGCACTACCTGGTATTTGTAGTTTCTAATACGATACCACAGTTTCCTCTGTGTTTCTCAGAACGTAGATACCTAGATGTGAAATATCCTGTTGTGTGAGGTTATGCATAGTGAAAGCTTAATCAAGCACACACATGCTGTGTGTGTGTGTGTGTGTGTGTGTGTGTGTGTGTGTGTATGTGTGTGTGTGTGTGTGTGTGTGTGTGTGTGTGTGTGTGTGTGTGTGTGTGTATATGTGTGTGTGTGTGTGTGTGTGTGTGTGTGTGTGTGTGTGTGTGTGTGTGTGTGTGTGTGTGTGAGTGTGTGTATGTATGTGTGTGTGTGTGTGTGTGTGTGTGCTTTGCTTGTGGGTAAAGGCACGCTGTAGCTAACAGGCCATATGATGTTGTTGTTGGTCCTGCTGACGTTGCTTGTGTTGTCATGGCAGCAGAGCTGTGTAGTGGACCGGTTCTGTTCTGGAGCCTCTGCTTTTCAGTACTGTGTGTTCAGTACTGGTTATTCAATACTGGGATGTTCAGTACTGGATGTTCAGTACTGGATGATGAAGTAGCATGTACACCCAAAATAGATCAAATAGTGTTGAACTGGGTTAACTTGTGTGTGTGTGTGTTTACTCACAGCTGAGCATGTGTGACCTCAGGTTGTACCTCTTTGATCCATGTGACTCAGAGACCAGCTGCTCAACCAATAAGAAAAGACTGGGTTTTCTGATTGACAGCACCCTGTAGTCGTCTCCATAGCAATGGCCCGGTGTTTTTCTCCCTAAGCCACGCTTCATCAGATCAGTGTGAGTCACCCTGAAAACATCCGTACAACATTCAGGAAATGTCTCGCTCTGAGGGGCTAGACAGACAGACACGTAGACAGCCAGGATTCTGCTTGTTTGCTGGTGTAGAGACACTGCTCTCATCTCATTCCGATCCAGCAGAGTCCTGCAGAGTCCCGCGTATGTGGCGCTGCGTCCGCAGGCTGCGATGTGTTCATCGGGACACTCTGCAGGGGTCTGACCTCACAGCTGCAACACGTTAACTAAACACACATCAGACACACTCCTGTCTCACTGAAACTAAACACACATCAGACACACTCCTGTCTCACTGAAACTAAACCCACATCAGACACACTCCTGTCTCACTGAAACTAAACACACATCAGACACACTCCTGTCTCACTGAAACTAAACACACATCAGACACACTCCTGTCTCACTGAAACTAAACCCACATCAGACACACTCCTGTCTCACTGAAACTCAACACACATCAGACACACTCCTGTCTCACTGAAACTAAACACACATCAGACACACTCCTGTCTCACTGAAACTAAACACACATCAGACACACTCCTGTCTCACTGAAACTAAACACACATCAGACACACTCCTGTCTCACTGAAACTAAACCCACATCAGACACACTCCTGTCTCACTGAAACTCAACACACATCAGACACACTCCTGTCTCACTGAAACTAAACCCACATCAAACACACTCCTGTCTCACTGAAACTAAACACACATCAGACACACTCCTGTCTCACTGAAACTAAACACACATCAGACACACTCCTGTCTCACTGAAACTAAACCCACATCAGACACACTCCTGTCTCACTGAAACTAAACCCACATCAGACACACTCCTGTCTCACTGAAACTAAACCCACATCAGACACACTCCTGTCTCACTGAAACACGTCACATATCATTGCTTTGTGGTGATGGTTTAATGATAGAAGCTCTCCCTTACACACACACACACACACACACACACACACACACAGTGGTGGACAGTAGTTTGAGACACTGGGAGTTCCCTTTGCTTCCTTACTGCCATATGCCCATTACACTCCTGCCCCATTATGGGAGGAGGGGCCTGCAGGGAAACACACATCACCCACTCTAATGTGAGCAAGATCGCGTTTCATGGTATCAATCACTGACACACACACACACACACACACACACACACACACACACAGATGTAAAACTATGTTCCATTTAACACTCTGGGTGGTAGCAGAGCCTATGGCTGATGCTTGGGCTAAATGAAGATCTATCTGTTAGTGTGTGTGTGTGTGTGTGTGTGTGTGTGGAGGAGGGCGGCTCGCGGACAAGACAGTTTATGCAAAAGATTAAGCAGAATTATTCTGGCTTACTTACATTTTTTATTATTAAAGTACTTTTCAATTAAACAAATGATTGTGAATATAATTAGGCGTTTTATTACAATTACGCATCATTTTTGCTGTGTGTGTGTGTGTGTGTGTGTGTAGGACGCTTTGTCTGCATGTGACCAACCATGAACACACTCCTCTTTCCCTCCCTTCTTTAACAAGCTGACTCATTAATTAGTTGCCATGGTGATGCTACTCATGGTCCTCCCAAGGTTTCTTCCTAAATTCCTGCCATCTTAGGGAGTTTTTCCTTGCCACTGTCGCCTCTGGCTTGCTCATTAGGGATCTGGACTCACGCAATTTGTAAAGCTGCTTTGTGACAACATGTGTTGTAAAAAGCGCTATATAAATAAAATTGAATTGAAAATTGAAAAACAAAGGTCATCTACAGTATGTGGCTAGTCCCATAATGCAGTACAGCCGAGCTCACCCGTTACATGAGGTACGAGTCCTCTGTCCTGAGGTAAGAGTCCTCTGTCCTGAGGACAGTGTCCTCTGTCCTGAGGTACGAGTCCTCTGTCCTGAGGTACGAGTCCTCTGTCCTGAGGTAAGAGTCCTCTGTCCTGAGGTACGAGTCCTCTGTCCTGAGGACAGTGTCCTCTGTCCTGAGGTACGAGTCCTCTGTCCTGAGGAAAGTGTCCTCTGTCCTGAGGAAAGTGTCCTCTGTCCTGAGGTACGAGTCCTCTGTCCTGAGGAAAGTGTCCTCTGTCCTGAGGTACGAGTCCTCTGTCCTGAGGTACGAGTCCTCTGTCCTGAGGAAAGTGTCCTCTGTCCTGAGGTACGAGCCCTCTGTCCTGAGGTACGAGTCCTCTGTCCTGAGGAAAGTGTCCTCTGTCTTGAGGAAAGTGTCCTCTGTCAACCTCAGTGAGGACCTGATCAAGCTGTTACCATCAGGAACACCAGACCCTTCACATCTGTAAAAAAAAGCAACATTAACTTAGAAATATTGCAAATTATCTCACTTGCTGCCAAACAGCTCACATTCATCATTTATTTGGAATCTTGTTAAGAAATAGTAGAAGTAGAATGGTGTAGTATGCTAGTCATTTTAGTATGCTAGTCTGTTACCAGGGCTACTCTGTTACCAGGCATTCAGTCTGTTGTTCAAACGACAGGCAGGCTGGGTGTGCCAAGGCTCTGAGGGAGCCAATCGCCTTGCTGGCTTCCAGTAGCTGCACACATCAGATATAAAACCGTGATGCTCGCCTGCAAAGCCAAAAATGTACCAGCCCCTCCCTACATCATGTCCATGGTCACAAACCGGTCGGTACCTTGAGCATTTCCAATCTCAAGTAGGGCTCGACTTGAAACGCCGTGCATAAAGTCTCACGCAAGACAAAACCCAAGACTATTCTCTGCCCTGGCTCTGAGATGGTGGAACGATCTTCCCCTAGCTGCTCGGACTGCAGAGTCTCTTGCAGTTTTCAAACTCTCCTGTTTGTTGAGTACTTAAATGATGGTGGTTGGTGAGTATTGATGTGGTTGGAGAATCAAACGCAACACCAAAACATCTCTGCATCAGGAACCTACAACCCTCTGAACCTACAGCCCTCTGAACCTACAACCCTCTGAACCTACAGCCCTCTGAACCTACAACCCTCTGAACCTACAGCCCTCTGAACCTACAACCCTCTGAACCTACAGCCCTCTGAACCTACAACCCTCTGAACCTACAACCCTCTGAACCTACAGCCCTCTGAACCTACAACCCTCTGAACCTACAGCCCTCTGAACCTACAACCCTCTGAACCTACAGCCCTCTGAACCCTGAACCAACCCTCTGAACCTACAACCCTCTGAACCTGAACCAACCCTCTGAACCTACAGCCCTCTGAACCTACAACCCTCTGAACCTACAGCCCTCTGAACCTACAACCCTCTGAACCTACAGCCCTCTGAACCTACAGCCCTCTGAACCTACAACCCTCTGAACCTACAGCCCTCTGAACCTACAGCCCTCTGAACCTACAACCCTCTGAACCTACAGCCCTCTGAACCTACAGCCCTCTGAACCTACAACCCTCTGAACCTACAGCCCTCTGAACCTACAGCCCTCTGAACCTACAGCCCTCTGAACCTACAGCCCTCTGAACCTACAGCCCTCTGAACCTACAACCCTCTGAACCTACAGCCCTCTGAACCTACAGCCCTCTGAACCTACAACACCCTGGCGTTGTTCTCACATGGCCGTTTGACAGCTAAATTCTCCCAAATGGGGAAGAGGACTGTCTTCGTTTTTTCTGCATGTGGAGAGAGGATCAAACTGTGTGTGTGTAAGAGAGAGAGAGCGAGAGAGAGAGAGAGAGAGAGAGAATGTCATTCTCTCTCCCTTTGATGGTTTTAACTTGTAAGATGACTGAGAAAGAAAAGTATCATAAATGGCATACAAACCAAAGCGTAATTTCGTTTTCTGCCCTGCACTTCAGAAATGCTTCACATCACTTTATAGAGAATGAGGAAAGGCAGTGCTTAATCATGCTGGAAAGCTCAGCACTCAGCACTCAGGAGTCAGAACTCAGCACTCGGAAGTCAGAACTCAAAAGTCAGAACTCAGACTTTAAAAGGCCCTGGTGGCTTTTTAGGGTGGGAATGGTGATGTGAACAGAGCTGACATGTTTCTTTCTTTCCTCCTACACACTCAAAACTAGTGCCGGCAAAACTTGAGGCACAGACCAGTAAACCAAAGGCTGTAAACATTTTAAGACAATGATCCAATAACTCGTGTTATGCCAAGGAGCCTTGGAGACCCGACAGCCCTTGGCTGGCTGAGGTTCCTGGGTTTGGTAACACGGCAGAGATGAAGTCTCCCGGGAGAATGGCTGGAAGCCATAGGCTACACGTCCAGATCTGCTAGGCCTCTCATTTGGGAACTTGAGCTGTAAATTCCCAGAAAACTGCTTATAGATTAGTGTTTTCAGTAAGTGAATATGCCTTGGTAAATGGCCACCTCTGGATTGTCTGTGCTGGATCAGGGCATGCTGGATTGTCTGTGCTGGATTAGGGCATGCTGGATTGTCTGTGCTGGATCAGGGAATGCTGGATTGTCTGTGCTGGATTAGGGCATGCTGTATTCTCTGTGCTGGATCAGGGCATGCTGGATTGCCTGTGCTGGATTAAAGCATGCTGGATTGCCTGTGCTGGATTAAAGCATGCTGGATTGTCTGTGCTGGATCAGGGCATGCTGGATTGTCTGTGCTGGATTAGAGCATGCTGGATTGATAGCTTGAATCAATCCTAAAAGGGGCAGATGATCCGGCTTCCTCTGTCAAAGGCAAGACAGCAAGACACCTGGCTCTTCCTGGCTTTCAGAAGAACTCAAAATGACTTCTATGGTTACTTTTGCACATTGCTGGGAATGTTGCAGTGAACGGTGCACTAAGTATGGGAGAAGTGTGCACCGCAACACTATGTAGCAAGTGAAGGACAGACCCAATGAAGGCTTCTATTCTGCAGACATGGTAATAAATGTCGGGACCATATGCCAAATGCATCATATAAAGATGTGTGCTTGTGTTTGAGATCATGTGGCTCGTGTGTGTGTGTGTGTGTGTGTGTATGTGCCACCGATCTTTGGCGTTCAAACACAAAGCCTGTGCCATTGCTCTCAAGAGAAGGTGGAGGTTCAGCGGGAGCCTTTTTATAGAACTTCCTCAGCATTTGAGGAAGGAGTGTATATATATATATATATATATATATATATATATATATATATATATATATATATATATATATATGTGTGTGTGTGTGTGTGTGTTTGTGTTTCATATGTAAATACAAGTTTGTACATCTGTCTGTCTACTGGGACTGTACAAACTGTTTTGACGAGCAGTGTGATGTCATGCGTTCTTTCTAGCTGACAGCATTTTTAGTCCAGGAGTTGAACACGTCTCTCACTCCTGCAGTCTTAGTCCAGGAGTTGAACACGTCTCTCACTCCTGCAGTCTTAGTCCAGGAGTTGAACACGTCTCTCACTCCTGCAGTCTTAGTCCAGGAGTTGAGCACGTCTCTCACTCCTGCAGTCTTAGTCCAGGAGTTGAACACGTCTCTCACTCCTGCAGTCTTAGTCCAGGAGTTGAGCACGTCTCTCACTCCTGCAGTCTTAGTCCAGGAGTTGAACACGTCTCTCACTCCTGCAGTCTTAGTCCAGGAGTTGAACACGTCTCTCACTCCTGCAGTCTTAGTCCAGGAGTTGAACACGTCTCTCACTCCTGCAGTCTTAGTCCAGGAGTTGAACATGTCTCTCACTCCTGCAGTCTTAGTCCAGGAGTTGAACATGTCTCTCACTCCTGCAGTCTTAGTCCAGGAGTTGAACACGTCTCTCACTCCTGTAGTGTAACCTGAGTGTTGCTTATGACTATGAACATGCTGTTTTAAAGGCATCATCTGTCTGTTGTGAGGTGAGATGCAGTCAGTCATCCTCAGAGAGTTTCGGTTCCAGTTCACACTAGTGCGAGTGGACGGCCTGGCTGCCTGTCTCTCCTTCCTCTGTCCCCTTCAGTGGACAGTCCTCTGGGTGTCTCTCCTCCCTCTGTCCCCTTCCAGCCTAAGAATCTAGAGCATCTGTGAAGGGGGAGAGTGTTATTGTGCAGTGAAAGTGCCACATGTCAGGGCCTCTGGGGCAGTTTAGCACACAGGAAAATGCCCTCAAGTGCTTCTCTGAACATCTTGAATGTGTTGAACTTTATTTTCAGCTGATACGTGACGTTCTTGAGCCGTTCTAAACATTTGAAGCTGCTTGCGTGTCACTCTGACAGACAGTGGACAGTCGAGAGGGAGGAGAGGTGAAGAACAGAAGCAGAGGGGGCGGGGCATGTGTGGTTATGTCTGCTCTGGTCAGCTGACCGTGAGGTTGCGCTGTGATTGGAGGATCCAGCTGTGCACAGCTGCAGTGTATGCAGATTAGTGCAAGACAAGGCTGCCTGTGTCTCCTCCTTGATTCCACTCCGGCAGAGGCTGCATGTGGGTGTGTGTGCGCGTGTGTGTGTGTGTGTGTGAGGAGGAGAACACGTTGCGTTGCTGTTTCCGAGGCTCCTGCAGGTTCCAGTGGTGGGAAAAGGTGGAGACTTTGGGCTTTGCCTCCATCTGGCCTCCGTACGTGGGGCTCAGACATCCAGGATTTGCTCGATTCTCCGTCACAGGAAGCTGCGTGTTTTGACAGCAGAGCTGAACAGCTGTGAGGTTGAGACGCTGCCAGGAGTCCCAGACCTCTAGGAACAGGCGAGGGAGCGCTCCGTATGCCTAGCCCGCGTCGGGCCTCTCGCCGACGGGGTGCGTCCTGAGGTGTGCCCCCCCACCCCCCTCAGGTCTGGAGCTCCGGTGCGAGGGGAGCGGGTGTCTCCAGTCATGGGCTGTGCAGCCAGCGTGGTGCTTCTGCACGCTCTGCGCTCTCTGGCCAGGGGCCGCCACACCCGCTCGTGCGCCCGCACCACCGACACGGTCCCGCCGCAGGTCCCGCCGCAGGTCCCGCCGCCACGGGACGGGGAGACGGACGCCCGACCGTGCGCCGCGGCTGCTGTTGTCTTCGTCGTCACGGTAACCCTCTCATCCTCTCGCTGGGTTGCGCCACATGTGGCGCTCCTCCACTGTCTGCTTCAGGTTTGGGAAAGTCAGGAATGTGATGTGTGTGTGTTACCTACATTAGAACCTGTCGGTGGCCAAACTGTGGCGTGCGAAGTGTAATATGTTCAGGGTAGTAATGTGGGGTAGTAATGTGGGGTAGTAATGTGGGGTAGCAGTGGGTTCCTCTGTGCAGTCGGTCTTACATCTCAGTGCTGGCATAATGCCTGCTGGGAAATATAGCAGTAAGCAGAGAGAGAGAAACATTATCCATCAGCCAGAGAGAGAGAGGGGGGGGGGGGAGAAAGAGAGAGAGGGAAAGAGGGAGGGAGAGAGAGAGGGAGGGAGAGAGAGAAAATATCAGCATAGCTAGAGGGAAGCTGGATATGGGAGCGTGGGGTTCTGTGGGAAAATGTTACATCTGTGTTTGTGTTTTGTGAATGGGCTGCTGATATGGGGTCAGTGTGTGTGTGTGTGTGTGTGTGTGTGTGTGTGTGTGTGTGTGTGTGTGTGTGTGAATGTGTGTGTGAATGTGTGTGAATGTGTTTGTATGTGTTAGTGATTCATTTTAGATTTCTTTCCTTCCTTCTTCAGTTTCTTTAGATCTTTATCGAATGACACTAAGCAAATGTTATTGTTTACAGACAATATTCAGATGTATATTTGAGTGTTTATGAGCTGGTTTAAATGATGTTTTCTGTCAGGTAATAGTTGAGTTCACCAACTGTGAAATCGGAAGAAACCAGTCAGAAGTTTAAACTGGGATTATGGGGGCAGCATACCTCTATCTTCCTACCTGCCTTACACAGAAATATTTATTTGAGGGAAGTTCTAATACTGGATCTGCTAGAAGCGTCTTCAGGTTTGTCATCAGGTGTCCAAAATGGCACTAGATGAGTAGAAGGAGAGAATGAACAGGAGTGTTACAGGAGATCACTGTCTGATGGGCTTCCTGATGGATAGAATCTTAAAAGAGGGCATGACGTGTGTGTGTGTGTGTGTGTGTGTGTGTCTGAGAGAGAGAGAAAGCCTTTTGTAAATGACAGTCAGTCTCTCTCTCCCTCATATTTGTGACACTTCCATAATGGTGTCAGTTCCATGAATCTCTTTTCCTAACCAATAAAGTGGAAGATGAGAACCACAGCGAACACATTTCTCCATTACTTTCTCGCTAGTGAGTCACTGAGGTAGGGAGTGAGGGAGTGAATGAGTGAGGGAGTGAATGAGTGAGGGAGTGAAGTATCACTAATTCACAAGGCCATACCAACGGGAGAACTCACACGGTCTTCCTGAACCCTCCTTAGGTGCTCCACGTCTGTCCTGCAGCTCTGTGTCAACACACACATTCTGACACCACGACACATTCCAAATGCAGAACACACACACATTACGATTCCAGAACATGTCATTTCAGTATGTAGTCCCGTGTAGACGTATGTATTTGCTCCAAAGGCACTGCAGTAATACCCGTGGTACAGAATTCTGCACACTCGTATTTTCGATGTGTTACAGTAGCTGTTGAAGTGCTCAACAGCAATACATGTCAACACGACTGCTTAGCATTACTTTATGAGAGTGGGTGTTCAGTTCCAGGCCAGTGTGAAGCCCTAACCATCCATTTACCATGTGTTGTCTTCTGAAAATGGTTAAGACTGAGCAGAACAACCAGTTAAACTCCACTGCTAATAATACTGCGGTGAACTGTGTGTGTGTGTGTGTGTGTGTGTCCTATCTCTCTCAATCTCATTTTCTTGCGCTCTTTCTCATTTGATGTGTGTCTTTCTCCTGACCCTCTCTCTCTCTCTCTTTCCATCCCTCTCTTCCTCTGTCTCTTTCTCTCTCACTCTGTCTCTCTCCCTCTCTCTCCTCCTGGGGGGGGGTGTGTGTGTGTGGGGGGGGTGTGTGTGTGTGTGTGTGTGTGTTGGGGGGGATTGTGTGGCTGTAGCTGCCATCCGAGAAGCCGGAAGAGGGAGAAGGGTAGAATTAGGGCGGGGAGATCCGGGGCGGCCGAGCTGGGGTGTGTGGCTACAGATGAAGCAGGAAGACGAAGTGTGTTGGAGGATCTGGCGTGAACGTGCTCATTAGAGATATTCTGGGATATGCTCATACAGTGGATCATTAACATGTCCTGAGTGTCAGTGCGTGGTTGGGCGTTAAGGTTTGTAATTTGTAGGACTTTGTCAAAATGCCTCTGGGAGGTTGTGCTGGTCTTTGGATTGTGGGATGTTTAGGGTAGACGGTGTCTCTGTGCTCTGTGTAGATGTGGACATCTTTAAACATCTTTAAACAGTTTAAGGCAGATCAGACACTGATGTACCTGACAATCTGCATCAACGAGAAGGAATACAACACTGACCACAGAGAAGAACCATGACTACAGACAGAACCATGACTACAGACAGGTCCGACCTGCCCATTATAACAGCTGTTATAGCAGCTGCCATGGTAACATACCAGGCCGCAGTTGTGATCTGTCTTGTCTCAGGAATATCTTGTAAAGTCTGTGATGGCATAAACGCGGCCACAGTTTATGTACGGACAGAGACAACAGGACAGACTGTAGGACCCGTCCTCAGCGAGACGCCGGACGAAGTCAGGACTATGTACATGGCTCTGTCCTGCTGATAGAACTCCAGAGCAAAGATGTGCAGTGTCTTCAGTGTTGGGAGGAAGTTTTGCTTCTTCTTCTCTTTACACGAGGACAACGACAAACTCTGTAGTTATTACTTCACTATGCGGTGATGCTGAAGTTGTAGTTGTGTAGTTGTAGTTTGTAATTTGTGTTTGTGTTGTGCTGGGACCCTCTGCCTTGCTGGGTGATCTGGGAGTGGTGTACGTTTGCAAGAATCAGAAAGGGGTTCATCCATGAGCTGCACCTGATCACCAAGCCATACCGAGAGTTCAGAGGAACATTCTGGATTAGTCTAGTCAACTTCCCCTTAGACCTTCAACCAGAAACCTCCTGCCCCAACTGGCTTTGGAACGCAACACCTGACCACAGCCAATGTATTGCCGTGGCAACAAGCAGACCAGTGACCGTGGGAAGACAGTGATGGAGAAGATGCTTGAATAGTCGTTTTGTCCAATGGATTTAACACAGTTGTCCTGTGATTCGACAAAGATTTTTAAGAATCTGACTAGTGGGAACCTAAAAAACAACTGAGATAAAAAACAAAACAAACCAACAAGCAAACCCAAAGTTTAAGTGACAAAGACTCAATTCAAACAGCTGAGCACAGCATCACATTAACAAAGATACCAGCAACTCAAACAGCTGAGCACAGCATCACATTAACAAAGATACCAGCAACTCAAACAGCTGAGCACAGCGTCACATTAACAAAGATACCAGCAACTCAAACAGCTGAGCACAGCGTCACATTAACACAGATACCAGCAACTCAAACAGCTGAGCACAGCATCACATTAACACAGATACCAGCAACTCAAACAGCTGAGCACAGCGTCACATTAACACAGATACCAGCAACTCAAACAGCTGAACACAGCATCACATTAACACAGATACCAGCAACTCAAACAGCTGAGCACAGCGTCACATTAACACAGATACCAGCAACTCAAACAGCTGAGCACAGCATCACATTAACAAAGATACCAGCAACTCAAACAGCTGAGCACAGCTTCACATTAACACAGATACCAGCAACTCAAACAGCTGAGCACAGCGTCACATTAACACAGATACCAGCAAATCAAACAGCTGAGCACAGCATCACATTAACACAGATACCAGCAACTCAAACAGCTGAGCACAGCATCACATTAACACAGATACAAGCAACTCAAACAGCTGAGCACAGCGTCACATTAACACAGATACCAGCAACTCAAACAGCTGAGCACAGCGTCACATTAACACAGATACCAGCAACTCAAACAGCTGAGCACAGCGTCACATTAACACAGATACCAGCAACTCAAACAGCTGAGCACAGCGTCACATTAACACAGATACCAGCAACTCAAACAGCTGAGCACAGCATCACATTAACACAGATACCAGCAACTCAAACAGCTGAGCACAGCGTCACATTAACACAGATACCAGCAACTCAAACAGCTGAGCACAGCGTCACATTAACACAGATACCAACAACTCAAACAAATCAGCATACTTACTGACCAGAGTGGTACCTTGACTCTCGATGGTGTTGATGGTAACCTCATCTTCACACACCCACACACACACACCCACACAACCCCCCCCCACACACACACACACAGTATTAACTCTGCTGAATGTGTAGTCATCTGTGTTTGTCTACCTGTCTCTCTACCACACAAACACACTCTCTCCCTCTCTCTCTTCCTCTCTCTCTCTTCTGTGGTGACATCATACATCTCCACGCTTCCTCTTCTGACCACGTGCTCTCGGTGATCTGACAGGTTTCACATGTAGCCGGAAAGTTCTTCTTCTGCTCACAGAGTGTGCTGCTTGTTAGAAGTTGTGTGTGTGTTGGAATCTTCTGCGTGGTTCTCTGGTGTGCAAACGTCTCGTCAGGATGAGTTTCCGAAGCAAAATCACTTTTCGGAAGAAGAACAAATCCAGGCGACCACGTGCAGGCTGCACACGCATAAGCTGTGTATGTATCTGTGTGTGTATCTCTGTGTTTGTATCTGTGTGTGTGTATCTCTGTGTATGTATCTGTGTGTGTATCTCTGTGTTTGTATCTGTGTGTGTGTATCTCTGTGTTTGTATCTGTGTGTGTGTATCTCAGTGTATCTGTGTGTGTGTATCTCTGTGTGTATCTCTGTGTGTGTATCTCTGTGTTTGTATTTCTGTGTGTGTATCTCTGTGTGTGTATCTCTATGTGTGTATCTTTGTGTTTTTGTATCTCTGTGTGTGTATCTCTGTGTGTATCTCTGTATTTGCCTGCCACTCTTTCTCCCTCACCCTGATGTGCTAAGAACATTTCATTCCCTCTATGTTTGTTCCTGTGTATGTGTCCCTGTGTGAGTATTTCTGTGTGTGTATATATGTATCACAGTGCAACAGTGAGGACTTTAGAGTTGAGATGTTTTACTAGCACTTGTGAGCACTTTAGAGTTGAGATGTGTTTTACTAGCACTAGTGGGGACTTTAGAGTTGAGATGTGTTTTACTAGCACTAGTGAGGACTTTAGAGTTGAGATGTGTTTTACTAGCACTAGTGAGGACTTTAGAGTTGAGATGTGTTTTACTAGCACTAGTGGGGACTTTAGAGTTGAGATGTGTTTTACTAGCACTAGTGAGGACTTTAGAGTTGAGATGTGTTTTACTAGCACTAGTGGGGACTTTAGAGTTGAGATGTGTTTTACTAGCAATAGTGGGGACTTTAGAGTTGAGATGTGCTTTTCTAGCGCTAGTGGGGACTTTAGAGTTGAGATGTGTTTTATTAGCACTAGTGGGGACTTTAGAGTTGAGATGTGTTTTACTAGCACTAGTGGGGACTTTAGAGTTGAGATGTGTTTTACTAGCACTAGTGGGGACTTTAGAGTTGAGATGTGTTTTACTAGCACTAGTGGGGACTTTAGAGTTGAGATGTGTTTTACTAGCACTAGTGAGGACTTTAGAGTTGAGATGTGTTTTATTAGCACTAGTGGGGACTTTAGAGTTGAGATGTGTTTTACTAGCACTAGTGGGGACTTTAGAGTTGAGATGTGTTTTACTAGCACTAGTGAGGACTTTAGAGTTGAGATGTGTTTTATTAGCACTAGTGGGGACTTTAGAGTTGAGATGTGTTTTATTAGCACTAGTGGGGACTTTAGAGTTGAGATGTGTTTTACTAGCACTAGTGAGGACTTTAGAGTTGAGATGTGTTTTATTAGCACTAGTGGGGACTTTAGAGTTGAGATGTGTTTTACTAGCACTAGTGGGGACTTTAGAGTTGAGATGTGTTTTACTAGCACTAGTGGGGACTTTAGAGTTGAGATGTGTTTTACTAGCACTAGTGAGGACTTTAGAGTTGAGATGTGTTTTATTAGCACTAGTGGGGACTTTAGAGTTGAGATGTGTTTTATTAGCACCTGTGATGCCTGTTTGGTTTATTTGGTAATTCTCGTCTTATTCTCATTCTCTCTTCTTCTTCATTTGAGTTTGGGATTCATTGGGGTTGTGCTGGAGAACGCTGTATGTGTTGTGTTGTACACGTGTCAGTGTATGCAGTGGCGAGTGTCACCACCTTAGCTGGTGAAGTTTAGTTCAAAAACCACTAACTGATCTAGAACAATGTTTGCTGCCACGGAGACTGGGGATGCCCCGGCAACAACAACAACAAAAAACCCATATGAGCTCTTCCCGTTTGGTTGTAGCATTTGTGTGTGTGACACTACAGCTCAGCTTGGCTCACAGCCCCTGCGGTTTGAGACGCGACACGCTAGTGCCACACACGAGTCCCAGGAGAGACATGGCGGGTGGGGGCGAGGGTGGGGGTGCGGGTGGAGCGGAGAGCTGTAGGGGACAGTCATGCAGAGTGAGCCGTGGCTGGAGTGTCCAGTGGGGAACTTTAGAGGCAGCATGTGTTATATTCCCCTTTCGTGGTGTGCAGTGACGTATGTGGAAAAGATCAGTACAGACCAGCGTGTCTGATCTCATCTGATCTCACTTTAGCACTGTGGCATGTCACTGGATCACTGTGGCATTTTAGCATCAGACAAAACATCCAGTTTGCGTTCAACGTCGTGAGGATGTTGGCTGATGAAGAGTCCTATGGCTGCTGTGTGGAGGAGATAAACGCCGGGGGGGAGAACACACGAGGCCAGAACACCACGTTCCTGGGAGCAACAGGTCTCCTCATCCGATGTCCGTGTCTCCACCGTTGTCTGCATTTTCAACATGTTCGGCCGTGCGAGCCCCATTTGAGTTGGTTCAGCTATTGACAGAGGCACCCAAGGTAGGAGTGAGGGGGATGTCTGAGAAACAGGAAGTCGATGCAGACTTCCGCATGCAGCCAAGAAGTTTTAACAGCACATATAGCACAAAGCCGCCATGGTGACTGAGCTGAGCCTTTGTGGCCTGGTCGATGTTCAAGGGGCCCCAGATCTGTCTGCTCTCTGTTCTCTGTGGTCATGTTCACACGTCCACATGGTGAATCCTCAGAGATGCTGGATATGATGCGAATGCACATGAAGAATCACCCTCGTTCTTTAGCTGGTCACTTTGTAATATGGCACAAATTGTAGATACTCTGCAGGTACAGCTACACTGCTAGGAAACGTTGACACACACACACACACACACACACACACACACACACACACACACACTGTTATAAAATGTAGCACATTGTATGTCTGGTCAAGAAGAAACCCACATTTACTTTATTAGACTCAGCATGTGTGCTTATGGTGGTTTTGATGAATGATGCAACACTGTATTGAAAAAGTAATTTTGGAAAAGGTTAAGAAAAGTTCAGGGGCCTCCAGAGTTCAAATCTAGAGCGGACAAGAGTTCAGAGTTCAAATCTAGAGTGGACAGAAGAGAGTTCAAAGTTCATACCTAGAATTTTTTATTCTATTATATTATATTTATTTTATTCTATTCTATTTATATATTGTTTTATTTGAAAGCTGTTCATGTTTTATAGTGCAGGCGGAACTATAACGAATCTCAGATATTTGTGGATTTACAAGTTCCACTGTGTCACCCTTGTATTTCGAGTGCTCTCCTTCCCTGGCTGTCTAAAGGCATCTTTCTGCTACGTTTAGGTGTCATGCGATATCTGACCTGAGCGGTGAGGTGTCGGCGTGTCTCTGAATAACGCAGCTGTGTAGAGCCGTTGTTTGTTGTGCTGCGAGCTGATTGGTGATTCGCGCTTGCTGCCTCGTTTGCGTTGCGGTGCTGACTCATGCTAAGGGGTCATGGACAGATGTAAGACCGACTTGTTTGGTTTTTGATTTGCTTACTCGTGCTGTAACTGTGACATATGACTTCTTTTTCTGTGTGTGTATGTGTGCATGCGCACGTGTGTGTGTGCGTGTGTGTGTGTGCGTGTGTGTGTGTGTGTGTGCGTGTGTGTGTGCGTGCGTGTGCAGCAGGAAAAGCCGAAGCTTATTGACCCTCTGGACTATGAGGCTGTGATCTGTGAACTGGACCCTGAACTGAAGGAGGATCCTCTCCAAGACCTGCTGCTCTTCCCAGAACATGATTTCACTGTGAGTACCTGGGTGCGTGTGTGTGTGTGTGTGTGTGTGTGTGTGTGTGTGTGTGTGTGGGGAGGGGGGGTGTATGACCCTGTATGTGTGTGTGTGTGTGTGTGTGTGTGTGTATGTGTGTGTGTGTGTGTGTGTGTGTGTGTGTGTGTGTGTGTGTGTGTGTGTGTGTGTGTGTGTGTGTGTGTGTGTGTGTGTGTGTGTGTGTGTGTGTGTGGGGGGGTGTGTATGTGTGTGCAGTGGAGCTTTTGTGGCTGTTTCTGTAGCAGAATATGAAAGAGGATGTGGTGGCCTGAGGAGAACTGTGCAATGAAGAGATCCATGTACCACTCACACACACGCACACACACACACACACTCTCACACACACACATGCAGGGTCAAACACACACACACACACACCACTCTCTCTCTCACACACACAGGGTCACGCACACGCACAAACACATGCACATGCAGGGTCACACATACACACATGCACATGCAGGGTCACACACACTCATTTTATCACTCACACTGATGTGTCATTTCCACCCGACATGGGTGTGATCAGTCACGGAAATATCAACCAGTACACCTCTACAGGAAACCTGCATAAACCTACTGGTTAGAGAGAGACAGAGGGAGAGAGAGAGAGAGAGGGAGAGAGAGGGAGAGAGAGAGATAGAGAGAGAAAGGGTAGAGAGAGAGAGAGGGAGAGAGAGAGAGAGATAACTTTCCATAGCCCTGATTTTGCTAATAGTAATTTCTGCAGATGTTTGCTCATTATTGACTTTATTACAATTCAAATGCAAATCATCACATCAGCAGCTCAAATGAAATTTTACTAAATGGATGTTTAGAATTTATAGTCCTTCACAGAGAGAGAGAGAGGGAGGGAGAGAGAGAGAGAGAGAGAGAGAGAGAGAGAGAAAGAGGGAGAGTTCCTGAATAATTAGTCTGGTCCTTAAGGATTTGCTTGTTTTCCATTAAGTGTAACTGAAGTTCATTTCTGCTGATGCGTTGCTACTTGAGCACTTGGGTTATGGTCATGAGTGTAAATGCCTGGGGCTCTCAGTCAGATGGGTTTAGACCCCAGCTCAGACCAGCTCAGATCAGACGCTGGACCAGCTCAGACCAGCTCAGACCAGCTCAGACCAGACGCTGGACCAGCTCAGACCAGCTCAGACCAGCTCAGACCAGACGCTGGACCAGCTCAGACCAGCTCAGACCAGCTCAGACCAGACGCTGGACCAGCTCAGACCAGCTCAGACCAGCTCAGACCAGCTCAGACCAGACGCTGGACCAGCTCAGACCAGCTCAGACCAGCTCAGACCAGACGCTGGACCAGACACTGGACCAGGGCATTCCCAGTGTCTCCCAACAATATTAAAATATAACAATATAACAATAAACTGATACGGTATAAGGACAAGTGTGGGACTCTGGGAAGCAGGTGCATAGTCTTCCTTCTGATCTGCGCCGTGCGTGAGACACTGAAGAATTGTATCACACAACAGTATAAGCAATGATGGCAGAGAAATCCATTCTTAAAGCCTATTCTAAGGCCCCAAACATTACCACAAGCCATCGTGCCATCCAGAATTGTTTATGGTTCTGACTTGACAGAAGGCAATAACATCTGTGTAATGCTTTATATACAATATAAACATGTCTAAATTACCAAATGATCATGCCATTTATGATCCAAGTGTTCCTCCAGATCCTAGGAGCAATATGGTCTCAGATTTCTTCAGGAAGAAACTCTAGACTATTAAGTGGTGTCATTCCACAGCAGGTAACCAACGAGCCATTAGTGCTGTCACATGACAGTCAGCCTGTCTCCCGTGCCAGCACCATTTCTATCGCATCTACAATTATTATGGATGACGGAGGAACCCTTGTAAATGTATCACTAGGCAGGGGTCATATCCCCAAGCGTGTCCAGGTAGCAGCTGCGAAGCGTCACTATAAGAAGCTTCTAGACTTTCCCGCACAATTTCCAGCACTGTGTTCCTGTCAGAGAGTTTAGAGAAGGTTGAGGTATGATGAGTTATGGTCTTTGTCAAGAAGCAAAAAGAAGATCAGCTGGCGTTATGCCTGCTGGTGCAGAATCAGGGATGTTGGTTACAGAGCGGCTAGAGATTGTGGAGCATTGATACGGCTCTCTTGACACCAGCAGACGGACAGACGGCTTTAAAACCCGTTCTGTGTATACAGAGAAGTCCTGGGGTCCATCTTGTTACTATTTTGTTTGCAAAAATGGGACATTTTCACAGCATATGAAAGGATTGTATGTCCCACAAGATTTTGTTTATGGATATTTATCATTCGCCATCTCACCTATTTACAGGTGTTTTATAGTTCCTGTTACTGACATTATCAATGATTTAATCCACAGTGAGGATTAAATTTGGAAGACATTTAGTGAAAGATTTGGCGTTTGAAGGGGATCTTGCACAACGTATATGTTCAGAGCTTTATATGATGGAAGAATTTGTAACTGGAATTTGGATAACTATATCTTTCATATTTCAACAACTCAATATTATCTCTGCTCCCCTTACATGCGCACACACAGGTGTCCACGTTCCCTCAGGAGAGGAGAACACTGCAGTCCACAGTCCCCGAGGGAGCAGAGGAACAGGCCGAATGTCTGCTGGTCAGAGAGGTGAGTGTGTGTGTGTGTGTGTGTGTGTGTGGGGGGGGGCACACACACACACACACATGCGGTGTTCTGTTGGGACTGTTTGAGTACACTCTGTACAGCACAGCCACATCCACTGGTCAATCTGATAAAAAAATACAATAACAACAACAAAATTCCATTACAGCAAGAAAAGAGCTGCTACCACGTGGGTACTGTAGTTCTCACTGCCCTCTCTGCCTCTGCCTTCAGGCCTGCCGGTACTACAACTCCCAGCTGCATGTGGTCGAATACAAACATCAGGCGTACGCAGGAGACTACCGTATGTTTCCGAGGTGAATGGTTTAAGTTTATCCATCCTCATTTAGCACTGACAAGAATAATCTGACCTGCACGTTTGCCTGCTCTTATCCTCTCGTATCGGGCAGGAATCCACACAACCCCTCTAAGTCTTCCCCTCAAGTCCTTCCCTCCCATTGGGCCACTTTGTCCAATCAGGCTCTGTTCACATGCCCTTTTACACGCTGGTCCCAGCCACAAGTCCCACATGTCCCGCCCCCTTGGAGCCACTGCTGACCACTTCTGTGCTGATGGACTGAAATAAAGTAAAGGCCTGTGCACATGTGTGTGTGTGTGTGTGTGTGTGTGTGTGTGTGTTTGGATGGATGTGTGTGGTGGGTATTGGATAGTCATGGTGTCTCCAGCACCATGGACACAAAGAGCCCTTACTCTTGAGTGCACTCAAGCAGGCAGTGTGTAAGGCATCTAAATGTGGGGTCCTGTCAGAATGGGCCATGTGTCAGGCAGTGAAGCCACCGTTAAAACTTTACTGCCACATAATGTGAAACACACACGGGTTATTAGGCTGGCAGCAGAGCTGACACACCCTATGTGCTCACTACACACACTGCGCAGGGCCCCACATTAACGAAGACCCCCTGCCCCCCCCTCGCGTCAAGTGTATCAGAAGAAGATGAAGCAAAACTATATTTCACCAACACCCCCCCCAATCCCTGGAAAGTCAGAACCGACTCTGGAGATAAAAGATTAAAACATCACTCCTGATCTGTGTTGTCACAGGATTCCTTTAAAAGACGACTTTGTTACCATATATTCTTGAGAGTTATTATCACTACAAAATACTAATGTTACTGGAAAAGTAACTGTACCATAAAAACCATGGTAGCACAATAATGAGAAGTCTGGGAAATGTAGTCTTGCCTTTCTGCTCCCTCGTAATGGATGAGCCAGCCACAGGAAGCCTGGAGAGGTGAAATGAGGTCACATCCTGTCAATTTGTCAGCTCTTCAGTCCTGTGTGGGAAGAAGAAATTAGAGAGGAGAGATGAAAGAGAAGGATTTACAGTAGCTGGTCTCATCACTGAGGGCTTGCTATTAGAAATGGTGTGTGGCAAAGGATGAACATCTCTCCCTTCGTTCTCCTTCAATATGGGCAACATTCGTTCTCCTTCATCACTCCTTTGGGTGATGGACAACAGAACACCCTCACTACCTCTGGAGCTGGTCTCTCTGATGCCAGTCTCTCTGTTACCGGTTTCTCTTGTATTGGTCTCTCTGGTCCTGGTCTTTCTAGTGCCTCTAGTCTCTCTTTAATTTTTGTCTTCCCTCTGTATCCTCCCCCACCCCCTCTACAACAGAAAACTGTACAAAGCTCAGAAGCTTCCCTCCCACTCTTTTGAGATCGACCATGAAGACGTGGATAAGGATGAGGTCAGTTCTGGATCCACACGCGGCACACGCGCCCTCCTGCCGTCTGCACACGTCTGACACGCTTCCCCAGATCTTGGCAAAAACATGTAGCACGAGGTCCAGGAGAAAACGTGCGCAGGACCTGACGAAGACCGCCGCCTGTCTCCTGAGAGGCTTCCAGTCAGCTCCTCCGGGGACTCAGCACCCCTCTGTTCTGGCCCCTAGCCAGGGTGCGAGTGCTCCTCCTACAAAGGAGCGTTTGAAGCGCTCACAGCTTTCTTTTCCGCAGGACACAACGTCGCTGTCGTCGTCCAAAGGAGGAGGCGGAGGTGGAGGTAGTGGTGTGGGGGGGATGGGTGTCTTCAAGTCTGGCTGGCTCTACAAAGGCAACTTCAACAGCACAGTGAACAACAGCATCACTGTTCGGGTAAGAGAGCCTGCCAGGGCCTGCTCGCCTCTCAGCTCCTCATACTAATCACCCAATCAAGCAGCTGATCTGGGGTCAGCTGCCCCTCCTTCATACGGTCACGTTGATTTGGATATGAAAGACAAAATCTGACCCACGATCAGGCGACAGGTAACACAGTGTCTTTTCATTCCTGTCCCACATGGAGCTCATGTCATGTGGGCAAACGAGCAATAAAGGCTGTGATTGGATAAGGTGTTGGAAAAGCTCCACCAATCATGCAACTGAAAATGCAAAAGAGTAAATGTTTTGCTGCGAGAGCACAAGCAGACACAGAACTCCCTGCTGCAAATCATATACCATCATATACCTTCATATACCAGCATATACCTTCATATACCAGCATATACTATCATATACCAGCATATACCATCATATACCATCATATACCATCATATACCAGCATATACCATCATATACCAGCATATACCATCATATACCAGCATATACCAGCATATACCATCATATACCATCATATACCAGCATATACCAGCATATACCAGCATATACCATCATATACCAGCATATACCATCATATACCATCATATACCAGCATATACCAGCATATACCAGCATATACCATCATATACCAGCATATACCATCATATACCATCATATACCATATATCGCTCTGGATAAGGGCGTCTGCTAAATGCCGTAAATGTAAATGTATACCAGCATATACCATCATATACCATCATATACCAGCATATACCAGCATATACCATCATATACCATCATATACCAGCATATACCATCATATACCAGCATATACCATCATATACCATCATATACCATCATATACCAGCATATACCATCATATACCAGCATATACCATCATATACCATCATATACCATCATATACCAGCATATACCATCATATACCATCATATACCATCATATACCAGCATATACCATCGTATACCAGCATATACCATCATATACCAGCATATACCATCATATACCAGCATATACCAGCATATACCATCATATACCATCATATACCAGCATATACCAGCATATACCATCATATACCAGCATATACCAACATATACCAGCATATACCATCATATACCATCATATACCAGCATATACCATCATATACCAGCATATACCAGCATATACCATCATATACCAGCATATACCATCATATACCAGCATATACCAGCATATACCAGCATATACCATCATATACCAGCATATACCAGCATATACCATCATATACCATCATATACCAGCATATACCATCATATACCAACATATACCAGCATATACCATCATATACCAGCATATACCAGCATATACCAGCATATACCAGCATATACCATCATATACCGTTACCATTACTGTAATGCTGTGGTCGATTTACCAGAAACAACCCTGTGGCTTTGAATCTGAATGGTTATTGATATGTGTAGAAACAGTCACAGCACATCGTGGAAATGCTCATACGAGTTCATAAGCAGGTAATGCAGTTCATATGAATGGATTTATTGTGCTCATAACTTTACGTTGTTGAGTTAAACAGCACAATTTCTTCTTATAGGGCATAATGACTGCTCATAGGGCACAATGACTGCTTATAAGGGCACAATGAGGCACAATGACTGCTTATAAGGGCACAATGACTGCTTATAAGGGCACAATGCTTCACAATGACTGCTTATAAGGGCACAATGACTGCTTATAAGGGCATGTATTTGACTTTGTTGTCTGTGATCGTGTCTTTGCAGTCATTCAAGAGGAGATATTTCCAGCTCACCCAGCTAACTGACAACTCTTACATCATGAACTTTTACAAAGATGAGAAGATTTCAAAAGAGCCAAAAGGTTGCATATTTTTGGATTCATGCACAGGGGTCGTTCAGGTTGGTACACAACACTGGTCCAACACTGGTCCAATACTGGTCCAACACTGATCCAATACTGGTCCAACTCTGGTCCAACTCTGGTCCAACACTGGTCCAACACTGGTCCAACTCTGGTCCAACACTGGTCCAACACTGGTCCAATATTGTTCCAACTCTGGTCCAACATTGGTCCAACTCTGGTCCAACACTGGTCCAACTCTGGTCCAGCTCTGGTCCAACACTGGTCCAACTCTGGTCCAACTCTGGTCCAACTCTGGTCCAACACTGGTCCAACACTGCTACACAGTTCAGCAAGTAGACTGATCAGACTGATCTGTATGTAGAGTTCTGAATAGACTTGGGTTCCCATCCTGGTCCTCCCAGAATAATCGCCTGAGGAAGCACGCTTTTGAGCTGAAGATGAACGACGTGACATACTTTGTCCTGGCGGCAGAGAGTGAGCAGGACATGGAGGAATGGATCAACATGCTCAATCGCATCCTGCAGATCAGCCCGCCAGAGGGCCCCGTGCTGGACCGCAGAAGCACGGACCTGTCTGATACCAAGCACGGTGAGTCCCCAACACACCCACCAGACCCTTGGAAACATCGTGTATTCGGCAGTTTTTGGCTCCACATAGTTAATTAAATAACGTTTATTCAATAATGTAAACATCTCGGAGGCTGGGATGGCAGGTTGGTGTAAACTGGTGTCAAGGGGGAGGACTTGATTTCTGTAAACTACGCAATCTCTTCCTTAGCAGCTCTGAGAGAAAAACCAGCATTCCAAGTGAATGTCATTTGTGATTATGCCACTGTGATGAATCTGATTGGTTTTTAATGTTACATTTGTACTGTTCCATCATCACTCAATGTTTCAGATGGCTTTGATCTGTCCTTGAATGACATATGTCTCCCTGAAAATGAGGAAACCACAGAAAATGGAATCAATCCCGAGTTAGCTAAGGTAACACTCCTGTCTCACACCTCTCGTGGTGACATCGCTATGGAAACAAGCCTCTTAAAAGCTGTTGATGTGTATGTCAGTATATCACTGAAACAGAGGAGACGGTGAAGTCAGCAAGACAGGAGGAGAGACTCAACCTGTTCTCGCTGGACCCTGACACACCGGTATGTCTCACACACAGCTCCAACACTACACACTGCCACAATGGGTCCTGCTCATTATTATTAATCTGAAGCAGTACCCTGAGCGTGTGGTTAATCTGAAGCAGTACCTTGAGCGTGTGGTTAATCTGAAGCAGTACCCTGAGCGTGTGGTTAATCTGAAGCAGTACCTTGAGTGTGTGGTTAATCTGAAGCAGTACCCTGAGCGTGTGGTTAATCTGAAGCAGTACCTTGAGTGTGTGGTTAATCTGAAGCAGTACCCTGAGCGTGTGGTTAATCTGAAGCAGTACCTTGAGTGTGTGGTTAATCTGAAGCAGTACCCTGAGCGTGTGGTTAATCTGAAGCAGTACCCTGAGCGTGCTCCTGAGGTCCAGTGGGGTGTGTTGTAGGTTCTCCGGAGCCCGCGGGTAGATGGCAGCGACGCGCGTCTCGTCCGTCCCTTTGAGGAGAGTCTGGGCAGAAGGCTGATGATCTATTGCCAGTCGTTAAACCTCACACTGCAGGGCTGTGTGAACGAGTCTGAGACGGAGCCTATCACAAACGTGAGCTGGGCACACACACACACAAACCACAGACTCAGACCACACACACAGGTGCACACACAAACCACAGATCACACACACTCACTCAGATCACACACATTGTAAATATATAATATATGCAATGTCTTAGTCTCTTAATCTGTTCACTGATGAACTCTGCCAATTAGATACACTCACAAAGCATCCTCCAATGAAATGGACAGCTATGAAGATTATGCTAATGCCAGTGGGATTATAACCCTTTCTGTGTACTACACCATTGCTGTCTCTCTTCAGATTGAGCCTTTCTTCATAACCGTGGCGCTGCTGGATATGAGAGAGTGTCGGAAGGTGTCAGCCGACTTTCACGTGGACCTCAACCACGAGGCCGTGAGGAAGATGCTGAGCGGCTCAGGCTCAGGTCAAGGGTCAGGTCAGGGGTCAGGTCAGGGGTCGCCTGCAGGCCAGACGGGTCCGCAGGAGAACGGCCTGAAGCCCTCGACGGAGAAGAGCGGCAGAGACTGTGTGCTCAGTCCGGACCTCCAGAACTGGCTGGGCTTCCCCAAGCAGGTAGCAGCTGACGAGAGCTCACATACGGGGGAAACAACTGTGTTCCTGCAGACACAGGAAATACTGTGACTGTTTATCCTACAATGACTGATCTTACCTTCTGTGCCTGCATGGGTGGTGTGTGTGTGTGTGTGTGTTTGCTTATACAGGCTATCTTCTCCATCACAAACCCTCACACAGATATTATCATGTTGGCACGGATTGAGAAGGTTCTGATGGGGAATATTACCAGTGGGACGGAACCCTACATAAAGAACACAGATAACATAAAGGTTACGTTCCCTCTCTTTACATCACATGTCCTGACATCACATCTTACATCACATCTTACACCACACTCTTCCTCTTCTTTTGCCTGATGATAAGATGTACACCTGATCTTAAGTAGCACACCGAATCACTGCCAGACTGATTATTAACTTAACTACTTTACTAAGATATGTTAATTATGGTTATGAATGGTTTCTTATTTAGATGATTAGTGTTATGCAAAGGCATGTTGTTAATATATCTGCTAGCTTTTGTTTAAGGAGTTCTTCACACGGCAGCGTGAGTGTAGACAGCTGATGGTGCTCCATCTCAGACGAACGCTTCTGTCCCCTCAGTCTTTTCCCCTTTGATGAAAGATTTGTTTGAACCATGTGATGAATTTTCCAGTGTAAGCCAGAGAGAGCTGAACAGAAGTGTCGTATGACGTGCTTGCAGTGTTCGCTGTGCGGTTTTCTTTCTGTGGATCAGAACAGAGGTCTCCTTACTACTGAAGGCAGAGGCCAGAAGGTTCCAGAAGGACTATCTTGTAAAATCACATTTGAAGTTCTTCATTATTCACAGGTGGTTTTAGAATGGGTCCTCAGAACAACCCACGGCCCCCCTTAGTGGAAACTGGGATATCTAACCCTGGCTTGAATTTGACTAGTCTAAATAGATACCACAGACTTCACTACAGTCTGCCAAATGTTCAGACACCTTGCTTTGATTTAAGCCCACACGTTATCTGGGTCAACACGAAAGACGGGAGTTTCCTGGCCAACGTTTTTTTCACTTCATAAACACCAGTCTGTCCTTTGATATCCAGTCTTATGGGTTTTTTTTTATTTGACTTTTTTTAGACAGTTCAGAAGATCCTGAAATCCAACAAACAATTTTGCAGCAAACTGGGAAAGTACCGCATGCCGTTCGCTTGGTCTGTGAGGTGAGGAGACTCCTCGGACGCCCCGTCCGCCACCATAAAACTCACCACCACATTTTGGTCAGCAGTTGCAGTTGGCAGTAGTTTGTCGCTACTCAGCATAAGAGTTTGTGAGCTCAGCACGTTTTCTGTTGTCCTGGGGAAGGAGAGAGCCAGTTTCTGCTCTCTGAACCACATTTTCATTGTGTTTTCAGATCTGTGTTTAAAGATAACCAGGGCACAGTGGATCGCGAGTCGCGGTTCTCTCCACTGTTCAAGCAAGAGAGCAACAAGATCTCCACCGAGGACCTTCTCAAGCTCATCTCTGAGTTCAGGAGGTACAGTAGCACAACCATCAACCATCACACTTTAACTGATCACATTTTGCATAACATGAGCGCCCCACCCATTGCGAATATGTGACTGAAATCTCGGATTTATTCCTGCAGAGCGGAGAAGACCAGTAAACTCCAGACCATACCAGGAAGCCTGGAGATCCAGGTGGATTGTGTACCTATGGAGCACCCCAGTAAGGCCCAGAGACACATCAACATTAGCAGCATATGTCTGGTTTTCTAGCAAAACATGTTCTCAGTAATTCTAACTGCTAATAAAATATCCACATTTGGCATCTTTGGGGACACGTGGTCATACTCACTCATCCTGTGCGTTGTGTTACTTTAAACACAGTTACAGCTGTGGAGTTCATTGTGGCGTTTGGATGGTGTGTGATCAGTCTTGTAACAAACTGGTGTGTGTGCTTTCAGACTGCGTGACATCATCATACGTCCCCCTGAAGCCATTTGAGGACAGCAGTTTGCACGCAGCTACTGTGGAGGTGGACGAGTTCCTACACGATTCCGCCAAATTCGCACAGCCTTACAGAGTTTACAAGAACCACATCTACGTCTACCCCAAACACCTGAAATATGATAGCCAGAAGAGCTTTGCCAAGGTATGTCTGAGCACTGGGGGTCCAAATCAGGTTATTTCCCTGTGTGGTCTGTGGCCACATGGCATCTTGTGAGAATGTGGTTTTGTTGACATAGTGACACTTTCTACACACGCTAATTTAACAAAAAAATATTACGCACACACATATATTGACACAAACAAACTATTGTAAAACAATTCAATACAATATTTAACGTAACACTTACCCAGGTCCCTCTTGGACATCCGATGGACACTGACAGTATAGTTTATGTCCTGGCTGGACCAGACGTGCCCCGTTATCTTGATTCATCTGTGCGGATTTGTGTTGGATGTTTACGTGTCATTTGTACCTGCCAGGCGCGGAATATCGCAGTTTACGTAGAGTTCCGGAACGCTGACGACGAGCACGCCAAACCGCTTAAGGTAATGACCGCAGTCCGTCAGCTCCGTCGTGACATTTTCATCACGAACTTATCCAAAATTGACACTGGGGTGTCCATTTCTATTTCCATAGCGCATCTACGGAAAGGCGGGAGGTCCAATTTTCACCTCAGCTGTCTGCTCCACCGTCCTGCACCACTCCCAGAACCCAGACTTTTATGACGAAGTCCGTCCATACGCGTAGACATGAGCCAGACCATGACCGTGTTCACACTGACGATGATTTTGAAATGTTCCTTTTAAAACGGGTTCTGAGTTCTGATTCGTTGTGCTTCCAGGTGAAGGTTGAACTGCCCATACAGCTCCAAGAGAAACACCATCTACTGTTCTCTTTTTTCCACGTGACCTGTGACATCAATGCCAAGACCAGCTCCAAGAAGAAAGAAGCTCTCGAAACTCCAGGTACTGCTGGAAGGTCACAAACAAATAACTTGTTAACAACAGATGATTAAGCCAATAAAAAATGAATGTTAACCTGTGTGTGTGTGTGTGTGTCTGTGTGTGTGTGTGAGAAACAGTGGGCTATGCTTGGTTACCTCTTTTGAAGGACGGACGTTTGGCCTCTGGGGAGTTCAGTGTGCCCGTCTCATGCACACTGCCCAGTGGGTACCTGCTGATCAAAGAGCCCTCATCCAATAAGGTGAGGGGGGGGGGGAGAGAACAGAGAGAGAGAGAGAGAGAGAGAGAGAGAGAGAGACAGAGCAGGGAGTGGGAGAGTGGGATAGAGAAAAGAAAGAGCAGAGAGTGAGATAGAAAGAGGGCAAAGAAAGAAAGAAAGAAGAAAGAAAGAGTGGGAGGGGAGTATTTACCGATGGATCTAGAGCAGTGGATCTCACCTGATCCAGGTAATCAGACTTTTGATCAGACGGCACAATGATTAGGAAAGAAACCAAGAATGTGGAGTAAGTGGAGAATGTGGAGAACCTTCTGAGCTGGCGGTGAAAGTCACTGGTCCAGAAGGTGCTAAACAAAGCCGAGGAGCTGAGAAGGTCTCTTCTCAAGCAGTGATTGGCAGGACATGACTGAAGGTTGCACATTTCTAGCCCTACGACAACTAACTTCAATTGGACTGTGTATCCACAGTGGAATCTCTATGGTCAGTCCTAATGAAATAGCCAGCTGTCTAAACATGCAAGTTTCATGCACGAGAGACATGAATCATAAAAGATCCGTCAGACCTTTTTCATCAGTGTCTGGCGCCTGAAATTACAGTTCCCATTACCTGTTTCCCAAGGTGACATTAGACCAAACCCAGGCACCACTGCAGAAGAAATTAGATTTGGGATCAGCACTACATGCAAAGCAGTACATGCAAAGCAGTATAGCTGACTGGTGAGATCTTCTTTCAACAGAACGGGTCAGAGGTGAAGTGGGTGGATGGTGGAAAGCCCATCTTCAAGGTGTCTACCGCTGTGCTGTCCACAGTGTACACTCAGGTGAGAACATGCTGGAGATCCAGGCAGAAGCCCTGGTTACCGTTATATGGAGTTATGTGGAGTTATATGGAGTTTTGTGGAGTTATGTGGAGTTATATGGAGTTATGTGGAGTTATATGGAGTTATATGGAGTTATGTGGAGTTATATGGAGTTTTGTGGAGTTATGTGGAGTTATATGGAGTTATGTGGAGTTATATGGAGTTATATGGAGTTATGTGGAGTTATATGGAGTTATATGGAGTTATGTGGAGTTTTGTGGAGTTATGTGGAGTTATATGGAGTTATGTGGAGTTATATGGAGTTATATGGAGTTATGTGGAGTTATATGGAGTTATATGGAGTTATATGGAGTTATATGGAGTTTTGTGGAGTTATGTGGAGTTATATGGAGTTATGTGGAGTTATATGGAGTTATATGGAGTTATGTGGAGTTATATGGAGTTATATGGAGTTATGTGGAGTTTTGTGGAGTTATGTGGAGTTATATGGAGTTATGTGGAGTTATGTGGAGTTATATGGAGTTATGTGGAGTTATATGGAGTTATATGGAGTTATGTGGAGTTATATGGAGTTATATGGAGTTTTATGGATCATCAGATCAATGTGAATGTTGTGTGGTCTTTTGCAGGACCCCCATCTGAATCGGTTCTTCCAACAGTGCCAGAAACGCGAGGCAGACCTCTCACTACCACGCGAGGCAGATGCCTCACTACCACCTACCTCAAACTTTCTTAACTGCCTAAAGGTTAATGAACTGGGAGAGACAAGACCATATTAACTAGTACCACCATATTAACTAATACCACCATAATAATACCCACCATATTAACTAATACCACCATATTAACTAATACCACCATATTAACTAATACCACCATAATAATACCCACCATATTAACTAATACCACCATATTAACTAATACCACCATATTAACTAATACCACCATAATAATACCCACCATATTAACTAATACCACCACACTAACTAATACCACCACACTAATACCACCATATTAACTAATACCACCATATTAACTAATACCACCATAATAATACCCACCACACTAACTAATACCACCATAATAATACCCACCATATTAACTAATACCACCACACTAACTAATACCACCACACTAACTAATACCACCATACTAATACCCACCACACTAACTAATACCACCACACTAATACCACCATACTAATACCCACCATATTATCTAATACCACCATATTAACTAATACCACCATATTAACTAATACCACCATATTAACTAATACCACCATAATAATACCCACCATATTAACTAATACCACCATATTAACTAATACCACCATATTAACTAATACCACCATAATAATACCCACCATATTAACTAATACCACCACACTAACTAATACCACCACACTAATACCACCATATTAACTAATACCACCATATTAACTAATACCACCATAATAATACCCACCACACTAACTAATACCACCATAATAATACCCACCATATTAACTAATACCACCACACTAACTAATACCACCACACTAACTAATACCACCATACTAATACCCACCACACTAACTAATACCACCACACTAATACCACCATACTAATACCCACCATATTATCTAATACCACCATATTAACTAATACCACCATATTAACTAATACCACCATAATAATACCCACCACACTAACTAATACCACCATAATAATACCCACCATATTAACTAATACCACCACACGAACTAATACCACCACACTAACTAATACCACCATACTAATACCCACCACACTAACTAATACCACCATAATAATACCCACCACACTAACTAATACCACCATAATAATACCCACCATATTAACTAATACCCACCACACTAACTAATACCACCATATTAACTAATACCACCATATTAACTAATACCACCACACTAACTAATACCACCATATTAACTAATACCCACCACACTAACTAATACCACCATAATAATACCCACCACACTAACTAATACCACCATATTAACTAATACCACCATATTAACTAATACCACCACACTAACTAATACCACCATATTAACTAATACCACCATATTAACTAATACCCACCACACTAACTAATACCACCATACTAATACCCACCACACTAACTAATACCACCATAATAATACCCACCACACTAACTAATACCACCATAATAATACCCACCATATTAACTAATACCCACCACACTAACTAATACCACCATATTAACTAATACCACCATATTAACTAATACCACCACACTAATACCACCATAATAATACCCACCATATTAAGTAATACGCACCATAATAACTAATACCCACCATAATAACTAATACCCACCATATTAATGCCATATTAACTAATACCCACAGAAATAGAACTAGAAATACTACAATACTGTCTTCAAAGCTGTCATTCAATTCCTGTACTCTTGTTAGGAATATCTAATGCTTACTGTCTAATTTCACTCTCCATAGAGACAATTGTCCCTCACATAACGTGACCCCCAACTCTGCTGGTTTTGTCCCTTCAGGGCCTCCTTAGTATGGAGAGGAACCATGTGATTATACGTTTCCTGCCGGTCCTCTTCAACCAGCTGTTCAAAGTCCTGACCCAGAATGACACAGACGAGGTCACCACTGCCACCACCAGGTACGGTTGTTTAGAAGAAGCCACAAGGAGCATTTTAATAGGAGCATAATGAAGAAAGTATCAAGAATGTATCAAGAAACTTTGAAAAGATTAGATCTCTAGATTATCTCTAAATCATCTACAGATTTTCATCACCAAGCAGTCGCAAAGGAGAAACAGGATTTCACTTTACAAAGATTGTCGAGTATTTTGATAGCTGGTCATGTGACCAAAGCTACTTCCTGTGTGTTGTCTGCAGGGTGCTGGTTCACATCCTTGCCAAGTGCCATGAAGAAAACCTGGACCATTATTTGCACTCATATATAAAGGTGTGACCCTAACCCTAGTGTGTGACCCTAACCCTAGTGTGTGACCCTAACCCTATTGTGTGCCCTAACCCTAGTGTGTGACCCTAACCCTAGTGTGTGCCCTAACCCTAACCCTATTGTGTGCCCTAACCCTAGTGTGTGACCCTAACCCTAGTGTGTGCCCTAACCCTAGTGTGTGACCCTAACCCTAGTGTGTGACCCCATCCCTTTCCCCAGCTCTGGGCCACAACACCAGTCTGCTTTTCCTAGTGGCTCTGTCACACTTCTAAGTGACACACACGTACACACTTACACATACACAAGCCGACAATGTCCAGAATGTCTTTAAGGGAGATGAGAAGGGTAACTGAGGGAACATAACAGTGCCTGGTTCATGTTCCTGGTCGAATCACTGAGGAAGTAATCTACAGAGAGAGAGAGAGAGAAATGAAATGAGAGGGGGATAGAGAGAGAGGGAAAGGCTACGCGAGAGAGAGAGTAAGGCATCCTACACTAGGACACACCTCTGACCATCTCTATATCCTGTTAATATATTTACTACTACTCAGTATTCAGTCATAGTCATTTGTTGTAAAATGTGTATCATTTGTCATTGTTAATTATATAACATTATCACTATCATTATTTATGTTCAGCACAGGGGGGGCAGAGGTGGAGGAGAGAGGGGTAGAGAGAAAACAGGGTAAACTGATGAGGAGGGTGGTAGAACAGAGACAGGGTTACCATGGCAACTGATTGGTATGTTGTCTGGATGGCTAGCCAGTTGTGTGTGTGTGTGTGTGTGTGTGTGTGTGTGTGTGTGTGTGTGTGTGTGTGTGTGTGTGTGTGTGTGTGTGTGTGTGTGTGTGTGTGTGTGTGTGTGTGTGTGTGTGTGTGTGTGTGTGTGTGTGTGTGTGTGTGTGTGTGTGTGTGTGTGTGTGTGTGTGTGTGTGTGTGTGTGTGTGTGTGTGTGTGTGTGTGTGTGTGTGTGTGTGTGTGTGTGTGTGTGTGTGTGTGTGTGTGTGTGTGTGTGTGTGTGTGTGTGTGTGTGTGTGTGTGTGTGTGTGTGTGTGTGTGTGTGTGTGTGTGTGTGTGTGTGTGTGTGTGTGTGTGTGTGTGTGTGTTTGTGGGTGTGGGTTGTTGAGAGAGGCAGACAGAGAGACAGTTGGAGAGAAGTCGTATATTTTCACATCAGTGTTGCTTTGCTCTGCTGTTGTGTGTTCATGAGATGGTGCTGCTACCGTGTACACAGAGTGATGTCACACACACAGAGTGATGCTGTCACACACACAGAGTGATGCTGTCACACACACAGAGTGATTATGTCACAGTGGAATTCTCACATCCCAACAGGCCACCCAGACTCTGAAAATCTCTTAAGGGATTTTCTTTCTTTTTTTCCATTTACAATTTAATTTCAACAGGTTTTAATGTGTGTATGTGCCTGTACGTATGTGTATGTGTGTGTGTGCATGCGCGTGTGTGTCTTTTTAAACAGTTTGTGTTTAAGACGGAAGCCCACGGGTTCCGGACCGTCCACGAGGAGCTGGCCAAGGGCATGACCTCCGAGCTGAAGAGCAACGACCTGTCAGCGGTGAAGAACATTCTGAAGGTCGGCCGACACGCACCGCTCACCTTCACGAGATGCACCGCGACTGTGCAGGCTGCTTACGGGAATCACATAACCTGTCTTTGGCTTCTTCTCTCCGTGTCTCCTCTCTCGTCTTCTCTTCTCAGTTCTCTTGGTTCTTCTTCGAGATCATACTGAAGTCCATGGCGCAGTACCTGATGGATTCTGAGAAGCTGAAGGTAGTGTTATGGCCTGGGTATGGCAGCTGTGTGTTACCTTCTACCCTCTTACCTGGCAACCGTATCTCACCAAAAAGCTAAACACAGTGGAAGACTAATGTATAGCAATCTGACCACTGTGAATGTGTGCGTGCGCGTGTCTGAATATGTGTGCGTGTGTGTGTGTGTGTGTGTGTGCAAACGTACGTGTGACGGTCAGGTTCCTAGGACGCAGCGTTTTCCAGGCACCTTCCAGAGTCACGTGGAGACTCTGATCATGACGGTGTCGGATCACATCTACTGGAAAAGCAGAGAGCAGCTGGAGGAGACGCGCGTGGCCAACCAGGCTGTGGCCGCCTTCGTCAAGGTGAGTCCCCACACCGCCCTGACCAGCCCTGACCAGCCCTGACCAGCCCTGACCAGCCCTGACCACAGCCCTGACCAGCCCTGAGCAGCCCTGACCAGCCCTGGCCACAGCCCTGACCAGCCCTGACCAGCCCTGGCCACAGCCCTGACCAGCCCTGACCAGCCCTGGGCAGCCCTGACCAGCCCTGACCAGCCCTGGCCACAGCCCTGACCAGCCCTGGCCATAGCCCTGACCAGCCCTGACCAGCCCTGACCAGCCCTGGCCACAGCCCTGACCAGCCCTGACCAGCCCTGGGCAGCCCTGACCAGCCCTGGCCATAGCCCTGACCAGCCCTGACCAGCCCTGGGCAGCCCTGACCAGCCCTGGCCACAGCCCTGACCAGCCCTGACCAGCCCTGGGCAGCCCTGACCAGCCCTGGCCATAGCCCTGACCAGCCCTGACCAGCCCTGACCAGCCCTGGCCACAGCCCTGACCAGCCCTGGGCAGCCCTGACCAGCCCTGGCCACAGCCCTGACCAGCCCTGACCACCAGCCCTGACCAGCCCTGACCCTGACACGTGGTCTAGTGGTCCAAGCAGCACCCGGCAGTCAGACTAACACTGTGGGTTTGTTCTAGCGCTGTTTCACTCTGATGGACCGAGGATTCACCTTCAAACTCATCAGCAACTACATCAACATGATCGCTGCGAGTGACAATAAGGTACTGAAGTGCCAAACTCCCTTCTGTCACTCACACACTAGCCCAACCCAGGCCACACCCCCTTCTGTCCCTCACACACTAGCCCAACACAGGCCACACCCACTTCTGTCCCTCACACACTAGCCCAACCCAGGCCACACCCACTTCTGTCACTCACACACTAGCCCAACCCAGGCCACACCCCCTTCTGTCACTCACACACTAGCCCAACCCAGGCCACACACCCCTCTCTCTGTCTCTCTCACTTTCCCTCGGTCTCTGTATTGTTGCAACTGCAGATTTTCATTTATAAACAGCTACTCCACAATTCTGTCCTGTAAATGCATAACTGACATCAGACGTGCCGTAGGTGAGTTAGTGAGCTGTGGAGAGGTAGAGAGAGGGAGGGAGGGAGAGGGGGAGAGGGGGAGAGGGAGAGGGAGGGAGAGGGGGAGATGTCCGTGATGGCTGACGTTTCTGTGTTGGTAGATGCTGTGCGAGTTCAAGTTCGAGTTCCTGAGGGAGGTGTGTAACCACGAGCACTACATCCCTCTGAGCCTGCCCATTCCCTCTGCACGAATCACAGGTCAGCCTGCGCCAAAGCCACGCCTCACTCCATCCTCATTGGTCTTGTCTGAGTCCTCATTAGCATAAACTCCATCTCATTAATGCTCTGTCCTTCATTTTTGTTCATATCAGATAAGGCATCACCAGAAACACAGACTGCCCACGGTAATTATTCATTATACAACCTTATTCAGTATTCAGTCTTATTCAGAATTCAATCTAATTCAGTAGTTTTCAGTCTTTAGTATCTCCATTAAATTACAGTAAATTACGGTTACATTAAGCTTGTCACCAGTCTCTCCATCTGCATCACACACTCACCTCCTGCTGGGGACATACTGTGGGACATACTGTGGGACATACTGTGGGACATACTGTGGGACATACTGTGGGACATACTGTGCTCACGCTCACCTCATCAAGGTCCATACAAGCCCAGGGACATTCATGTCCTCACAGCGTTCACCCTCTGCCTGTCCTGAATGTCCTGTGTACTGCAAATCACACAAGCTCCTTGTCTCTCAATCTCCATGTGTCTCTCTCTCTCTCCCTCTATCTCTCTGTCTCTCCCTCTATCTCTCTGTCTCTCCCTCTGTCTCTCTGTCTCTCCCTCTATCTCTCTGTCTCTCCCTCTATCTCTCTGTCTCTCCCTCTGTCTCTCTGTCTCTCCCTCTATCTCTCTGTCTCTCCCTCTGTCTCTCTGTCTCTCCCTCTATCTCTGTCTCTCCCTCTATCTCTCTGTCTCTCCCTCTATCTCTCTGTCTCTCCCTCTGTCTCTCTGTCTCTCCCTCTATCTCTCTGTCTCTCCCTCTGTCTCTCTGTCTCTCCCTCTATCTCTCTGTCTCTCCCTCTATCTCTCTGTCTCTCCCTCTATCTCTCTGTCTCTCCCTCTGTCTCTCTGTCTCTCCCTCTATCTCTCTGTCTCTCCCTCTGTCTCTCTGTCTCTCCCTCTATCTCTCTGTCTCTCCCTCTATCTCTCGCTCTTTTTCTTAAATGCTCTCCACCTCCCCCTAGTGGACATGCCAGAGTACAGCCTGACAGGCGAGTTTTGCAGGAAGCACTTCCTGCCGGGCATGTTGTTGCGTGAGCTGGGCTTGGCACTGCAGGATGAGCAGGACATCAGGCACGTGGCGCTGGCCAGCCTGAAGGCTCTGATGGCCAAGCACTCGCTCGACCCCCGCTACGCCCTCCAGGTGAGCCCCTCCCCACCCGCTACGCCCTCCAGGTGAGCCCCTCCCCACCCGCTACGCCCTCCAGGTGAGCCCCTCCCCCCCCGCTACGCCCTCCAGGTGAGCCCCTCCCCACCCGCTACGCCCTCCAGGTGAGCCCCTCCCCACCCGCTACGCCCTCCAGGTGAGCCCCTCCCCCACCCGCTACGCCCTCCAGGTGAGCCCCTCCCCCCCCCCCACCCCCCCCCGGTGAGCCCCCCCCCCCCCCCTCGCCCTCCAGGTGAGCCCCTCCCCACCCGCCACGCCCTCCAGGTGAGCCCCTCCCCCCACCCGCCACGCCCTCCAGGTGAGCCCCCCCCCCCCCTTCGCCCTCCAGGTGAGCCCCTCCCCCCACCCTCCCCCCCCGCCCTCCAGGTGAGCCCCTCCCCACCCGCTACGCCCTCCAGGTGAGCCCCTCCCAGCGGACCGCCCCCCGACACGCCGCCGCCCAGCGGGGTCACGGCCCGCGCATCTGAAGAACCAACCCATGGAGTGATTTGTTTCATCAGGGTGTAAAACATTCACCGTGCAGTACACTCACCAGTGTGAAGAATGTGCATTGGCCAGTAGGCAGATTAGGGCCCAGTTCTGATCTTGATCTGCAGGCTTCGTACAGGAAAGCATCTCAGAGTTCCTGTAGGCTGGATGAGATTAAGATGAGATTATTAGTGACACTCTTCCCTTTATGGAAGAACTGTCACTGCCTTTGTTTTGGTTAACAGCAATTTGTTTTGTTATTATGAAATAATAAGATCTTTTCATTTAGGACAGGAAGCCATTGTTAGAAGGAGAGTGTGTGTGTGTGTGTGTGTGTGAGGCCATTGCACTTCACTGGAGAGGAGAGCACAGCAGGAAACAATTAAAGCCTAGTGCCTCCACCCATGTGTAGAGACTAGGATGTGTGTGTGTGTGTGTGTGTGTGTGTGTGTGTGTGTGTGTGTGTGAAGAATGGGTGCCGAGGTGGGCGCTAGGCCAATGTCAACTCCATGATTTTGTGTGTGCAGATGTGTGTGTGTGTGCAGGTGTGTGTTTGTGTGTGAGTGTGTGTGTGTGTGTGTGAGTGTGTGTGTGTGTGTGTGCGCCTACACTTGTGGATGTGTTTACCATGGTGTGCTTATTGTCTGCTTTAATCTGCCTATACAGTACATTTTTACCTTCATGAGAACGCGTGTATGTGTGTGTGTGTGCAGGAGAAGCAGGCGAGGATCGCCTCTCTGTATCTGCCTCTGTATGGTCTCATCCTCGACAATATGCCACGTTTCTTCCTTAGAGACCTCTTCCCCATATGTCTGACCTCCAGTGATCAGGTACTCACACACCCTCCATCCCGAACACACACACACACACACACACACACACACACGCAACAATGGAGGCATACGAGCGGTGGATGGGTGTAGACATTACAACACTCGTGCTGGGCATTAGAACACTGATTCTGGGCATTAGAACGCTTGTGCTGGCCATTAGAACGCTCGTGCTGGGCATAGAACACTCGTGCTGGGCATTAGAACGCTCGTGCTGGGCATTAGAATGCTTGTGCTGGGCATTAGAATGCTCGTGCTGGGCATTAGAACACTCGTGCTGGGCATTAGAACGCTCGTGCTGGGCATTAGAACGCTCGTGCTGGGCATTAGAACACTCATGCTGGGCATTACAATGCTCGTGCTGGGCATTAGAACATTATGCTGGGCATTAGAATGCTCGTGCTGGGCATTAGAACACTCGTGCTGGGCATTAGAACACTCGTGCTGGGCATTAGAATGCTCGTGCTGGGCATTAGAACACTCGTGCTGGGCATTAGAATGCTCGTGCTGGGCATTAGAACACTCGTGCTGGGCATTAGAACGCTCGTGCTGGGCATTAGAACGCTCGTGCTGGGCATTAGAACACTCATGCTGGGCATTAGAATGCTCGTGCTGGGCATTAGAACACTCGTGCTGGGCATTAGAATGCTCGTGCTGGGCATTAGAATG
>JAGXOD010000012.1:3667500-3670000 GCA_020368025.1 Brachyhypopomus occidentalis
AACACACCCCAACACACCCCACACCACCCCGACACACCCCGACACACCCCACACCACTCCAACACACCCCACACCACCCCAACACACCCCAACACACCCCACCACACCCCACACCACCCCGACACACCCCAACACACCCAACCATGTATACGTGTTTTTTATATCTGACAGAAGTCACAGGATGCTTAAGGCCACTAGTCACTGACAGAGCTGATCCTTAACCAACATACTGTATATATATATATATATATATAAGTAATAAAAATTATATAATTACAATATAGGATTACAAAAGAATTACATATAATTATATATATATATATATATATATATACTAATATATACTAATTCAATATGCAGATATGCAAATGCAATGATTGTATTGATAAATGCTAATAAATAGGCAGAAATTGTATTGGAAGTTAACATTCTGTTTGTGTGTTTGTGTGTGTGTGTGTATCAGATGGAAATGTATCAGAGAGCGACACCATCAGTCCAACAGACATTGAGGCCAATCTCTCCACAGAGGTGGCGCTGACCGTGCTGGACATACTCAGCCTCTTCCTGCACCACCACAAGGTCAGCACACGCCCACCAGCCCCTCAGTACACGCCCACCAGCCCCTCAGCACACGCCCACCAGCCCCTCAGCACATGCCCACCAGCCACTCAGTACACGCCCACCAGCCCCTCAGCACACGCCCACCAGCCCCTCAGTACACGCCCACCAGCCCCTCAGCACACGCCCACCAGCCCCTCAGCACATGCCCACCAGCCACTCAGTACACGCCCACCAGCCCCTCAGCACACGCCCACCAGCCCCTCAGTACACGCCCACCAGCCCCTCAGCACACGCCCACCAGCCCCTCAGTACACGCCCACCAGCCCCTCAGCACACGCCCACCAGCCCCTCAGTACACGCCCACCAGCCCCTCAGTACACGCCCACCAGCCCCTCAGCACACGCCCACCAGCCCCTCAGTACACGCCCACCAGCCCCTCAGCACACGCCCACCAGCCCCTCAGCACATGCCCACCAGCCACTCAGTACACGCCCACCAGCCCCTCAGCACACGCCCACCAGCCCCTCAGTACACGCCCACCAGCCCCTCAGCACACGCCCACCAGCATGGCCAGCCTTGCCCACCAGACCGGTGCTAGGCAGCCAGAAAGGAAACTAGAATCAGCCAAGGGATTAGGAGCTCTACTGAGGTCTCTACAGGCGTACAGTGCCATCTGGTGGTTAAAAAAAAAACTAAAATGTTCTAATGGCAAGTTATAATTATGTGGATAAATGCATCAGTAACTGAGCAAACTATTCTGGCAATGAAAGACTGAAAGGGTCTCACCTCTCATTTCTTCTGATTTTACTTGTGTTCTTCTCTCCTCTCATCTCTCATCTTCTCATCTCTCTTCTCGTCTCTCCTCTCTTCCTCTTTTCTCTTGTCCTCTACAGAAGCAGCTCCAGCAGGATGAAGGACAGAACTCCCTGATGAAGAAAGTGTTCGATACTCACCTGCTCTTCTTCCAGATCAACCAGTCCACCACCACTCTCAGACACGTGTGCGCTGCACTGCGCCTCTTCATACAGAAGGTAGACACACACACACACACCCCCACACACACACACACACATAAATCTATACACACATGCAAGCCCAGACTAACTGTTAAAGCTTCTTTCTTTCTTCCCTATCTATCTGTCTATCTATCTATCACCTCTCTCCCCCTCTCTCCCCCTCCCCCTCCCCCCTCTCTCTCTCTCTCCCCTCTCCCCCCCCCCCCCCCTCTCTCTCCCCCCCTTTCCCCCCCCCCCTCTCTCTCCTCCCTCCCCCTCCCCCCCCCCCCCTCCCTCCCTCCCCCCCCTCCCTCTCTCCCTCTCCCCCCCCCCCCCTCCCCCCCCCCTCCCCCCTCCCCCCTCCCTCCCCCCCCCCCCCCCTCCCTCCCCCCTCCCCCCCTCTCCCTCTCCCTCTCTCCCTCCCCCCCTCCCCCTCCCTCCCCCCCCCCCCCTCCCTCTCCCCCTCCCCCCTCTCCCTCTCCTCTCTCTCCCTCCCTCCCTCTCCCCCTCCCCCCTCCCCCCTCCCCCCTCCCCCCCCTCCCTCTCTCCCCCTCCCCCCCCCCCCCCCCCCCCCCCCCCCCCCCCCTCCCTCTCCCCCTCCCCCTCCCTCCCCCCCCCCCCCCCTCTCTCTCCTCCCCCCCCCCCCCTCCCCCCTCCCCCCCTCCCCACTTCCCCAGTGTGTTCTTCCAGGGTAAGGCCGACCTATGTGGTTGTCTGTGTTATGAGATCTTGAAGTGCTGTAACCATCGTTCCAGCAGCACCCAGACAGAAGCTGCCGCGCTGCTCTACTTCCTCATGAGGAAGAACTTTGAGTTCACCAAGGGCAAGTGCATCGTCCGCTCCCACCTGCAGGTCAGCGTGTGTGTGTGTGTGTGTGTGTGTGTGTACTCATACCAGTAAACCAGAGGCTACTTCTCTGTGCTTGAACAATTTGAGCTGCTCAC
>JAGXOD010000012.1:3675000-3732500 GCA_020368025.1 Brachyhypopomus occidentalis
TCTTTGAAGCCTTTGTCGGTTATTTGGAGATGATCCCTAAACATCACAGTAGCGTCGGTGCCTTTAAACCCTGTCTGCTCTTTTCTTCCTGTGTGTTGCAGGCAGCGGTAAGTTCACTTCTCTTTGACCTCCGTCTGACTGTCTGCTGTCTTTACCACTCCCACCTCTAAACACTTTAACCTTCCCACTCGCTTTGCATATTTGCATATATTTTCCACATACATTATTTTGTATGGTATGTAATTATGCATCGTGTTGTATTGCTCATATTACCCTGATCACTGTGCCTAACCCCAGGAGACCTTCGTATGTGGTGTAGTGAGTGGTAGTGGGTTTTGTAGACACAGAAGAAAAGCACGATGACATTAGGTTAGGCAGGCTCGGCCCCTCCGCCAGCAGAGGGCGCTGTAGTGCAGGTGTGACCCCTCATGGCAGGTTAGCTTTGGTCATTACAGCCCCACTAATAACAATCTCCAGCAGCGGCAGCTGTGTTAACTGCTTCAGCCTCCAGATCACTGTTCTAATGTGTGAGCTGGTGTGTGTTTCCATCAAAGTGTTAACATACCAGTTGTTTTTAAAGCAAAATTAGCACGGCAACTCTATACAAGTATACAAGCTGACATACACACACACACACACGAGGGCAGTATACAAGCTGACATACACACACACACACACGAGGGCAGTATACAAGCTGACATACACACACACACACACACACACACACACGAGGGCAGTATACAAGCTGACATACACACACACACACACGATCAGAGGCACTAACAGTGGTGCGTTTGACAGGGCTTCTTTGAAGAAGAGGAGAGTAAAGAGTTCATCTACAAGGAGCCGAAGCTGACGGGTCTTTCTGAGATCTCCCAGAGGCTCCTCAAGCTCTACTCAGACAAGTTTGGAGCAGACAACGTCAAAATGATCCAGGACTCCAACAAGGTGAGCAACCTGTTCCAGCTCTTCTCTCACTTCTCAAAACATCTGTGAAGTTTGAAGTTGTCCTTCTTTCTCCTTCAGAACTCTTTAGCTCTCAGTTTCACTGTGCGTTTGTTGGGATGCAGGTGAACCCCAAAGACCTGGACCCCAAGTTCGCCTACATCCAGGTCACGTTCGTGGTGCCGTACTTCGATGAGAAGGAGCAGCAGGAAAAGAGGACGGACTTCGAGCGGCACCATAACATCAAGCGACACACACACACACACACACACACACACACACACACACACACACACACACACACACACACACACACACACACACACACACACACACACACACACACACACACACACACACACACACACACACACACACACACACACACACACACACACACACACACACACACACACACACACACACACACACACACACACACACACACACACACACACACACACACACACACACACACACACACACACACACACACACACACACACACACACACACACACACACACACACACACACACACACACACACACACACACACACACACACACACACACACACACACACACACACACACACACACACACACACACACACACACACACACACACACACACACACACACACACACACACACACACACACACACACACACACACACACACACACACACACACACACACACACACACACACACACACACACACACACACACACACACACACACACACACACACACACACACACACTCAGACAGTGTAAAGCATTGTAACTGCTCCTGCAGGTGAATGCTGGACCCATGGCCACACCCACACACACACACCCACACACACTCACACAGTGTAACTGCTCCTGCAGGTGAATGCTGGACCCATGGCCTACGCTCGGGCATTTTTGGAGGAGAAAAATGCCAAGAAATACCCAGACAACCAGGTGAAACTGCTGAAGGAGATATTCAGGTACGCTTCTGTCTGACCTGCTGCTCACAGTGACCTCTGACCCTGACCTCTGACCCTGCTCAACGTCTTGCCAAGTTATCACTTTCATTACCTGTTAAGGATTCCAATATGGAACCTTGCTATAGCACAAAATGGTGCTCCTGTGCAAATCCCCGGCCTCTCTGTCTCCCCCTGCAGGCAGTTCGCGGACGCATGCGGCCAGGCCCTAGACGTGAATGAGAGACTCATAAAGGAGGACCAGTTGGAGTACCAGGAGGAGATGAGGGCCCATTACCGAGACATGCTGACAGAGCTCTCAGCCATTATGAACGAGCAGGTCTGATACCTCACACACGTACCTGAAACGTTCCGTTTTAGCTCACAACACCAAATCACTTGTAAAACCACAAGTAATTTCACAAACATGACGTGTTTTGTGTTATGTTGGCGACACGGGTGCAAAAACACCCTAATGGTGCATGTGTGTCACTGCAGAAGGATTCACCTCACAGACAGATTAAGCTCACTTGAAAATATGCATGCGAATCAACCAGACAGGCAAATCCAACCTGATCAATGTCAGTTTAGCCATTCTGCTTAGATCATTGCTGTTTGGTAACCAAATGTGTGTGTGTGTGTGTGTGTTTGCACATGCATGTGTGTCTGCCCTTGACAAGATCCCTCATACAAGACAGCCCGGGGCAGACCGGCCCAATGCCTTCTAGACAACAGTGAGCACTCTGGAAGCTGCTCAGCTGTGACCCCAAGACTCCTTCCCCTCAGTGGTACCGTCACCTCAGCTGTGGCCCCAAGACTCCTCCCCCTCAGTGGTACCATCACCTCAGCTGTGGCCCCAAGACTCCTCCCCCTCAGTGGTACCATCACCTCAGCTGTGGCCCCAAGACTCCTCCCCCTCAGTGGTACCGTCACCTCAGCTGTGGCCCCAAGAATCCTCCCCCTCAGTGGTACCATCACCTCAGCTGTGGCCCCAAGACTCCTCCCCCTCAGTGGTACCGTCACCTCAGCTGTGACCCCAAGACTCCTCCCCCTCAGTGGTACCGTCACCTCATGAACTTTACGAGGAAACAAAGAAGCAGATGGATTATTCTAGAAACTGAAACTGTCCTCAAACGTCCTGTGGATATCAGACTTGGCAGCTGAGCTGCTCCATTGTGGGTTTTGAAGGATACTGTATATCTTCTCCGGTACTTCCAAGATATCTTCACACACACACACACACACACACCACACACACACAAATTCACATATGCCTTCTCTCCAAAACCCTGTTCCTCTAGAAAAGAGTGACCTTAATTAGCCTGAGGTGTGTTCAACTAAGCAAATAACTTTGTTTCAAATTTGTTAGAGGGCTTTTACATTACAGCAACCAGATGTGAACGTTTTACTGCCATGTTAGAGGCTACTGTGGGACCTAAAGGCACCGTGTTGTAACCCGTGAGGTCTTATTGAACACACCTCTTGTTCCTGTATGAATGTAGACCTGCTCATCATAGCAACATCATATCCTAATGCTTGTCACACAACTCTCACAGTTTGAAAAGTTACTGTTTTTTAACATTTTTTGATTGTGTTACTTCCTGTACAGTATTTCCTATACTGTAAATAAGAATAATATTTAAAATGGTTCATTTTATATATACAAAAAAATATATGGTTTTTGTTTCGATAAATTAAATGCAAAAACTGAATGAATCAAGCTTTTATGTATAACATTTGAATAAATCAGAGTCAGCACAAGTCTGTAACTCAACTCTGTAAATGAAAAGAAAAACATGATTTTAATCTTTGTCTGTTTGAACCTCTAACATCATGTTTACATGTGAAACGCTTAATGTTTGAGTAAATCAAGTCTCCAGTTGTTGTAGTTTAGTTATGTCCTGTGGTGTCTTTACTTAGTATACCGTGTAGAAAGCACTCACTCAAACTGCTGTAGGCCACATAGGCGGAGATATGTAAATGTAACTGGACAGAGAGAACTGCTGTAGGCCACATAGGCGGAGATATGTAAATGTAACTGGACAGAGAGAACTGCTGTAGGCCACATAGGCGGAGATATGTAAATGTAACTGGACAAAGAGAACTGCTGTGCATAGGCGGAGATAGGCTGGACAAAGAGAACTGCTGTAGGCCACATAGGCGGAGATATGTAAATGTAACTGGACAGGCCACATAGGCGGAGATATGTAAATGTAACTGGACAAAGAGAACTGCTGTAGGCCACATAGGCGGAGATATGTAAATGTAACTGGACAGAGACACATAGGCGGAGATATTGGCGGAGATATGTAAATGTAACTGGACAGAGAGAACTGCTGTAGGCCACATAGGCGGAGATATGTAAATGTAACTGGACAGAGAGAACTGCTGTAGGCCACATAGGCGGAGATATGTAAATGTAACTGGACAGAGAGAACTGCTGTAGGCCACATAGGCGGAGATATGTAAATGTAACTGGACAGAGAGAACTGCTGTAGGCCACATAGGCGGAGATATGTAAATGTAACTGGACAGAGAGAACTGCTGTAGGCCACATAGGCGGAGATATGTAAATGTAACTGGACAGAGAGAACTGCTGTAGGCCATAGGCGGAGATATGTAAATGTAAGGACAGAGGAGATATGATAAATGTAACTGGACAGAGAGAACTGCTGTAGGCCACATAGGCGGAGATATGTAAATGTAACTGGACAGAGAGAACTGCTGTAGGCCACATAGGCGGGAGATATGTAAATGTAACTGGACAGAGAGAACTGCTGTAGGCCACATAGGCGGAGATATGTAAATGTAACTGGACAAAGAGAACTGCTGTAGGCCACATAGGCGGAGATATGTAAATGTAACTGGACAGAGAGAACTGCTGTAGGCCACATAGGCGGAGATATGTAAATGTAACTGGACAGAGAGAACTGCTGTAGGCCACATAGGCGGAGATATGTAAATGTAACTGGACAGAGAGAACTGCTGTAGGCCACATAGGCGGAGATATGTAAATGTAACTGGACAGAGAGAACTGGACATAAGAGAACTGAAAATGTAACTGGACAGAGAGACGTGCTGTAGGCCACATAGGCGGAGATATGTAAATGTAACTGGACAGAGAGAACTGCTGTAGGCCACATAGGCGGAGATATGTAAATGTAACTGGACAAAGAGAACTGCTGTAGGCCACATAGGCGGAGATATGTAAATGTAACTGGACAGAGAGAACTGCTGTAGGCCACATAGGCGGAGATATGTAAATGTAACTGGACAAAGAGAACTGCTGTAGGCCACATAGGCGGAGATATGTAAATGTAACTGGACAGAGAGAACTGCTGTAGGCCACATAGGCGGAGATATGTAAATGTAACTGGACAGAGAGAACTGCTGTAGGCCACATAGGCGGAGATATGTAAATGTAACTGGACAGAGAGAACTAGGCCACATAGGCGGAGATATGTAAATGTAACTGGACAGAGAGAACTGCTGGCCACATACGAGATATGTAAAATGTAACTGGACAGAGAACTGCTGTAGGCCACATAGGCGGAGATATGTAAATGTAACTGGACAGAGAGAACTGCTGTAGGCCACATAGGCGGAGATATGTAAATGTAACTGGACAGAGAGAACTGCTGTAGGCCACATAGGCGGATATGTAAAATGTAACTGGACAGAGAGAACTGCTGTAGGCCACATAGGCGGAGATATGTAAATGTAACTGGACAGAGAGAACTGCTGTAGGCCACATAGGCGGAGATATGTAAATCAGTTATTGTGCTGTCTCCCGACATCATAGAAACAGTCATTTCAATACGGGCTGTTTTGGCACCTAAGATTCCATATAACAACTAGAGGGTGTGTTTCGAGGCTAACAATATTTACATATTACGTCAAAATAAATAGATAACACAAGGGAAAACATGGTAGGGCCCCGTGAACAAACCACTATATGTACTAAATATTGATAAACTACATACAGCTCACTTTGTAAATTAAAAATGATTTTGCTTGGAGCAGGCAGAACAAAAAATTCTCACAAACAGATGTTCACAGACACCGTCATTTCACCAAAGCACCAGAACAACGTCAGTGGCCCAGAGCCCAGATTCAGAGGCCAGCAATGCTATTGCATGCTGCTAATGTGTCACTCTGAGTCTGAACATCCAAAAAACTCTTATCTTTATCTTTCATTCTGTGAAATTCCTGTATGCTCTACTGCAACATTATGTAAAGTTTATTATAAATTACTGTTAGACGGCATGTTGTAGCAGATCCACAGCGCCCTCCAAAAACTTTCAGGACGTGTGTAAATTAATGCGTTTGCTGCAAGACTGAAGCCTCACAGATCTACCTCTCTGTTTTCTGTGTTGTAATCACTGTGTATGGAGAGCAGCCTTCTAGTTTATTAATTCATGCTAAGCCTCTTGCAAGCGCGCGGCGTATAGAGACAGGTTAAGTGATCCTGTGATCGTTACCACAGTGCTGGGCTTGTGCCCACGTTCCACTTGATAAGCACTTGTTCGTGTGCATGCTGCATACAGAGGGGTCGATGAAAAAAGCATGTAAATGAAGTACAAGTGCACATTGCAACTTCATGGAGCTTAAACCTGTTGATGGAAATGTGTTTGCAATTTAGATTCTGCAGTATGAAGTTTGTTCTAAAGCAAAAGACAAGGTGTAATGTTTATGAATGCCTGCAGTGTCTCTGAATCCTTACCTACAAATGGCTCTTTCTGTAACGGGGTGGGTTTCGGTAGCGAGATGCACCACGAGGGTTTAATGCAATAAGCGAACCCAAGAGCCTGACCACACAAAATAAAGAGCTGAAACCTCCGCCAAACGACTGCGGGAAAAGCGATAAAAGAAAAACTCCGTAATAAAGTACGAGAGAGACCAAGGAAAACTCAAAGATACGCGGAATCCTCAAGCGAGAAAAGTACAACCAACCAAACTAACTAAGGACGACTGGGGAAGTAGCTGGCTCTCAGATCTTAGAGATAAGTAACAAAATAACCAAAACACAACAGAGAAAATACAGCAAAGGAAACCTTGAGAATAGCCAGCGAGATTGGCACAGGAGTGAGAACGCTGGAAAGAGCAGAAACAGAGAAACGTCTCCAAACGGAGATGCAGACACGGGGGATAAACGTGGTGACGAGACACCAAATGCTAGATACCGACTGAGAGAGAGAGACTGGCTGCACGCTCATAGCGTAGGGCTACAAACAACTCAGCAGCAGCGAGACAGTGCAACTGCCTACCTTAACCAGGAGATCATCACTGCTGATTGTGATCGCGCTGGCGGGAGCTGGCTCGTGGGCTCCCCCCAGTGGCGTTAGATGGATCGACCCTGGAGTCAGCCCTGACACTTTCACAATTACCTCTACCATGCAAATACTACTACTTCCACACACACACACACACACACACTCCTCTGGCATGGACACGGGGCCTGACATACAAGTGATAGGGTTTCTCTCTCCCACAGACAGAGTCATGCATGATTCATGGTCAGTGGGGGAAACACAGGTGTCTCGCATTGCTCAAGCATCTTTCAGAGAGCTGCAGAACAATAGTGATGAGGCCTGCACAGTTCACCTGTACTGTTCACCTGCACTGTTCACCTGCACAGTTCAACTGTACTGTTCACCTGTACTGTTCACCTGTACTGTTCACCTGCACTGTTCACCTGCACTGTTCACCTGCACTGTTCACCTGCACTGTTCACCTGTGTTGTTCCACTGCACTGTTCATCTGTACTGTTCACCTGCACTGTTCACCTGTACTGTTCACCTGCACTGTTCACCTGTACTGTTCACCTGTACTGTTCACCTGTGTTGTTCCACTGCACTGTTCATCTGTACTGTTCCACTGTACTGTTCATCTGTACTGTTCCACTGCACTGTTCCACTATACTGTTCCACTGTACTGTTCCATTGCACTGTATTGTTTCTTATGATTGTGTTTTGACAAAATAAGGGTACTTAAAGTCCAGTATAGGCACGATCTGCCACCATGAAACTGGAATGACCTCAGCTTGGAGGGCAGCAGTGGTCCAACACAGGAAAACACTACACTGCCTGCAGGGCCCTCAGGGCCCAGAGGAGCCAGGGCTACACTGCCTGCAGGGCCCCCCAGGGCCCAGAGGAGCCAGGGCTACACTGCCTGCTTGGGAATCCATCACTGGACAAGTTACTGTGACAAGGGTCAAAGTGTGAAGGTCAGATGGCTGGATCCGAGCATCTCCAAGGCAGCAGGTCTTGTAGGGTTTTCCCAGCAGGCATCACCTGCCCAATGTGATGTGGCCCAATGAAGGACAACCAGTAAACTGGCGACAGGGTTGTGGACAGCAAAGGTTGGATGATGTGCGTGGGAACTGAAGGCCTGCTTGTCTGTCCCAATACCACAGCTACTGTTGCACAACATGCTAACAGAAAAGTGAGCAGACAGTGTATCACAGCTTCCTGTGTTTGGGGCTACAGTCTGGTCAGAGAGCCCATGCTGACACCTGTGCAGCGCTGAAAGGGTTAATCCTGCCTGCTTCCTTGAACCAATCCCTGCTGTAGTTTGTAACATCAAACTGTAATTTATAATCATCCAGTATCATATTTTCTGAGGCCTTTGACAAGCAGTGTGTCATTCAGATCAGATGCAGTCTCTAAACAAAATGTATATATTGTTTCTTTACATAAATAATTGAGTAGCCTGAGGAACACGCAAACACACGAGGTTTAAATGCTCATTTAAATATGCAGACTCTCAAGTCATTTAAATATGCAGAGTCTCAAGACTTCTAAATAAAGCGTCAAAAGATCATTTACGTTTAACGGAGTTTCTTGTTCATCTCGAGTGAAAAATCGTTTTCTCATCGCGTTTTTTCGCTGCTGTTTATCGCTGCTTTACGTTGACTGACCTGATGAATATTTTAGGCGTTTGCGACAGCAGAGAGGCACCGCATCGCTTACCATTGGGGTTATCAGTCTGCTTTATCTGCGCTCTCGATGAAACCTGATGGATTTTCCTATTCTACAGCTGGAAAAAATGAACGACGCACTCTAAATGAAACGGTTTGTATCCTCTCAACGCTCGCTTGACAAAGATTTCGCATCCCTGTGGGGCTTTCTGAACAAAACAATCCCCGAAACTCTATATCTGTTGATAATGAATTAAACATCGTTCCACGTTCCCGAAGGACGATCACCCGAAACTTCTCAGCTGTATAACTGCTGAAAGGCGACATAATCTCCCCGTACAAGATCACGGCCGAGATTGAAACATTCAAAATGAGAGGGCAACTACAGGGGCACGCGAATGGACCCGGCTGTAGGGTATAACGGACACCGACCTATCGGTGGTTGCCGCAGATAAGGTAGACCGAGAGGCGTTGGCGGAAGTCGAAAGGTTTTTCAGCACCATGGAGAGCAGTCGGAGCCTTGCGCAGATTATCTTGGAGATGCAGAACGAAATAAAAAAGTTAGAATCTGAGAACAAGGTACTACGAGGACAGCTCAGCCACGCGCCCACGGGACCAGACCAATCGGAATTGTTGCTTCCAGAGAATCAACAGGAAAACCCGCTCCACGCTAACTTACGACGGAATGCATCAGCCCCGACGCTTGAAGGGCAGTTTAAAGGTAATTGCGGGTTCGTGCACACTGAAAAGTGAACTGGCGCACAAGATCGGTTTATTTGGCGAGAAATCCTCAAATTTGCAGCGTGTTTTATCTATGTTATCTAACTTATCTAAGTTTTTAGGTAACGAAACAATGTATAGTAAGATTATGTTTATAGTCTGAATAGAAGTAAGTCTGGTTTTACAATGTGCGTATTTAATTGTATTGTTTAAAACCTTGTTAGATGTTGCCACTTCTTTGTTGTCCAGTAGAAAACATTACCATGACCGTCCGGAGGTATTCAGTCTCTTCGAATAACATTAAAACCCCACACAAGAGAGAAAGTTCCCATTACGCTCAGAATGACAGTGACATAGTGAACAGCAACTGGGCACGAGTGCACGAAGGGTTACATGGACGCGCGTTTAGCCCGGCCACAGAAGGCAGCGGCGCCAAAGAAAAGCTGACAAGCAGACGCACGCTCCAGCAATACGTCAACAAGAACAGGTGCATGATGGAAAGAAGTGTAAACACTTCACATACTTTAAGCAGGTACAGAAATCTGGAAAATGTTAAATGTGATTATTTCATTAACATTTCAGAGCCAAAGTCAAGACCGTCACATTCCTACTACCCGTAGAGGACATCTACACCAACCAGCCTGTTTTAGCCAGCCGACTGGCTGACAGGAGCTCGCGTGATCTTAATGTGATTGCAGAAACAGACTCGTGAGTCCTACACTGTCGGCGGGAAAGGAATCAACAGTGTCGACGCAGACGCTGGCAAGGTTAATGGAGAGGGTTACCACCCAGCCCAACTCATCGTTGGCAACTTACGTTTTTAGGTCAGACCGACGTTTGATGTCTTCACCTAACCTCCACGCACCGACTCTGGTTACAGATTTGGTTTCTCAAATTCATCCGGGCACAGCAACCTAATTCTGTCTACGGTGTAGTTCTGATGCGCTGTTGTCTACTGCCTCCCACGTGGATCAGGTGTCCACCGGTCCGCCATCGTGTCGAATGCCGAAGAATTCACGCGGCCCGTCGCATGTGACTAAAACTGAATTTGGTGTCGACATCATGTCGACTCCTCTGGTGAGAGTCGCTTGTTCTCGTATAAAAGCTGAGTTTAATAGACTTTTATAGACCCAGATTATACTGTTATTGTCAGAAAAGAAGCCAGCATTCTTCGACAAGGCGCAGTTTATAAACTTTGCTCACAAAACTGAATCAGCTGTGTTAACATGACTCGTTTAACAGTTGTTTATTGTGTAGTTGAACTGTTTACCTCTGTGTAAAATAATCTTCGAGTCCCTGTAGACTCATCTGATTCAACTCAACTCATCAAGACCACGTGAAACATCGTATGTGATAGAACACACTATATCTGAAAGCCGATCAGCGGATTTAAGTAGATAATACTGAGAAGGACAATCTTTGGTATAAGTTAATTTTACAGTTTATTATATTAATGCTGCTGCAAGAGTTTGTCCCATATCTTGGGAAACAGAGGGAAACCCCAAACTGGACATCATACAGTGTTCGTATGGTCATATCTGCACATTTCCTGTACATGTTGTTCCTTTTCAACGACTGTTTACACATTCAGTTACTTGTATTCACAAAATGGTACGCAAATTAGGCAAATTATACAAAAAATAAATTATCATATTATCAAATAATTGTTTTAGAATGATTTGTGGTTTGTTATTCTTATATATTCAGCTTGATTCAAATCATTGGAAGTCTCCTCAAAGAGAAGAGCATAGCGTAGTTCTGTACGGTTATTACCATCGCATTACAGCAGAAAAGCCTTTTACAACAGGAATGAAGAGAATGTTGTTGCAAATGTGTTTCATTAAAGATTTTTCATACACACGATGGGAAGAAATATCTAACCAGAAAATGTTATGAATTGGTAAAGTTTGACAAAAGTTCACTGTAAAAATGTAAAAACACGGGTGCTGATCTCTTTGGCAGCCGTGATCATTTCCAGGGCAAAGTGAGTCACTTGTTCTGCATGGGTGGAGACGGCGAACACGACTATTACTATATGTTAAATTAACATATAGTATATAATATTGAGGTCTCTGTATACTGAGATGCAGAAGTACAAAAATCCACTATAGGCTTAGATCAGTGATGCTGTAGGTCCTTTCTAATGTACACAAACAGACATTTAACACATTCTGCTCAACATCAGTGTTTGTAACACAAGGCTGATCCATATCCTCACCTCTCTTTGGTGTTCTGGTTCTTGTGTCTGGTCCAGTGTGTGTGGCTTGAGTCTTTGGACGGGGAGTAAGTGAATCTGACGTTTGGTATATGGAGTGTTTTTCTCATCTGTTCCTCAAGTGTTACGCGGGAGCTGCAGGCGTCCAACACGCGCACCAGAGCTCCAGAGACAGACCTTCATGCCTTCGTTAAAAATGAAGGAGTCTAGGGTGAGAAGCAGACGACGGACTCTGTTCCACTCTGATTCTCCCACCTGGCTCTGGGGTTATGAAACATTCCACAAATGAATGGCTGGATGGTCACATATTTCCATTACTGCAATCAGGGCAGCATATTGGATGACAGACTCCATTCTCCTGACCCCTTACATTCTCGTGTAACTACGAGGCTGTAATATCAGTTCCATGGTGGTTAAATGAATAACCAAATAAAAAGCCTGGAGGGTAAGGGGTTAATTTGAAGGTGCTGTTTTACTGTATGCTGGTTCTCAGTAGCTTTCTACATTGACTTTTTTTGCAACATTAACTTCTTTTAACAGGATTGATTTTTCTGCCGTTGTGGTTCTCATGACACTAAGTGCTGTGTGTTGTCATTTTTAAGTGACATGTGTTTCATTTTTTTAAATACACACCTAACTAGATGGATTGATGAACTCTAAAATGGATAAAAACACAAAAGTCATTTCCAAACAAGGCCATAAAAATTCTCGCCCTACCTTATACGTGAGGGAAAGCGCCAAAATATTTTCCATGAATTCACAGGTTTCCTCCATCACACAGTCGTAGCATGGTCGCTTGCAGAGATCAAGTATTGCATTAGCTTCCACATCTACAAAATAATTTAAATAGTTTTAAACATTTTTGTCACAGGGTGCACTTGATATGACGCCTAGGTGTAGTTTTTGTTTTTTTAGCATAACTTTCCAGTTATGTTATGATATAGTTTAATTTAAATACATCGATATTTTCTTGTAACGCAGAAACATCATAAAAAAACATCATAAAAAAATCATTACATAAAATCATCTCACCAACTGGTAGACCAGCACTCTATTCTATGGCCGTTAACGCCACCTCGTGGAGAATGAATGTAATTGAGGCACGACGTCAGTCAGGGTGGTTGCGAAGTGTATTTAGCTTAGTTAATTACATGTCTTCTCCAAATGTATCTTGTCTTCTCAAACATGTATTAAACAAAGCATACTGCTAACTTTAGAGTATATAATGTAGATATACTGGATGATAATGTGATCTATGTTCAATGACTAAAACATTTAACTGAATTCCCCAGACGTATTTCGGTTCAATTTGCAATATGTTTTGACAATGTAACAATGTATATGTTCCTATATTTTCGTATAGTTTAAGAAAATATTATTCATATTATTAACAAGATTCAGGATAAATATGTCTAATTAATGGCGCAAATACACAGAAAACCTTATCCTAGCCTATAATTTGCCATCCAGACATACGTGTAATCTGTGAATAAAAACCCTATTTAAAATATAAACAATAGCCCGACACCAGACTGTTGTGAAGAGGGATGTGCCACGTTATTTTTACATTTATTAAGATCAGACTAAACCAGCGAAGTAGAGTCCATATTTAAAGTTCTAAAATAGTTGTAAAGTTATAGTTTATTTAATTCCAGGCCCTCCAATGTAGATGTTGAGTCTCAGGTAGGAGTTGACATCAGCCCGTCCGTGTTAGTGAAAATTGTGAAAAACAGATACCGCATTTGTTTCGTTTTTTTAAATCTAATACTGTTCCACTGAGCTAATGGACTGCATACAAATCTTAAGAGTACTAATAGTGATATGTAGACACATGATTTATAAAGCCTGCTTCTTATACAACCAGATCTTTGTGTTTTTGATGGCAGTTTCACTGTCACTGTAAGATGTCAAGTGCGTGAAGCCATGAAGTTAAATTATTCTCGCGTGGTTTGCAGTGGACGGTTTGCTGAGAGTGAGACTTGTTCGTCCGCCATCATTGGATAGTCAAGGTAGTAGACCGAAACAGCCCGCTGGTTGTCAACAAGTCCGAAGTAAGGGCTTTTCAGACTATCAAAGAAGGTCAATTGGAGGCTTACAGTAGCCTCCACGAACTGATCCACTCGCCTCTTTTTCCCCCCCTAGGAGAAGACTTTCATGTGAGCACAGAGACCGCTGAGGTGGTAGCCAAACATGTCAAATCTCAGCAAAGGCGGCACTAAAAAGGACACGAAGATGAGGATACGAGCTTTTCCTGTGAGTACTGCGCGGCGACGAAGGCAGGCAGCCGGCGAGGCCTGCACTCGAGCAGCGATGCGCTAGCCAGCCTTCGCACTCGGGACATTAGGGCCTGTATGCTGTTATCTAGGGCATTTAAACGTTGTCACGAATCCAAGCGTTTTGCGAATGCACCGGTAACGCACCTGTAATGCACAGCCAGCCTTTATTCCAGTATGCGTCTCCACCAGGTGATGGTTTTAGTTGCCTGTGCATGTGGCCCTCGGTTTGTTTTATGTCGAGTTGACAACAAATGGCAACGGGCAACCCAGCTATACGGCGAGCTAACCTGGGACGTCTGTCTCGGCTGGCCAGTTTCACTGTCCTGTATTTTGCCAGAAGGTCACGGGAAAGTTCCTCCTGGTTTACGCGGGAAGAATGACGGGGCAGTGGCGCCGCGCGCCGCGTGTTTGGGCCGCCGTGACGGGTCGAACTCCGCGAGCCAGTCGGCCGTTGAGCTGCGCGGTCGCGCGGCTAGCTGGCGTGCTAACGTGCGCAGTTTATAGACTTCTGGCTAACCTTGGCTAGCTGACAGTTAACTTTGATTATTATATTTCAATGAACTCTAATAAGGCTCTCGTGTCTTATAGTGGATCGCAGAAAATGGTAAATTTAGTAATTATGCGTGTGTTGCGTTAAGGCCGATAATTTCATTAGAACCGATTGCCTGATTAGTTGGTTAGCTAGCTTGCTAGCTAGTTAGCTAGTTACCTGCGCTGCTAGCTAAACATTTGTGTCAGTTAGAGAGTTTTCTGTATATGGGTATCATAAAGTTACAATTAACGTTTGTATTTCTGTCTAAACTATTCATGTTTAATAAGAAAGTTTAGAATGTCTACATCTTGGCAGATCATTTTCTCTGTATTCAGTTTTGACAAGAGCCATTATGGTGAATTGACCATTGAGTAAATAACCGAAGAGAATCTAGAGCTCAATAATTTGACAGATTGAGCTGTAATATTGGTACTGCGTACGTGAAAATGTTCACAGTAGTTCAGCTGAGGGAAATGTATTTTGTTTTGATCTGAACCCATTGGCTGACAGTTAGCCAGTCTGTCCCAGTTCTGCTTGTCCTGGCTTTGGCACAGTTCGGGGAGGCTGGAAGTCACCAAACGTCCTCCAGGACCTGTACCTCCTGGGCGTGTACCTCCTGGGCGTGTACCTCCTGGGCGTGTACCTCCTAGACCCGTACCTCCTGGGCCTGTACCTCCTAGACCTGTACCTCCTGGGCGTGTACCTCCTGGACCCGTACCTCCTGGCCGTGTACCTCCTGGACCCGTACCTCCTAGACCCGTACCTCCTGGGCGTGTACCTCCTAGACCCGTACCTCCTGGGCGTGTACCTCCTAGACCCGTACCTCCTAGACCCGTACCTCCTGAGCGTGTACCTCCTGTGCGTGTACCTCCTGTGCGTGTACCTCCTCACCAAGATCAGCTCTAACATGGCACTTTGAAACCTAAAAAATGTATTGTGTGGGGGGTGATGACTATTTGGAAAAGGAGTATATCTGGTTTGGGTTAAAGCTCATGTGTGTAGGGAGGTATATGTGTAGAGTTGTCCTATCAGATCTGCACACCAGAGTTGAAGTCATAAAGTATGTGCAGTTATTGCTTGATAAAGATTGACGTGTGCATATAGATGTGGACTGCGTCATCTTGCGTTTACTGTTTTATGGCCTACAGTTTAACGTTTAATAGGATGTAGGATACTTTTTTTATGACTTTCTGTATTGTTTTGTATTGTGTTATTACACTGTTCATGGGCCATTTAGTCTCACGATGTGTCTAGACCTTTTCAAGGAAAATGGCGGCACTGTAACAGGGTAACAGGCTGTTTCAGTGAGTGTGTAAACCCTGGGTTAAGATTGTCATTTCTCAGGCCTCATACTGTGGCGTTACTACAGACGTTTTCTTGATTGGCCTGTTTTGGCCTGTTGTTGACTGTTTTGGGAGCAGGGCATGTATTCTTTTGCCAGGTACTTAGGGTTGTGAAATTTTAGGTTGAATAACTAATATGTTTTTTTGTAGTTTTGTACCTTAAATTGGGTAATTCCTTTGTTTGGAGTAATTTGATTATTTCGATATCTCCCCATTCTCTCTCTTTGTCCCTGTCTCTCTCTCTATCTTCCTGTTTGTCTGCTTCTTGCTCAATACCTTTTCCTTCTATGCTTTTCCCTCTCGCCCGTCTGTCCAGATGACGATGGACGAAAAGTACGTGAACAACATCTGGGACCTCCTGAAAAACGCCATCCAGGAGATCCAGCGTAAGAACAACAGCGGCCTGAGCTTTGAGGAGCTGTACAGGAACGCCTACACCATGGTGCTTCACAAGCACGGGGAGAAACTCTACACGGGCCTGCGGGAGGTCGTCACGGAGCACCTCATCAACAAAGTAAGAGATCTGATTGGCCGACACAGCCTGGGTGCTGCACCGTGAGCGAGGTTGTGTGCCGGGACTCAGGGCACCGATCTGCAGGTGCTGTGGACCTGCCTGCTCAGCTGTAAGACACACGCTGATGCCGCAGCCCTAAAACGCAGATCTGCACCAGCTTCTTCTTCTGTCACCCTGCAGGTTCATGAGGAGCAGTTGTGTATGTGTGTGTGTGTGTGTGTGTGTTTTGCGGTGTACTGTGTGTGTTTTGATCGCCATCACCTTTGTGTCTCAAAGGTACGGGAAGATGTGCTGAATTCCTTGAATAACAACTTCCTACAGACTTTAAACCAAGCCTGGAATGACCACCAGACAGCCATGGTGATGATCCGGGATATTCTGATGTACATGGTGAGTCGCTGTGAATACCTGCATGGCTGGGATGACCATTTGTGTGGTTCATACCCTGCGATCATGAGAGCTCTCTTCCTCAATAACACACACACACACACACACACAGATGCACATCACTTTCTCACTCACACACTTTCTCTCTCTCTCTCCTCACAGGACCGAGTGTACGTGCAGCAGAACAATGTGGAAAACGTCTATAATCTAGGGCTTATCATCTTCCGGGACCAGGTGGTCCGGTACGGCTGCATCCGGGACCACCTCAGGCAGACGCTGTTGGACATGATCGCCCGGGAGAGGAGGGGCGAGGTTGTGGACAGGTACGGCCGTCTGCCGAAACCTCATTTACTTATTTGTTTATTTAAATGAAACGTTTTTTCTTCACCTTCTTGATTTTCCGTCTTTGGCTTCTGTAGTTATGTGTTTTGGATTAACTCTCCTCTGTGTTTGTCGAAGCAACACATCACAGCACCAGCTGAAGTTTAACAACTGTTCTGTTTTTCCTTCATTTATTAGAGGGGCCATACGCAATGCTTGCCAGATGTTAATGATCTTGGGCCTTGAAGGTCGGTCCGTGTATGAAGAGGACTTTGAGGCCCCCTTCTTAGAAATGTCTGCAGAGTTCTTCCAGGTCTGTGGACGTGTATCTAGCTGCAACGTGTGTGTGTGTGTGTGTGTGGAGGTACAGGAGAGTCGTGTCTTCTGCTCACTCTGCCGATAGCCTGACGGGCATTTTGTGTTCCACGCCATCAGATGGAGAGTCAGAAGTTCCTGGCGGAGAACAGCGCCAGCGTGTACATAAAGAAGGTGGAGGCGCGGATCAACGAGGAGATCGAGCGTGTCATGCACTGCCTGGACAAGTCGACGGAGGAGCCCATCGTGAAGGTGGTGGAGCGCGAGCTGATCTCCAGGCACATGAAGACCATCGTGGAGATGGAGAACTCTGGCCTCGTTCACATGCTCAAGAACGGCAAGACGGAGGGTGAGTTGGAAGGTACTCCCCCTGGTGGTGGGGGCAGCTGTCTCGGGGGGTGAGTTGGAAGGTACTCCCCCTGGTGGTGGGGGCAGCTGTCTCGGGGGGTGAGTTGGAAGGTACTCCCCCTGGTGGTGGGGGCAGCTGTCTCGGGGGGTGAGTTGGAAGGTACTCCCCCTGGTGGTGGGGGCAGCTGTCTCGGGGGGTGAGTTGGAAGGTACTCCCCCTGGTGGTGGGGGCAGCTGTCTCGGAGGGTGAGTTGGAAGGTACTCCCCCTGGTGGTGGGGGCAGCTGTCTCGGAGGGTGAGTTGGAAGGTACTCCCCCTGGTGGTGGGGGCAGCTGTCTCGGGTTTCTCACAGGCCTGTAATGAACTCAGTTGCTCAGTTCTGTTAGATTGTTTTTCAGAGTCGATTAATTGCTGTAATGCGGCTTGTTCTGCTGTGGTATTATAGTTATCTCCATCTGTGTGTGTGTGTAGATCTGGCGTGTATGTATAAGCTGTTCAGCAGGGTTCCCAACGGTCTGAAGACAATGTGTGAGTGTATGAGCTCCTACCTGCGTGAGCAGGGGAAGGCACTGGTGTCTGAGGAGGGCGAAGGCAAGAATCCAGTCGACTACATCCAGGTACCGGTGCCGGCCCGCGCGGTGTGGAGCTCTCCTCGCTCCACTACTCCTGCCCTGTATCCTCAGATGTCCGGTGTTCTCTGAGCGTGTTGTCTCTGTTTCTCGTCCCACCTGGTCAGGGTCTGCTGGATCTGAAGTCACGCTTCGATCGCTTTCTGCAGGAGTCCTTCAGTAATGACCGTTTGTTCAAGCAGACTATAGCTGGAGACTTTGAGTACTTCCTCAACCTGAACCCTCGTTCTCCTGAGTACCTCTCCCTCTTCATCGATGACAAACTAAAGAAAGGTGTGAAAGGGGTGAGTCTGTGTTCTGGATCTCTCCATCGCTGTGTCCTCGAACAGAAAACGGTGTCTGTGAATCCATGCTGAGTCACTCTGCTGCTTCAGATGAACACATGCCCATAGTCCCACAATGGTGACTAGGCGTGCATTTGCATGCACTCAATAATCCCATACCTGCAGAAAATCAGGTTTTGTAAGTAATCTGATCAATTTATTTACATGCACTTGGGTAATCAGATAATGAGGAAAACTCCAGATTTAAATGAACCAGCCAATCATCGAATTTCTACTTGGCAACCAGCCAATAATCTCACAGAAGGAAGTGAAGTGAGCGTCAGTCCTCTTGTGTGGCTTTGTGTAAACACATCCACTGTGGCGGCAGATCTAGATCTTGGTGTTTATGGACTATGGCACACGGCTGCTCCTCCAGCATGGACTACGTTGCAGTCTCCCCAAACGTGATTGGTCGTCATGCTAGGGGTTCTGTGTTTAACTAGCCTCTTCTGGGACAGCGCTACCATTCATCTGCGTGCATGCGCAGACTGAGAAAACCAAAATCCAGCTCAACTTGTCGGGATCCTCGTCAGATTTCTCAGGACCTTAATCCGATGATCTAAGAAATCTAAGATCTAAGATCTAATGACTTTTCTTGCTTTTATCTGTTAAGTAGGGTTTTCTCAGTATATATTTGAGTATATCTAGGCGTCCATACTGACTGTATCTAATAATATCTTTGCTTAAAGTTTCTTCCTGATTTTAGCCTATACTAACTAGCTAGAGATTTTGTTCTGAGTAAAACAATGAAGCACTTTTTGTAAGTCGCTCTGGATAAGGGCGTCTGCTAAATGCCGTAAATGTAAATGTAAATGTAAATCAGTATATTCTGTTTTCATGGTTATTGAGTGTTTTTAGAGCTTCATTTAGAAATATTTTGTTGAAGGTGTCAACAAAGTCTGAATTTGTTGTGCTCCTCTCAATCTTCTCCCCGTGTCTCTGTCTCCCTCTCCCTGTATCTCTGTATCTTTCTCTCCCCACTGTAGCTGACGGAGCAGGAGGTGGAGTCCATCCTGGACAAGGCCATGGTGCTGTTCCGCTTCATGCAGGAGAAGGACGTGTTTGAGCGCTACTACAAGCAGCACCTGGCCAGGAGGCTCCTGACCAACAAGAGCGTCTCCGACGACTCCGAGAAGAACATGATCTCCAAGCTGAAGGTGAGCTCCAGTGGCACTTCCTTGACATGCTTTACTGCCCTCTAGAGGCCTGGAGGGTCATGTGCCATGTTGGGATTAAGTTATGAGCACCCAAAAGGGTAGAGTGCATGATACTGGCAAAGATAGACAGAGCTGCTGTTGTGTACGTCTGCCCCGCCCCCTGCAGCGTGTCTCACGTGTCTCTCTCTCACGTGTCCGGTGTGCAGACAGAGTGTGGCTGTCAGTTCACGTCCAAATTGGAGGGCATGTTTCGAGATATGAGCATCTCCAACACGACCATGGACGAGTTCCGCCAGCACCTGCAGACCACAGGGGTGAGACACACACACACACACACACACACCAACGAGTCACACGGACACACTGCGGGCAGTTCTGGGCTGGTTGCCATTGGATTCATTTTGTTTTGTTTTCTAGGTGTCCCTGGGTGGCGTGGACCTCACGGTGAGGGTGTTGACTACAGGCTACTGGCCCACACAGTCAGCCACTCCCAAATGCAACATACCCCCTTCACCAAGGCACGCGTTTGAGGTCTTTAGAAGGTATGTCATCACTTACTGCATCCAGATGTTTCCAAGTCAAAATAGCTGAGACTCTAGGAATTCTGGGGAATGTAGTTCATGCAGGGTACCAAGTCCCTCTTGCTCTACAGGTTTTATTTGGCCAAGCACAGCGGCCGGCAGCTCACACTACAGCACCACATGGGCTCAGCGGATCTCAACGCCACCTTTTATGGGCCAATCAAAAAGGTATCGGTGACCGTGCTAGCCAATCACTGCTTAGGCATCTTAACACCACTCGCAAAGAGCAAACCAATCCTGGCAAATGTGTCACAACACAAAGTCAGGTGCTGCGTTCTGTCCGCCTTCCTCACCAGGAGGACGGGTCTGAGGTCGGTGTGGGCGGAGCCCAGGTGACCGGCTCCAACACGCGCAAGCACATTCTCCAGGTGTCCACCTTCCAGATGACCATCCTCATGCTCTTCAACAACCGAGAGAAGTGCACCTTTGAGGTAGACGCCACCACACGTGCACCTGGACCAGACACTGGAGACACATTTGAATTTGGTTTCTACTTGGTTATGAATGTAATTTCCAGGTTTTATCTCAAATTTGTTGCCCGGCCAGGGCTACTTACTTAAACCGTGTTCTCTCACCACGTGGCCTCTGACCTGTTGACCCGCAGGAGATCCAGCAGGAGACGGACATCCCCGAGCGGGAGCTGGTGCGGGCGCTGCAGTCGCTGGCGTGTGGGAAGCCCACCCAGAGGGTGCTCACCAAGGAGCCCAAGAGCAAGGAGATGGAGAACGGACACGTGTTCACGGTCAATGACCAGTTCACCTCCAAACTGCACAGAGTGAAGATCCAGACAGGTGCTGGATCTCGGTCTCTGTCTCCTCCCACGTGTTTCAGCTGTCTGTCTCTCTGTCTCCTCCTATGTGTTTCAGCTGTCTGTCTCTCTGTCTCCTCCTGTGTGTTTCAGCTGTCTGTCTCCTCCCGTGTGTTTCAGCTGTCTGTCTGTCTGTCTCCTCCTATGTGTTTCAGCTGTCTGTCTCTCTGTCTCCTCCTGTGTGTTTCAGCTGTCTGTCTCCTCCCGTGTGTTTCAGCTGTCTGTCTGTCTGTCTCCTCCTATGTGTTTCAGCTGTCTGTCTGTCTGTCTCCTCCCGTATGTTTCAGCTGTCTGTCTCCTCCCGTATGTTTCAGCTGTCTGTCTCCTCCCGTGTGTTTCAGCTGTCTGTCTCTCTGTCTTCTCCTGTGTGTTTCCGCTGTCTGTCTCTCTGTCTTCTCCTGTGTGTTTCTGCTGTTTCTCACCATGTGTGTTTCTGCTGTTTCACCCCAGTTGCTGCTAAACAAGGCGAGTCAGACCCTGAGAGAAGAGAGACCCGACAGAAAGTGGACGATGACAGGAAACACGAGATTGAGGCAGCAATCGTCCGCATCATGAAGTCTAGGAAGAAGATGCAGCACAACGTGCTAGTAGCAGAGGTACGTTCACACTTACACCACTAGAGGGCGCTCTTCTCCAGAGCCACTTACACCACTAGAGGGCGCTCTTCTCCAGAGCCACTTGCAGAAGTGCTTTGTATTGTCAGTCAGATCCATTCTTTGCTCCTGCTAGCACAAACAGGTTTGTGTGAAGGATACAGTCAGGCTAAACCCTGTGTGAACCTGGGAGAGTCACATAACCGCCTCAGGAACCACTGCTTGTGCAAACCCACATTTATTTCTTGTATAGATAATTATTATTATTTTGATAAATCATAGTTGTATAAAGAACCATGAGATTGAAATTGAGTTTTGAAATTGAATAGATTAAGTCTTGGAGAATCTGTTTCTTATTGACTGGTTCATGTTGAACTTGGCTTGGTCTCTGGAGTGGGCACTTCACACGCTCACCCTTTGGTCAGAGGTGTGAGTCTGTTCTGCAAAATCTCACCCTGTGGTCAGAGGTGTGAGTCTGTTCTGCAAAATCTCACCCTGTGGTCAGAGGTGTGAGTCTGTTCTGCAAAATCTCACCCTGTGGTCAGAGGTGTGAGTCTGTTCTGCAAAATCTCACCCTGTGCTCAGAGGTGTGAGTCTGTTCTGTGACATCTCACCCTGTGCTCAGAGGTGTGAGTCTGTTCTGTAAAATCTCACCTTGTGCTCAGAGGTGTGGGTTGCAGTCCGTTTGGTAAAGCTCTTTCTCGTCTTCTCTCTCCAGGTGACTCAGCAGTTACGGGCACGGTTCCTCCCTAGTCCTGTGATCATTAAGAAGCGCATTGAAGGACTGATCGAGAGGGAATACTTGGCAAGAACGCCAGAAGACCGCAAAGTGTACACTTACGTAGCGTAAACTTGGCGTGAATTTCAAATGAAACCTGGCGGGAGAGCATTATTCTGGGGACTTGGTCAAGCGCATGAACTGGGAGGAACTGGGAGGCTGTTGGTGGTGCTTTGTTTTTTTTTTGTTTTTTCCTTTTTTTCTTCTTTTATTTTATTGCTACCGGGGAACGCTGAGAAGTTAACCTTTAATCTCCCGCACAGACTCGTTCGAAATAGTTCTTAGCGATTCACACGAAAGCCTTCCAAAGCACCCCGTGGAGCAGGATCAGATTCAGCTCTGGGCCTGTAGACGAGATGACCATCTCTGTGAGAGGACTGTGGTAGAGTCGCAGTGAAGCCTGTAAACCTGACTTAGAATTACAGAAGTGCCCAAATAAAAGAAGACTGATGATTCTGCGGTCAGGGACGGGAAGACCGGGCAGGTCTCAAGGAAATGCGTCTACTTCTTAGATTTATTTGTGTTTGTTCACACTTTCTTCTTCCCCTTCCAATGCTGGTGTATCCGTGTTTGTAGTCTCTGCCACCACGTTGGTTGTACAGGTTGTTTCATACTCCTGACTGCCTGCGGAAGATTTTAAAATGGAGGTTGCTGTTGTTGGATATCAGTGAGCCGTAGTAGCTTCAGAGCATGCATTTCTGAGGAGGGGTGGAATAGCTCTTTGGAGGTTTATAGAAGTGGTTTGGTCATTCTTCATTTTAACTTTTTGTTTTCTTTGGCATGGCCAAATGTACAATTTAATAAATATTACATTTTTTGTGGGGTCCTTCTGACAGTTTCATAAGAGGGAGTCTGGGTTGGTTTGGTTGTTTTGTTTTTTTTTTGTTTTGTTTGCTTGTTTCAATTTTTTTCAGCGAAAGAAGGAACTTCAGGAGCGCCATGTCTCATTGTGTAAAAATTGTAAAATAATTGTTATTGTACTCACTGACGTGGACTGTACAGGGCCTTGTTTTCAGCATTATTAAATGTAGAAAAAGGAGAAAAATAAATCGATTTGCTGCTTTGAGTCATCTTTTGTGTTATGACGTCATGATAAACCTCCAAGATATAAACACCGTTTAAGTAATTCGGAGTATTCCCCACTTTTAAATTAAACGTAGAATATTGCTTAAACATTAAAAGTTTTTTTTCTATCCATGTATTAGTGACTGCTATTCGGTGTGACTGTATGCAACTTGTCTTTCAAATAATACCTTGTAAATCTTCTCTGCTCTGGGGCCTTTTGTTTTACCCCCGGGGGTGGTGACAGCCGTCCGGTCCGCGTTGCTGTAATTCCCAGCCCGAGGGACTGGGGGTACCGTTTCTCCGTCTAGGTACTCGCTACTTTTCGGAGCCCTGGTGTAGACTTTGCATTGGCGACGCTTATAAGATTATTTATTTGAACTTTTTTCCCCTTCGGCAAAAGCAACCGATTCTTCTCTAAGTGAGATGAATTAGAGCCAAAATCAGCAGAACCGGTTCGTAAGAAGCACCAGGCGCAGCGCGGTTACACTGTTGCTGGAAAGTTCGTGCGTCACTTGATAGCAATTTTTGATGGTACAAAAAAAACGAAGCCGCGTAGATGAAATAGTGGGATTATGTTGCGGAAATCGCATTTATTCCCAAACCGACTGGATGATGACAACGCGGACTCTGGAGCAGAGACTGCAGGGTAAGTTAGCCTAAAATGCTAACTGTTTCGGTCGCTACTGAAAACCACATCACTGCTCATTTGTTTGTGGTATCCAAGTGGTCGATGGATAAACATTTGGCTATGAAGCGCCATAACCGCGAATACAGTGTGCATATTGAAGTGGAATTTGGGCTCGCATTAGCTAGCGATACGGCGAGCATTAAAATGACGAACAGCAAAAGAATGAAAAGTTTCTGACTTAGAGTCCAAACATCTAGCGTTAAACATCCCGCCCGGGTCCTCAGAGGAACAATGGCATTAGTTCATGAGGATTACAGCTCAGTTCTCCAACTGAAAACGTTGATCCACGTAGGTCACGAAAATTCTCCTCGTTTGTATGTGAACACACGCATAACCAATTAGAATTAAAAACCGAGAGGGGGGGGTCCGCCGCGCTGAATGAATTAAACCATAGAAATATGTCGATGCGCAATCGTTTTGCTTTGAACTGCGTGCGATACTAGATTGAATGATTTTAACAGGTCTTTAGTAAAGGTAAGTGATGGGGAACTCAGAGTTCAGAGTTCGTTCTTTCTAAAGAGCAGTGGGAGAACCCCCCCCCCCCAACGAAATATGATATTTGTATGTTTGCTTAAGTCTGTTTATTTGTTTATAGATCAGACTGCAGCAAAATATCTTGCAGTAGCAGTAAGTAAAATTTCTAAGCATGTTTTAATTATTATAAATTGGTTAAGTGTTATATATAAACCTCTCGAGGTCTCGATACTTTCAGGACTTTATTTAGTTTGTACCTTTCTTTCCCCCTTTCTGCCTATTCTGTGCCCCAACCTGTGACTAGTTGACCACATGGCGCATCAGGAGCCCCTACAGGTCACCATGCATCTGCTGACCAATCCCGGAGACTCCCTCCTCCTCCAGCACACGCTGGACCGTCTCCTCAAGTGGGTGTGTCCCGGCCTGCGTCTCTTCCACGTGTCAGAACGTGCCTGTCCTCTGCGTGAGAGCGCACGTGGCCCTCCGTGCCCCACGGACGTGCACCCAGCTCTCGCAGTCACTCTCTTCCTGCACGAGGCCTACGGCGAGGAACGCATCCTCCGGGTGCTGGACTTCTTCCAGTGTCCGCCCTGGCAGTACCACCACAGCGAGGGCAGGCCGGGGGACGCCCACACGGGCCCGCCCGACGCCCTGGCCCGGCCCTACCTGCTGCCCAGCCGGGACTTCTACAGCCTGGGCGTGGGGATGCCGCCGTGGGCCGTGCGGCCGGTGCACTGCGGCGGCGAGGCCGTGCGCGTCACCCTACACAGCAGCTGCCACAACTTCGAGGACGCGGTGCGGCTGTACGAGACCATCCTGCGTCGGCGGGCCGAGGAGCAGAAGGCGGGGTTCTGCTGGTTCACGGTGCTCGCCGACAGGGGCGTCAGTGTGCAGATGGCGCTGAAGCAGCTCCCGCCGGGCGTTCGGGCCGAGCCATGCCACTCCGCCGTGCTGCAGTTCAGGGTGGGCGAGATGGGCCAGCTGGTACCCCTGCTGCCCAACCCCTGCTCGCCCATCAGCGCCACCCGCTGGCAGACCGAGGACCTGGATGGCAACAAGATCCTTTTTCAGGTAGGCGTCTTCCAGGTCTCCCTTAGACGTGTGAAAAAACAAAAAAGCACGTCCTCCGTTTGTGCACTTCCTGCAGGGAGTCTGATCCAGGGTGGATTGCTGCTGTTGTCTCTATTTTTATGTGATTCATTAAATCAGTCGTAACCTCTGTGTTTCAGCATGGTAATTACAGTGTGACGAGTAGCCTATTCTCATGGTACCATGACAGCACGGTGCAGTGTTGCAGTCGTGCTAAATGAACTGGCTGGAACTGGCTGCATTGCTGAGGCGTACATCATGTGCTTGTTGCTGGAGCCTGGAGCCTGCAGAAACTGTGCCCCTAAAGTTTCCTCAAACCTTTGGCCCACCAACTTAATTTTGTGAATATAAAACCATCATGCTGAAAAAGAGGAGGTCTTTCTCCTGAGACGTAAATATTCAGTCTTGAGTCGGAATATATGGTCAATGGTTTTGCCATGTGTGGTTTCTGTCCCGGGTCAAGCTGCCAAAACGCAGTCGAGGGAGTACGGGGACACGTGGCTGGAGTTACCGCTCGACACGGTCCGTCTGTGGGGCGACCGCCGTGGTGCTGATTCACGGTCCGTCTGTGGGGCGACCGCCGTGGTGCTGATTCACGGTCCGTCTGTGGGGCGACCGCCGTGGTGCTGATTCACGGTCCGTCTGTGGGGCGATTCACGGTCCGCCGTGGTGCTGATTCACGGTCCGTCTGTGGGGCTGTGGATTCACGGTCCGTGGTGCCGTGGTGCTGATTCACGGTCCGTCTGTAGGGGGGGGCGACCGCCCGTGGTGCTGATTCACGGTCCGTCTGTGGGGCGACCGCCGTGGTGCTGATTCACGGTCCGTCTGTGGGGCGACCGCCGTGGTGCTGATTCACGGTCCGTCTGTCCGTGGTGCTGATTCACGGGAAGGTCCGTGGTGCTGGATTCACGTGGAAAAGCTGATTCCGGTCCCGCCGCCGTGGTGCTGATTCACGGTCCGTCTGTGGGGCGACCGCCGTGGTGCTGATTCGGTCCGTCCTGTGGGCGACCGCCCGTGGTGCTGATTCACGGTCCGTCTGTGTGGTGCTGATTCACGGTCCGTCGCCGTGGTGCTGATTCACGGTCCGTCTGTGGGGCGACCGCCGTGGTGCTGATTCACGGTCCGTCTGTCCGTCTGGGCGACCGCCGTGGTGCTGATTCACGGTCCGTCTGATTGGGGCGACCGCCGTGGTGCTGATTCACGGTCCGTGGTGCCGTGGTGATTCACGGTCCGTCTGTGGGGCGACCGCCGTGGTGCTGATTCACGGTCCGTCTGTGGGGCGACCGCCGTGGTGCTGATTCACGGTCCGTCTGTGGGGCGACCGCCGTGGTGCTGATTCACGGTCCGTCTGTGGGGCGACCGCCGTGGTGCTGATTCACGGTCCGTCTGTGGGGCGACCGCCGTGGTGCTGATTCACGGTCCGACCGCCGTGGTGCTGATTCACGGTCCGTCTGTGGGGCGACCGCCGTGGTGCTGATTCACGGTCCGTCTGTGGGGCGACCGCCGTGGTGCTGATTCACGGTCCGTCTGTGGGGCGACCGCCGTGGTGCTGATTCACGGTCCGTCTGTGGGGCGACCGCCGTGGTGCTGATTCACGGTCCGTCTGTAGGGGCGACCGCCGTGGTGCTGATTCACGGTCCGTCTGTGGGGCGACCGCCGTGGTGCTGATTCACGGTCCGTCTGTGTGGGGCGACCGCCGTGGTGCTGATTCACGGTCCGTGCTGATTCACGGGGCGACCGCCGTGGTGCTGATTCACGGTCCGTCTGTGGGGCGACCGCCGTGGTGCTGATTCACGGTCCGTCTGTGGGGCGACCGCCGTGGTGCTGATTCACGGTCCGGTGTGGGGTCTGTGGGGCGATTCACGGTCCGCCGTGGTGCTGATTCACGGTCCGTCTGTGGGGCGACCGCCGTGGTGCTGATTCACGGTCCGTCTGTGGGGCGACCGCCGTGGTGCTGATTCACGGTCCGTCTGTGGGGCGACCGCCGTGGTGCTGATTCACGGTCCGTCTGTAGGGGCGACCGCCGTGGTGCTGATTCACGGTCCGTCTGTAGGGGCGACCGCCGTGGTGCTGATTCACGGTTCATCTGTAGGGGCGACCGCCACGGTGCTGATTCACGGTCCGTCTGTAGGGGCGACCGCCACGGTGCTGATTCACAGTCCGTCTGTAGGGGCGACCGCCGTGGTGCTGATTCATGGTTCATCCGCCGTGGTGCTGATTCATGGTTCATCTGTAGGGGCGACCACCGTGGTGCTGATTCACGGTCCGTCTGTAGGGGCGACCGCCATGGTGCTGATTCACGGTCCGTCTCACATTCCATGATGGAAAAGAAACGGACGAGTGCTCTTTGAAAACCTTTCCCCGGAATCGCATCGATTAGCATGTCCACACAAAAGACGCTGCACCACCAAATAGACGGAAACTTTGCACTGGGCATGAAATATTTCTATTTAAGTACATTTCAAGACATATTCCACTGCAAACCTCAACCACTTGGATGACAGTCTATCAAATAGTTCTGTGCTGTGCTCCAAGGATTCATTCTGATTTACTAAAGGGCCACTTAAAATGCCGTTCATAACTGGCTGTAATGGTCCAGGAGATGATCTCCAAACCCACTGCTAAAGATGCTACAGGAAGTGTGCAGAAAGGGGTCGTGCAGAACCTGCCCTGACCAATGTGGTGCCCTAGGCCAGATTTTGGTTGGTGCCCCCTGCATCATCAATCATCGGGTTGATTTTATCAGTATTAAAGAAACAAATAAACAGCAAATGAATTATAAATATTACAGTATAACAATAAATAAATACAATATAAAAAATATTTGAAAACTATTTTACATAAAGTAGTGCAGAGAACAACTTTTAAATATTCTTAATAAATTAAGAAAATAAAAAATAACTACCACCAGTGCAAATCAGTGCAATAAAATGGGGCATTTAAGACATTTTGCGCGTCCATTAAAAAGACTTGTGGGAGGGGTCAGCAGTTGGAGCTCACTGATTGGTTAAGATCATACAGAGGGGAAAAGCCACAATGACGAGAGTGCGGGCTGGTTTCAAAGACAAAACACCACTGCTACAGATTGGCAGCATTTTGGATTTGTTTCAAATAAATAGCGAGAGCCAGCAAACCTATGAGTCAGTGTGTAAGATCTGCTTACAAAAATTCTCCGCCAAAGATGAAAACACATCAAACATGCATTCTCACATTAAAACTACACCCTTCAATTACAATCCAGCAGGTGATAGAAAAGTCCCGACTCAGTTACCACTTTAATTGGAGCTTTTGACAGATACAAAAGAGACGATAGAATACATTAGCGATATCTGAGGTTTCTGCTTATTGTAGAGAGTCTCTAATTAACGAGGATTAAGACCTGTTTATTTAGTGAAAATGGGGGTTATGAGGTCTTTAAATTTCTTTAATGAGTTTAGGGAAGGTGGTAACTGACGCTATCGCTTGCTAGCTAGTAGCTATTTTTTAAGGGAACTTTTACTGTACAACATACAGTATAGTGTTAACTCACCATATTGTTTTTTTTGCCGCCGTTCTTCCTCCTCTTTTCTCCTGTTTCTGCCCTGGGCACCAGAGGACTTCTGCCTTTTTGGCATCTTTACGGGGAGATTTCACTCTCTGCGGCGTTGTCTTCTTCCCCCCAGAGAAACAGTAACGAGTGGGGTGGGGTGGGGGGGGTGGGGGGGGCTGGGGTGGGGCGCGGGTGATGGGTGTCGTGTGTTATTATAATAATTATTAATTTGACTAATATTATTAAACAGTGAAGTTATGATTATGTGGACTTTGCTTGTTTTCATAATTATTAATAGTTCATTTGTAAAAAAAAAAAACGCTAGCGTGTGTGGAGGGCGGTAATCAGTGTTAAGACGTGACGGTGGTGTAATTAAGACACATGATGGTGTTGTAGTTAACTATGTGATGGAAGTGTAATTAAGCCATATGATGGTGGTGTAGTTTAGACACATGATGGTGGTGTACTTTAACACTGACATTCCCAACAGCAAATGTACTCAGCAACTGCAGATGCTGAAGAGTTGCGCCCTCTGCAGGACAACAGTGGTGCAGTTTTCCTGCCACAGCTTTCTAAGGCTGCTTAGCTGGTAGCACATGGGAACTATGGCAGCGACTTTGGACAAGAAGTAATTTGTGAAAAAAGTATGAGAACTGAATTTACATTCTCAAAGCATTATAAAGCATTATAACATTATAAACCTCACTTCCCTTTTGGGAGGATGTGGGAATCTGACAATATGCACAGTTTTAAAAAAATGTTAGTAAAAATGTTAAATGATTTAATGAAAAAAGATAATGAAGTTTGTCAAAATGTCTTATTGTCTGTTGCCCCCAGGTTAAGGGAGGAGGGCAACCTCAGCGCCTCCTGGCCTCAGCCTTCCCCCTGAACTGCCCCAGCCTGCCCCTGAACTGCCCCAGCCTCCCCCCTCGCACTCTGCTCAGGTGCCCCGTGCCCACCCACGTCCAGCCAGCCTCTCCGGCCAGCAGGCTAGCCCAGCTGAAGGAGCGTGCCCTGGGCAAGCCCCGTGTGGACCTGCCCTTGGACGGGGCGTGTGGTGCCCGTGGAGGGGGGGGCAGCGGGGGGGGCAGCGTGTGCAGCACCCCCCCCGGCAGCTCCTGCTACTCCTCCCAGCGCAGCAGCCCCGCCACGCTGTCCGTCAACCCGCTCGAACCAACCCCTGCTGCCGATTTGTCCGAGCCACGCCTCCTGCTGGCCGGAGAGGAGGAACCAGAGATGGACGTGGACACGGGACGTGCTGTGGGCCCCCAGACACGGTGGTCTGCGCCTGCGCTGGAGACGCTGGCCAGGGACCTGAGACGCTTCCTCCCAGAACCACAGAGGACGTGGGGACGAGGAGACAATCCGCTCACAGGGACGGGTCCCTCACTCCCCGCCGTACACAGACTAACCACCCTGCACGATAGCCCCCTGCCTCCAGAGCCGCTGGATGAATTCTTCATCTGACTACGGCCTCTGCTTCTGGAGCCGGGGGACGGGACACGAACACGCATCCATTTCTGGTAGCACCGGCCAAGACGTGAGCAGCGGTGGCAGCGTGTATGAGTCCAGGTGCAGGGAGACCCTGACTGCAAAGTCCACCGTTCTGGCTCAGGTCACTTTCTGCAGTGTTTCTGTAGATCCAGGATCAGTTCTCAGCCTTCCTTATAATGTATTCCTTAAGATGGAAAAAGCAAAACCTGACTTCAAATCAGCTCTTGTATTCTTTGCTGCGAACCCAAGCTGTAAGCAACTTCAGGACAAAGTCCACAAGGAAGAGCCGCAGATACATGTCCTGTTGTAGCAGCGTGTTAAGGAAACACGATGAAGTAGCTTAAACGGAAGTTACAAGTGCTGATTTTAATGTCCTTTGTCTTTTGGGAGTTAATAGAGCATAGATCTGTGTTTTTACCTCAGTATTTAAGGTTCTCTACATCTGCAGCACTAATACACACCTTAACATATCATATGTGTAAATGTAAGCTAAAAAGCAAATTATAAGCAAATTGAATTTTGGCAAAAGTTCTTAAAAGTAAAGTATCTAAACTATAATGTATAATATTAACACAGTCATGCCAAACACCGTGTACCAATATTTGACCGTGGAATGATTGAGGATACAGTGTTCTATGACTGAAATTCAGGGGTGTTTGTCATATTGTAATGGAGATGGGCTGCATTTCCCATTATGTCCAGCAGAGGTCATTAGCGTTACCTTTCTGCTACTAAGGCGCAGCTAAGCGTGTTGAGGGTCAAGCTAAATCAGCATCTTACCCTGTTGTTAACCTAACCCTGTTGTTAACCTAACCCTATGATACGTTACATGCAGAATTATTTGAAAGGGAAAGATAATGTGGTGAGAGATTATAGTTTGGCTGTTAGCAAGGGAACATAACGGTACAACAACTACAGCGCTATACAAAAACTAACCCTCACCTCTCAATCTGGTTTGGAATACGAGTTGGGCATAGACTGTCCTCAAAATGGATAGTTATTACTGTAATATGTAAATATGGGAATGCCACAGTAAATTCTTTTCAGTTAAATAAACGGATTTGGCTTCTAACGAACAATGATCTACAATGGTTTCTTCATCTAAACAGATTCTTCAGAAAGGGGCCTGTTGCTTTTTGAAAAGCAAGCAACATGAATGTGAAACTCAAAAACATATACTGCATCTAAATTAAAATCTGACTGGAACGCCTGTCTAAATGAGGTGAATTATATTACTGATTCATTTGTGTAATCATTTATGACATTGTGTGCGTAAATATTTATATAACCTATTGTCACACAAACGTGCATCTTCTAGCATAGTATCTTGAAAACATTGTTTCACAGTGCATTTGTACAACTGTGTGGTTGTAGATTCCTGTGGTACTTGTGCTATGTGCAACACTACAGTACGGGTACCTCACAACTTCAAAAGTCCACATATAACTTTAATATACTCTTTAAAACAGCTTCCCACTGGAATCACTGGGTCATCTTTGAGGTTGATGCTGTCCCAACTGCTAATGAACTTTAACATTCATGTTTAGGTAAAGGTGACACTTATCCGTTTAAAATCTGAAACATCTTGTACATGACAGATCCAGAGGTCTCCACGTCTTCTTTCACAGGTTGCAATGAAAAAATAGCTGTTCTGTTGTCCCCATTTTTAAATGTGGTTGGAACCAAACAAGGAAAAGCCGATCCAGTATAAACACACAGTGCAGGTTTTTCAGATGTTTTTGTTTACTACTGAACTGAACTGAATTAATTGCACATGGGCCCTTCCCTCTTCTCTGGAAAGTTGCCCCAGTAGCTCCCTCTGCTGGTCACAGTGTGTCATTGTTTTTCTCTGTCCTGTGGCAGCCGGTCCACCGGAGAGTCTGAGCCCAGTTCCCAGCCCTGGTGACGCGCACCTTCCCTGGGTCGAACCTCCAGTAGCGCTGCTCTCGAAAGAAGTAGAGGCAGCCATCCGGGCCTGTGAGGGCGCCGTTGGGCCCCTGAGGCACTCCTCTCCAGTCAGACAGTCGGCGTGGGTAGTAGGGCTCAGGGCCGAGCGTCTCCAGGTTCATCACGAAGTACCGTGGCCCTCTGAAGAGAACCATGTGACCCAGAGGGCCGTAGAAGAAGGCGGAGTCAGGGTGATGTGGCAAGCCGGACTCGCGGCTCTCTCTGGGAAAACTGGGATCCAGGTCGGTGCCTGAATAGCGCCACATGCGTCGGCCTATCAGAAAACAGAGACACAGATGCCGTCACGGGTTCTAGAAGCGTCTCACGACCTCCGACCTCCTGCTCGGGCAGCAGCACAAGCGTCTGCGTCAGAACCCCATGGACCGGCTGACGTTCTAGACCATGCTGGTCTGCTTAGGCGCGGCTCAATTCTGCAACCAACGTCTCATGAAGCAGGTCGACATCTGGAACGTACCTCGTGATGTGTGCATGAGCCCTGCGGCGACGGGCATGGCCCACCTTTGAAAAAGTACATTTTGGCGTCCGAAGGGGAGAAGGCAGCAGCCTCTATGGCAGGAGGCAGGTGAGGCCATCGCTGTCGGAGAGGAAGCGGACCGCTTACGTTCCCCTCGGATGGCACCGTCCAGAACAACCCACCTCGGAACACCAGAATGGTGCCGTTTCCATCTGTGACAAGTTAAAGTCAGAGCTGTATTATTTAAAAGCGTCACAGAGAAGCGGCGCTAGCAGTGTGTGGTGCACGCTACGCTAAACACATGAAGGGGCGTTAGCAGTGTGTGTGGTGCGCGCTACGCTAAACACATGAAGGAGCGTTAGCAGTGTGTGTGGTGCGCGCTACACTAAACACATGAAATAAAGGACACAAATTTGTGTGTTCTGGGTCCACTAGAACAGCCCATTTACACTGCAGCAGTCACTCTACCAGTGACCTTTACATAAACCTTTATAAACCTGATGTGTTCCTTCCTGTAAGTATATTTGAATGCCACACGGGGGCGCTGTTTACACATCCTGGTGAGGCGCAAACGGTTGCTTTAAAACAAGCAATAAAAATAAAATAAAAAAAAACAAAAATTGCATATATTGTAAATATATATTCAATTTGAACTGAATTATGAAAGTGGTGAATCAATTATAGCTGTTAAAAGAATGTTGTAGATCCTGTTAAAAGGGTTTAATGTAGATTTAGGTTTAACAAGTTTAACTCCGTTCCCCAGTAGCGTTAGTGCCGTTAACCCTTTGCTGTCTCACCCATTGTGATGGCGTCAAACAGGCCCTGGCAGTAGTGGGGCGGCTGGAGCTCAGGAGCCTGGTCAGCTGACTCCCAGTCCTGCATGGCCCAGCTCAAAGCTTGGCCTGGTAGCTGCACCACAGCGCCCCCTGGTGGTTTACCTATACATACACATGCACACACACAGTATGAAAACAGGAAATTATTTACCCAAGTTTTAATCCTCCCACAAGTGGCCTTCTCAGAAAAAAATCACAAAAGGGTTCTCAAAATCATCTCATGGCAAGCATGGTCGCATTTTAGAAAATGTTGGAACGTCAGCTGTTGTGGGAAAGAGCCGTGAGGTGAACTAGAACCCAGCACAGCGTCTGCGCCGGGCTTCCTCTGATAAGGTACAGCTGCACACCCCTTCTGTTTGCAAAAGGCTCAGCAAACATTTGTCCAAAGCACGGATAACATCTCCATCCCCAGAGGAGCCTCGGCAGGAGGCAGGACTTCGGGAACGACCGGCACCCAGCTGATAACGGCGAGGCGCTCCTGCAGGAGGAGACTCAGCGTCTCCTGTCTGGTTCTGGGTGGCCGAGTTCTGGATGTGTGTGTGCGGTCCACAGGATACCACTCACCGCCTCTGCGTTTCAGCCACGAGATGGTTCAAAACTCTGAAAGGGTTTCAGTCGTGTGTAGGCTGTATGTGCGTCACCTCAAACTCAAACTCTGTTGCGTAGGACAGAGGGGATGTGCTGCAGTGTGTGGGGGCGCAGAGGTGTTCAGGCTGGAGCTGAAGTCTGGGTGTTATCATGGAGTAGCGCCCAGCTAGCCAGGATGCTCAGGCCAGTGTGATGGGTGAGGCCCCCAGGCCTGTCTGAACAATTCCTCTCGCTGTCTCTCGCCCCGTCTCTTTATCTCCCCTTGCCCTCTCTCTATCCTTCCTCATCTCTCTCTCTCTCTCTATCCTTCCCTCTCTCTCTCTAAGCAGCGCTCCCAGACATAACAGAAAGTGACGTCACAGTCAGGACAATGTACGTCCTGAAGACGTGTCATATTAGTGTACATCCTGCAGTATACATACTCCCCTTCCAAAGAATTTCAAATGCATTTCCTGTGTGCCTACTGGAAATGATACCAATGATACTTTCATTACCTAAAACATTCATTCAAAAAGCAGACGTCTGAAAATGTAGCTTTGTGCTTTATCAGTCGGCATTGTCTGATGTGATCTGATAGTCTGAGAGCACACTCAAAACATCCCACCCAGCATGCCCTGCTGTGGAGGACTGGCCTCTGCCGTCCTGGGGGGCATTCCATAAACACCACAGTGGAACACCATAAACACCACAGTGGAACACCATAAACACCACAGTGGAACACCACAGCGGAACACACACCACAGTGGAACACCATAAACACCACAGTGGAACACACACCACAGTGGAACACCATGGAACACCACAGTGGAACACACACCACAGTGGAACACCACAGCGGAACACACACCACAGTGGAACACCATAAACACCACAGTGGAACACCATAAACACCACAGTGGAACACCATGGAACACCACAGCGGAACACCACAGCGGAACACACACCACAGTGGAACACCATGGAACATCACGAGTAGGTGTCTGCTGAGCACGAGGGAGGGTGGGTTCCTGCCAAGTGAGGTGTGCATTCTTGCAGGAGCCTCGGGCTGTGCGTGTGGAAGCCTGCCTGCTCGACTCACGATCGGCCGCCTGCCTGACATGAAGTGCTGAATGGAAATGAAAGAATAAGGGAGATTTTATTCTTCATGAAGGACCAGCAAAAGACGTCAAAATGGGGCGATCTTAAGGTGTGTGTTCACAGGTGTAAACGGGAATATTGTGAATGCTCCCAACTTTGCCATTCCTTTCGTGCCAGTAGACAATCATTTACCTTTCCTAACATCCAAACTGTTTCATGACCTTCAGCTGTTGAACAGAACCTCTTTTTTATTTAAAAACAGCACCATACTGTAAGCAGAAACATGAACAGAGATGACTGACAGCCGCCGGCCGCTTTTACCATATAACTGCTGCACAGCCGTGATGTCGTCCCAGCTGAGCAGCAGGCGCCGTCCCAGCTTCTTGTAGTAGGGCGACATGAGCGAGTGACGGACAGGCGAGTGTTCCAATCCCAGCGTGTGGCCGATCTCGTGGGCGGTGACCAGGAAAAGGTTGTGCCCTTTGTGGCCGTTCAGAGTCCAGCGTTCTGCCCTGTCAAAGTGCGCCTCGCCCCGTCGTGGGAAGAAGGCATGGGCCAGCGCACCACCTGGGAAAAACGAGAGAGGGGAGGGGAGGAGAGCAGAGGAGGAGAGAACTTAACAGTCCCTCTGATTATTCTAAATGCTTTTGATTAGAACATACCACTCATACTCTGAACGACCTAATTGTTTTGCTCCTCATTGATGTTCCTGGAAACGGTACTGGGCTAGTTCCAGGTGCACGACAGGAACGGCCCCCTTAATCACTAGCTATGTTAGCATTATCCCCACCGGCCACGTAGCTAAACCCTGAACCCTAAACTTCCTGGTGTTACGGTTACAGTTAAGACCGAACTCTGAGGTTGGCTTGTGATTGCGGAGTGTGTGATTGCACTCCTGTAGAACCATGGCCCACTGATCACACGTCCCCATCAGCTGCTCCCAGCTGCCCTGCTGAGCTGAACTAGGGGCATTAGAGGAGCAGAGCTTTTCAGAGCTTCAGCACTTTCACCACCTACACCTCATAGCGAATGTCTGCAGGGACCAGCTCAAATGGTGTCTAGGATCTCAGAACAAATACTCAAACAAAAAAACAAATCAATACATCTGAAGACAAGCAGTGAGGTACGGAGGGGTTTGTGTACCTGGGCCGTCGAACGCATTGCTTGTGCCATCGTTGTGCTCCCCCTCGTAGAAGGCCAGGCGGATGTCCGAGGGACCGTGGCGGACCTCCTGGAAGACCAGCCCAGACACGTTGCTCCAGAGCTGGAAGGCCGTGCGCACAGCCAGTCGCACAGATCTCTGGGATAGGAGGCGTGGCCAAGTCACCACACGGTACGAGAGGTGCTGCTTGTACCACCTCTGTCCTACGAGACCAGGGAGCGCAGGAGACGTTAGCGAGCTAACGGCTAACGTAACGAGAGCTACGCCCTGTAAAACGAGCAGCTCTGTCATCCTCAGCGTGAGAGTCTGATCTGTGATCACAGGCATGGCCTGGAGGCACACGACATTTTAATACTGGGCAGAGCTCATATGGTATCATGGCTGTTCATTTTAATAATTAGAATGAATATTTAACAATTAAAAGTAAATGAAATATTCTGCATTTTCTTCCATGCTTTAAAACCATGTCTCGTCAACAATGGCTTCTTATTTATGCTAATATGGTTAGATTATGACACCAGAATATGCAAAAACTCTTCAGCTGTAGGACATGCAGCCGTGCCCAACCAAAAACAGCCTCTCAGTTCTGTCAACACGCAGCTCCGGGTCGGGGGCGTCAGGGTGGCCGCGTGTTTTGCAGGCACTAGAATGAAACGTGCGTGTGCTGTACCGCAGCACAGTCGTGAACCAGGCTAGCAGCTCCAGTTCACCGGTGCTGTTTAGATGACACAGGGAACTATGTACACAACAGGACATGCAGGATAAACAAATATGGGGCAGGAAGGATGACAAGAACAACAACTAACCCTAACAAGAGGAGCCGTGTCAGGCGATTTTACGATTGTTTAGGGTGACCAGATGTCCTATTTTACCTGGACACGTCCTCTTTTTGAGACTTAAAAAATGTCCGGGTGGAATTTCAGAAATGAGATTTTGTTTTACTAGAGCAAACATTGATTTTCGAGAAGCATTTCGTACATCCAGGAGAGTCTCAGTAACATCATTCTTAAGTTCAGAAACACTCATATTTTCACTTCAGTTTAAGAATCTGAGACAAGGATTATGTGCTCTCAAACATAAAATAAAATATAAATTAGATCTGCCATTGAAAAACCCATATCACTCAGCCCTCATTTTAAATGAGATCAAATATAAATTTGCTCTAATTTGTAAATATAAATGAGAAATTTTAAATGTAATGTGGGAAAGTGTGCCTGGTCAGATCAACACGGGCCGAGTGTGTCATGAACAGCTGTTCTGGTACCAGACCAAAACCACCAAGGCTAATGAGGGGATTCTTGAGGTAGTTTGACTGCAATCAAAGCGTGGAACTTAACGACGGCCCTCCAGGGAGACGAGAGCAGGAGCAGAATCTGAACACATTCCATGACCTCCCTCATGGAAACAATTACAGATGCAGAAGTGCTTGTAATGATGATATCTGTGCAGTCTGTGCGTGTCATATTCAGTAAATTACCAAGAGTGTGTGCTTACAATAATGTTACAATAATGAAAACGTTAACTCTGCAGACTGAAATGAAGAAGGAATGTGACTCTTATCTAGTTGTGAAGTGAAATCAATATAAAGTCTCACCTCTAGAATCAACTCCACACACAAATCTCATGTCTAGAATCAATTCAGTTACAGACTGCATAAGTTCCTGGACATGCTAAACATGCCCACACAGCCTCACATGCACTTACACAAGCACGCACACACACACACACATACACACGCAAGCACACACACAACCTTCCTCACTTATCCTGGACCAGGATGATGGAATGCAGACCGTGTAAATATGAACAGGAGTCATACGGTCAAATTCCTACCACACGCGGGAAATTCTTCTGCACCAACACACGGTGCACTTCACTTTTCGTTCCCTTGCAGATTCGTGCTGCTCGACTGCAGAAGAGCTGAAACTCACAGGCTTGTGCTCTCTCAGCAAGGACGACAGGCCACCAACACGGGAGCCCAGAACACGTGTGAAGAGATGCCCAGTTACCCAATAACACACGCCACGTTAAGCGTTAAGGTCCCGCGGCGTGTGAGAGCTTGCAGGGATGCAGACGGAGGAGCTCCGGTCCCACCACATTCCCCACGCCTTACAAATCCCTGAAGGGATGGAAAGAATTTACAGCTTTAACCGCTCCTCTCTGAAGACACACGTCTGTCAGACGGGCTTCGTGTTCACGCCTGTGTGTCCTCTATAGCTCTTCACTCAGAGGGTTGTTGTGCTCCCAGTGCTCGTGAGAACGCCAGGATGAACAGGGAGGACGGACTGATGTGGGTTTAACACGGAGGGCTGACTCGGTTTTTCAATGGCAGATTGAAGATCTCATATTGATATTCAGAAAGCAGACAGAATGATTTCCAATATATGTAATTACAAAATTGCAAAATTGAGGGTTAATATTGCTCTTTGTAGTGTTAGAAACACTATTGGTGGTCACTCAGGTGGTTACACTCAATATATAAGTATAATACATATATTTTATATCTATCTATCTATATATATGGCTGGATATTTTGTACAACTTTTATTAAGAGGCAAAGTTAATATTAGTCGCGTTCTCACCTGTTCGAGTGACGTAACGTTTCCTGCGCAGGTGCTTCTGCCTGCCGCCTGTGAGAACCCTGTTGACCCTGTGACCCCAGGCCTCCTGGCTCCGCCCATCCCTCACGCCGCAGCGTGGCAGGGACATCTTCACCAACGTGCCACTGTCCAGGACTCCAGTGACTGGCAGGTGGGACAGCCACTGAAATTGCCTGATGAAGGACAGTGGGTTGGAAAAGCAGAGCCTGCACATCTGAAGGGCCAGTAATATGTCACATGTGTAGGCAGAGTGGTGCGTACAGCTCTGAGACTAACGACCAAGACACACATGTATAGATGACGTATGACTATATACACAAATGGTGGGAATACCTGACTGCTGATTTGACTTCATCTGCACCGTGTGTGTGATCTTCATGATGTAGGTAGCCATATTTCTCCAGGAAGGCCTGTACACGAACCCCAGGACAACCTTCAACTCCTCCATCACTTCAGAATACCGACACCCTGCGTCACTGATCCGATCCCACATGGATCTGCAATCAGCAACGCCTCCCTCGCGCCTAAACCAACCGTCCTCATCATTACACGCTGCACACAGACACTGTTTTGAAGGTGCAGGGTTACAGACTGAACGCCCACCTGTTGCCCATGCCATGACAGTTCATTAGCTCCAAACAGGTAATGCGCTCTGCGAGGCGCGCGGCAGTTTGGCAGGAATGAGAACGTGCGACACTTGGGCCGTTTGCAGACAAGACTGCAGCGTGAATACAGCTGTGAAAAATCACGAAATGGCAGAGAAACACGGGCCCAAAGGCAGAACATTGTGCTAAATCCAAGAGGCAAGAATTATGATATGAAACCCTGAAAGGTTTAGTGACTGGGGAGATTTAATCGCTCCATTGCGTATTTTCTATGGTTTCCTATTGGCAAACATTTAATTTTACGCCATCAAGCAAGTTAACTCAAAGTTCAAAATGTCTTAACTCTATTTGTGTTGATACTTTATGACAGTGTAATTTTAGGTCTAATATTTATGACGCTATCACCGATAAACTCCCTCTTAAATTCCATCGGGTGGAATAAGAGCTTAACAGCGAGGAATGTGTAGGTGCGGGAGAAGAGAATATGGTAACACCACGAGAACGTTACAACGGGAAAATACATCGGAGCTACAGTCTCTCCAAAATGTTTGCAAATTTGAGGAGGCTACTACTAATATAAAATTTGCGTTATTTACTTAAACTTTCTGCAGCAAGTGTATGCCGGATAAATTAACTTTAAAAGCAAAAAACCAGTTTAACTGAAACCGTAGAATGTCCAACACGAACCACACATCGCTTACCTCCGCAACAGTACGCTTAACCTGCCGATCGGACCAGGGCTCGCTCACAGCTGCCGTCACGAGCGCACACAGAGGGATCAGGAGGAGCAGCGCCGGCTCGTGCCGAGCGGACGGGGAGGCGCGCAGATGCATTGCCGCGTTGCAGCTTCAACTGCGAAGCAACTTATCGGGACAGGCAAACCGTTTTCCATTCAATACGAGAAAAAAAATACACTCGAGTTGGTCATAAAAACACTTTATAATTCACCCTGTGTGATTCTCCCAAACTCTGAGCAACGTTGTCCAAGGATCAGAGCCAGCCAGCGAATTCAAGATCCGCCTCCAAGGAGCGCAGGCGTGACGGGACGGCTTCCTTCCACGCGCCCCACAGCACGCGCCCACACCAGAGCACTGGGCTCCAGCCCAACGTGCAACTTCACTATGCGCGCTGCACAGCGCTTGATATACGCGGATATAGCGCGTACATGCTCAGCTAGGCTCTAATACTACTGCTCATATACCCCCCCCCCCCCAAAAAAAAACAAACAAAAAAACAGACTTTAAGACCAAAACAGTGTTTAATATCTGCCAAAGAAAATCCCCCAAGTAAAACAGTTCAAATCTTACAAAACAATGATATGGAAGGCTTCGACAAAGTTTACCACACACTAAACGTGAATCCTACTAGACAGGAGGGAAATTAAAAGGAAGTAACAAAAATAATGAGCTCTAGCCCCCCCCCCCTTAAGCCCAGGTATGCCCCCCCTTAAGCCCAGGTATGTCCTCAGACAGCAGATTCACATCAACACTCCTGGGCCAAGACACACCAGCAGCAGCAGCAGATGGGACACTGACAAATACACCAAGGTATGCAGATTGAAAATTTACCCCCCTCATTTAATACCCCATGATAATCCCCACCATCCCACCCACTCCTAAATTTCCTGGGCTTGACTGCTGTCCATCCGAACCCTTCAGTACGGCCGATCTCTCCTCTCCTCTCTGTGCTCCCCTCTGCAAAACAAACAGGTGGACAGTTAAGCAGAAGCGAATGACAAACATGCTGGACTCTTGTTTACCCACAACTCAAAATCAGACCAGCATCTAATTTGAATTAATTCCTATAAAAAAAATCCAGCCAATTAAAAGCCAGGAGATCTGCCCACATCACTGTAGGCGTGTCCTTCACTGTGTGTGTGCAGTGTAAGAACTTTGAAGGCCTCCTACCTGCCGCCCATCTTGTATCCACCTCCATATCCGCCACCTCCACCTCCTCCGTAGCCACCACGGTCACCTCCTCGAAAGCCACCGCCTCTGCCGCCACGGAAACCCCCCCGGTCACCACCAAAACCTCCCCTGCCTCCACGATCTACCCCACACACGGGCAAGAAGGGACAGTGCAAAAACCAGTAGAGTAACATTCAAAGAACTAAAAGACACTGAAAACAGACACTGTGGACAAAATGATTTATGCTGCTAGCCAGTCAGTTCCTTCACTGCAAAGGGGGACACTGGGTGAGCAACAGTGCCCCCTGCAGGGGAGGAAGAAGTCAGCACAAGTACAAAGGCAACATGCAAAATCACTTCCCACTAACCTCCAAAAGTGTCTCCTGGCTTTGGTGCCCCACATTTGTTGCACTCGTATCGCCGCGCAAAGTTCATGTTGCCACAAGAGCTGTGGAGACGGGTGGAGTACGAAGGCTTTAGTCTCTACTACAAACCCCATATACTCGTTCTGCCACCATCTAGTCAGGCCCAATAATGCACTTTACAAACTAAACAGGACAAGCCCAGCTCACCTGTTGGGACACAGCCAGTCACCCCCCTTGACGTCAAAGTTTGGACCTCCACCCCCACCGTAGCCTCCTCTGCCTCGGAAACCTTACAAAGCAACATGTAAACGACACGTTTATAGGGGGTTTAAATGAAGCAAAGCAAAAGCAAGAATAAAGTTCAAAGCTCCACGTACCTCCACGACCTCTGCCCCCGCCGCCCCTCTGCGTGAACTCTGCTCTTCTGGTGGCAAATGATACCTTAATCGGTTTGCCATTGAACTCCTTGCCTGGAATCAGCCAAAGCAGGTCAAGGATCAACACTTGTGAACCGATCCGGGTGCTGTAAACGACTGTTTCACAGGAGCAGAGCAGAATTTACCATCAAACCAGTCGATTGCAGCTTTGGCAGACGGAGGGTCGTCAAACGAGACGGTGGCTTCGCCCTTCAGTCTCCCAGTGGCTTTGTCGGAGTACAGGTTGATCATGGGTTTGCCCGTCTTCTTGTTCACCTGGGGAACACAGATGGGATGAGAGCTGCTCCTCTGAAGGCACCATCATCAAAATAAGAGTATTCGTCCAGATCCTTCAGGGTGACCAGACACCGTTTGGCTCTTGGGGAAAGTTTAAAACCCACTTGGCTTCATAAATTCTTCGTAGTTCAGTTATGTAGACACCATAACTCAGTCACATCAGTCACAACTGTTTCAAACAGCAGTGGAACGTGTCCGAAGCCTTCAGTGCCCTTTAACCCTTTAACACTTATGAACCGCAGAAGGTGGGGAATATATTCCATGTTTGGCAGTGTGATATAGAGCAAAGCCCTGCTGGTTAAACCTTAATGATCCCGATCTGTTTGAAGTAGTCGCCGACTTCCTGGGTAGTGACTTCTTCTCCAAGGCCTTGGACAAAGATTGTGTTGTTGTCGGAGTTGTCCTGATCTTCACCTACACACAGACCAAAAAATATAAATAATAATAAAAAAAAAAAAAAACCAGAAGCACAAACTTGGAAAAAGCATCCACAAAAGGCAGAGGTGCAGGGTGAGGACAGCCATGTCCCTCTGAAGGGACCCGCCTCCTCACGCCAGCAGATGTCTCACTACAGGGGACGTCCCTTACCCAAGTCATCCTTTTGACCGTAGTCTCTGGGCCCTGAAAAACAGCAAGACATGAAAGGAAGGAGGCAATTAAGACAATGGTTAACAAATCAGCACCTGCATTCACTACCTCAGTGTCAGCTAGAGACCTTTGACATTTTACAACTAGGCACCAGGTTCTCCCCTGAGATGACTGCATCACTTCTGCACACAGGTAACACCAGCACAAATGTTCTTGCGAGTTAAATACAACAAAAACCAGCAGCACTCTTCAGCTAAAAGCACGTCACCTTTCTTCTCCACAGGCAGAGACGACATCCAGAACGCTGCCTCTCATTTCACTTTCTGGGGTTCATTTTATTTTTATTATTATTATTATTGTTATGTCAAAAGTCCTCATGCAGCCATTAACAGTAAAATGAGGTGTTAGATCTTATACCAACAAGAAATCCTACAGCGGGGTCAAAGGGTAACAGGAAGCGCCCTTCATGTCTGTGTCCGACAAGAGGTCTCTGCTCCTGCCAGTTAAGCTGTCTTTCTGTTTCACACTCTCTCCATTTCCCCCACTGACACAGTTCTGATGCTCGTCACTTACCACCGTAATTTTTGTAGCCACCACGGTCACCACCACTGCAGAGGAAAAATGGAAGATATGATGGCTTTCCTTTGTCGCAAACCTCGGGAGATCAAGACTCCCGTCTTACGCACACGGGGTCCTGTCATGACTCAGTTTAGCAAGGGGAACAGAAAATGTCTCCGATAATGGCGCTGGGAGAGTAGGGCCAATAATGCAAGTGAGATTTCAATTTGTGATCGAGAGACATTTGAGCAATGGACTCGGTTCTTTTCCGAATTGGAGGCTAGGTGTTTAACGTAGGGGTCTGAGCATGGTTTACTTGATTAATGTTGTCAAAACCAAGCGGAGCACGGAGGGCTACCTCCCAGCTCGATTCAGAAAAGTCTACACGAGAGGAGGCACTCGGACATATTCTTCCCTTCAGTGCCTAAATGAGCTCCAATGGGTGAGGTCCAAGTTTAATTTTCACTTTGACACCTGTAGTATAAAATGTAGACCATGTTAACACAAAAGCATACGACTCCATGTGAGAAAAAAAAGAAATAAACACAACACTTTAATGACAGGGTTTCATGGGGCTCATGTGTGAATGCGGAACTTCTGAGGATCTCAAATCCAGAACAGAACATCTCCCAATGCAGCAGCCTCTTAGCAGGAATGGTACAAAGAACTAACCAGGCTGAAGGATTACCTCCTACATGAAGTGAGGAACTACAACGTGACCATTTAAGATGAGGATTAGTGAGGGCTACATGTCACCTAGTGCTGCACTGAGTTAAACACACACATGTACATCCAACTATGCACAAGCAGAATCCTCCCCATCTAGGCAGCCACAGGTAACGGAGATGGAGCACTTGGGAACAGCAACTTCCACGTTAGAGTAAAACCGCAAGTCCAACTCCTGCTTCATTAAAGATGAGCTGCAACAGTCCAACGAGTGAAAATTGGTGCATTGACTATGAATGTGTGTGATAATGATCTATAACTTTAGCCATATTTAGAGTTAAAAATTAAAATGTACTTTGAAGACAGGTTGAAGGGGCAGGTATAAGAGAGGAACTACTTCAGCCTACTTATTTTAACGGTAGTTTCATTCACCTTAGAGTCACGGTTTCCTCATCCGGAACACTGCCTAAAATACACCTGCACTATACCGAGGCCAAAACCTACTATCAAACTGTCATTATTTTAAGTCCCCCCCACCCAATATCAAATAATTAGCCACATTATGCATCCCAGACACGATACCTCATACCACAGCTCACCAGAGACGTCTACTCTAGTTTACAGCACACTAATGATGGAAACGTTTTCATGCCCATAAGTCTGTGCTGCCCTGAACACATTTAGCATATCTGACCGAGGGGAGGTGATGTCAACATGAAAAGGGGGGAGGGCAGGTTAAGATGGGGGGGCTCATGCATTTCCATGAGGCACAATTAGCAGTGGCAAGTAGTACCTGTTAGGTGGGCACGCTTTGGGACTTACCCCATACCAGGTGGGCCTCCTCCTCTTCCACCCCTGTCGTAGCCCCCGCGGTCGTAGCCACCGCGGTCATAGCCGCCGCGCCCACGGCCTCTGAAGCTGTCGCTCCGGTCTCCCCCATCATCTCCTCCTCCATACCTCCTGCCCTCGCCTGGAACAGAGACGCACCACAGGGGTGAGGACACACAGCAAGTGCAAAAACTAGCAAACAAAACACAGACACACGAGGACATTACCGTCATTCTGTCTTCCATAAGCACCCTGAGAGCCCCCCCCATAGGAGGTCGCAGATGCACTGAAGCCACCTTCGGTCTGCTGGCCGTAAGACGCCTGCTGCCCGTAAGACGCCTGCTGGCCGTACGTTTTGTCGCCGTACCTTTAGCGTGGGGAAGCGGCTATTAGAACGGCACTGAGGACAAACACGGTGCTTCCCACACAGCTCGTGAGGTGCGGAGCTGGAGGGACACAGTGTGGCCTGTCTCACCCCGGCGCCGTGGTGGAGGCAGGCTGGCTGTAGCCTTCGTAGGTCGTCGTTGGCGGAGGGGCCTGTGGCGGCGGTTGCTGCTGCTGCTGCGCGTAACCAGCAGTGGAGAAACCCTGTGGCGGCTGCGCATACGCGTCTGCAGGGACACACACGCGCAAACAAAGCAAAATAAGTGTGTGCAGTTTGCCCATGTTTGTAGTCTGAGGTCGTGAGCCGTGTTGTCAAGTGACATACCCGTCTGACCATAACCCTCATAACTCTGTCCCCCATAGGAGCTGCTTCCATTACCTTGACCATAGCCCTAACAGGAGGGGACAACAGAAAATAAACAAATGAATAATAAGGCAGCAACATTTCCTCGCATTAAAGAGGATACATAGACCTGATTACTCCCAATGGATCTTTAGGGTTAGCTCGTACCTGTGCACCATGTTGATAGCCTTGGGGTGCAGTGTAGGATCCATAGCTACAACATATGAAAAGGACAACCCGATCCCATCGTTAAAGTTGGGCCGAGAAAGGCACAATTAAAGTCAGCGATTAAAACAGCGTTAGCGCTGGATGCCGCTTCACTGAAGCCTCAGCGTTGCGTTTCTATGACAAATCTGCGTTTCCACTCACCTTTGTTGCGCTCCAGGCTGCCCGTAGCCTGAATCTGGAGACAAATAAAAGAAAACGATTGAAATTACTGCAAAACACAACAGCGACTAGCAGGATACATTTAAAAACACCATTTCTAGTTGGCCAGCCAGCACTCCTCGGTAGGAAATACACCCGCCGAGCGCGAGTAAACGGGCGGCCTGCGCTGCGGGGTTGGTCGAGGCCAGCTGGGAGTCGACAGGCCAGCTAACACCACGCCGCTCAAAAATGGCGCGGAGCAGCAAGCCCACAACTCCGGCTCTGCGCTCGCACTTGTGCGGACATATGACGGTTTGACCACCGCCGTGTCCCTGAATTAATATACCAAAAGTGTTTCTGCGTCAAATGATAATTTATACCGCCCAATTACGCAGGCTCCGCTAGCGCCTGCTAGCTGCAATTAGCTACATTAGCTTCATTAGCTACATTAGCGTGCTAAGCTACACGAGGCCAATGGCTCCGCCTGAATTAGCTAGTTCGCTAGCTGTTAGCTACCTAGATATTTAGATCATAAACCGCCGTACTGTTCATTAAACACAAACTCGTTGGCTTAAGGAGAACCTGCTTTACGCGTAAAATTAAGGTAGTTCTTACCGGAGGCCATACTGCTGTATCAAAAATAAAACTAATCCTCCTCTTCGCAAGATAAATTTAAAAACTCGTCACCGACGAAACGCACACTGCAGTATTTATGAACTCTGACCTGTTGTTGGTACGCACCACGTCGTCAGACAAAATATGTTTACAGTTTTTACATAAACAGCTGAGCGACAAAAATTATCACTTGAGAAAGTACGCGAAGAAATGTGTATTTCCAGATGTTTAGATATTTCCGTAAAAAAAAAAGTTCTACGAAATTATTGTATTACCGAACACCCCTTTAATGTGAAGTGGTATAGTCCCAGAGCGTTGTGGTAGAACAAAGATCACGTGGTTCGCTATGGGAAGCACTTTTATCCGCAGTAGTGTGGGTGCATAGCGGCGTCTGGACCATTTTGTCAAATAAGTGTATTAGTTTAATATGTATAAATTCTGTATACATTTTATATTGGGGTCAAATTATTTTATTGGTGACGCCAGAAATAACCACAAAAACCATGACATTTGCTCTCCCGAACCAGTGTACAAACGGGATATGTGTAACGTTTATTACATTTTCTGACTTTGGTGAAATAGTGCCTCGCGTTTCCTTATGTCTATACGTGGCAATGCCATGCTGCAGTTTAAAAACAGATATGAACTACCTAAGGAACAGATATTGCCATTAATATATTTCAAAATTATGTTGGCACAGAAGACTGAACAGTTCTACTGAACCACTTTTTCAGATGCACTGTTACATCATTTGAAGCAAGAGACACCAGACACGACACCGCAATTAAAGCTCTGTTTTATTAATTTAATGCCTAGACAGCAGTACAATATAGAGGAACCATTAATTGCATATAAAACAGTATGATGCTGACAAAACAGCAACAGTACCAATTTACATATTATCTTCCAAACTAATGCATTTAATATCAGCAATGCTATGTTGATATGCTAATTTCATTAATAATAATCATCATCCAAACTACACTTTCAATAAGGCACAAATTGTAAAGGCCAACAGTCCGCTCTGCAAGTGGTTGTATTACACATGAGAAGTTGGATATTTTAAGCATAAAGTGATTTCAGTTCCCTACATGGGAAGCTCTGCATCCTTTCATGAGGCAAAATAGGTAAAACATTTGTGAAACTATAAAATGTACTGGCTATGTTTTACTTTTAACTGGATGCATAAAATATGTTAAAACAATGGACATAATGCATATATTCAGTATGTAAAGCTACAATGTTTAAATGAAAGTGAAAAAATACAGCAGGAAAATTGCTTCAACATACATGTTGACTGAAGTTGAAAGTGTGAAATAAAGTTACCATTAACGCTCATGGCAGATCACTCATGTTCACGCATGTCCTCGTGGAAAAAGCTTTTTCACGTCATGATGAAGATGAGCGCAAAAACATGAAAGAAAATGTTTAAAAAAAACCCAGCCCAACATGTACTGATGTTTGGGACTATATATGTGAAGGTTTCTCTGCAACTTAGCTACAGTACAAATGACATCAAATGCATAACTGTAACTAAGCCAATGTATATTCTCAGGACTGTCCGGAGCGGTCATCGTCACAGCCTGAGGACAACGTGTCTAATCCAGTTTACTTCAGGCTGTATGACCAGGCCAATTAAACCACTGACTACTGTGAATTAGCATGTACTTGATTGCAAATGTAAAAATTCTATGCATAATTGTAAAAGGCTACATTCAACAGCCTTCTGCCAACACTACCCCGCATCCTGGCCACCAAGTTCATGGTGCCACACAACAGTATGTAAATGTCCACACCTTTGCCACAACATGTCCTCAGTGTCATGTAGGAGGTGCATTGTGTAAGGCTTCACAGAAAGAGACTAGTACACTGTATGACAGTTGAGTGTTCTGGTTGAAATATTCGTGACACCACAGACACACTGCATCTATGAACACAGAAAGGCTGTGAAGAGGCAGCTACTTCATCCTAGGAGCTAAACGTCTTCCTTTCCTGTAGTTTTCCTGCACAACATTCAAAACATGACAAACACATACAATGAAAGCGGTCTCACGATACACTGAGACAGAGTGGATCTAACTCCAGACGTCCTGTGAGTAGCGGCCCTTGGTCATCAGCTTCTTGACGTAGTCTGTAGCCTGGACTCGCGTCATGCCGCCCAGCTCCTCTGCAATCTCGTAGAAGGCAGTCTGCACGTCCCTCGCCATGTTCCGCGCGTCTCTGGATGAGGAAGAGGAGGAAGAGCGTGTTAACTGGCTGGAGAATGCGGCTCACACGGCTCTTGTCTAGGAGTGACCTGTGTGTGTGCAGAGGGTGTGGCTGGTCTAGGAGTGACCCGTGTGTGTGCAGAGGGTGTGGCTGGTCTAGGAGTGACCCGTGTGTGTGCAGAGGGTGTGGCTGGTCTAGGAGTGACCCGTGTGTGTGCAGAGGGTGTGGCTGGTCTAGGAGTGACCCGTGTGTGTGTGCAGAAGGTCTGTTTGCTCACCCGCAGATGTAGACATGTGCACTGTCTGTGTGGATCTGCCTCCAAATATCTTGCTTGTTCTTCTTCAGAAGATGCTGCACGTACACCTGGAAAAGCAAAAACAGGAGGAACACCTGAGCACTGGCAGCCATGAAGGAACAGACAGCAGGTCTCTATATGTACGGCAGGTCTGCACAATGCGTACGGCAGGTGTGTATAATATGCTATAAGTTAATCATTACTGTCCATCTGCAAGACACAAGTGAAGATGCTGCAATAGCAGCGTCGCTGTCTGCACGGCGTGCTTGTGTTGGGCTTGCCTTGTGCTCCTGGTCTCTGGAGAAGGCCACACTGAGCTGTGTCAATACTCCAGCCTTCTCAAACGCCTCCAGCTCCTCCTGGTACAAGAAGTCCTCAGCCTTGTGGCGGCAGCCAAAGTACAACACCGTCTCTCCTACTTCCTTACCTGAGAAGAAGGCGGGGCATTCATGAATTAGCATAATGAATGAATTAACGTAACACATCAATTCATTGTAATGCATTAATTAATGTAACATTACTCTCCACACACACACACACACACAGGTTATTTCTAGCATGTCTGAGTAGCGTAGCTCCACCTCTCTCCCTGAGCCAGCCGCGCTCCTGGATGAAGCCCATGAAGGGGGCGATTCCTGTGCCAGGCCCGATCATGATGATGGGGTTACTGGCCTTGAAGGGCAGGCGGAACTGGGACTTGCGGATGTACATGGGCACGGTGGCTTTGTGCCCGTTGTCTGTGGGAACTTTGGCCTTCAGCCAGTTGGTGGCGACACCCTTGTTGACGCGGCCCGTCTTAGTCTCGTACTCCACCACCACAGCGCAGATGTGGATGCTGTTACAGTGCACCTGCCAGCAGAGGGCGCTGTTCAACAGCACGTACCGCAAAGCAACGCTGGTACAAGGGCCAAAGGGAGCGCTAGCTGCAGGACTGTAGCAGTGCGGCACAAACTCACCTTAGAAGAGGAGGCGATGGAGTAGTATCGTGCCTGCAGGCGGGGGAGGAGCTCGCAGAGGTGGTCGATGGGCGGCCGGAGGGACGGCATGTCCTCCAGAATGGCCAGAATGTTCCGGCAGGAGTCCAGCACCCAGCCCTGGTACAGCGCCTGGCACGGGACAGAATCAAAACACTGAATTCACCTGAAAAACCTGCAGACTTGCCAGAATCCTGCAGAGGGCGCTCATGCCCTCAGAACCGAAGGGTGTTTGGGGGGGTACATGCCTTGCCCTCAGGCGAAGAAGATGCCATCTTGCGCATGTTCTCCTGGTCCTTGGGGTCGGTGGCGTACTGAGCCAGCTCGTAGAGGACGTTGGTCCTGGGCGGGTTGGTGACGTCCAGGTAGTGTGTGAGGGCCGTGCGGTAGGTGGTGGGACAGGGGAACGGGTGCTTCTTATTGGACTCCTCTGGAAAACAAACCTGTAGCTGCATTAACAGTCCACAAAGAAAGTTCTGGTTTGCAGCAGGAGCTGCACGTGTGAAGAGGGAGTTTATCTGAGCTACGGGGTGGGGGGGACTAGCTGGGTGTTGGTTTTTCTCGGAGATGGTTGACACGTATGGGCTATGGGTTAAAGCCACCGGCCTGCTTGTTTTGTGAATGAAGTCAGCACAGTCAAAGTGCAATGCCACATTTCCACAGACTAATGAGTGGAGCTCAGGGAGGCGCTCAAGGTTGCTGCCGTACCGTCGAGGTTGTTCAGGGAGATAACGGTATCAAGGTCCACGCCAAGGATTTCCCCCAGCTTCAGCACGATAGTGGAATCATTGGTCGGAAACACAGCCACGTGGTCACCCGACTCGTACCTGATTGGAGGAACGGCACCACTTCCATCATTACATAAAATCATCGTTATGTAAGACAACAACGTCAGTCACATGACCAGTATCCACCTTTAACTTATTTCTTCTTATTAAGAAAGTGTTAGTTTCACCTTTGGCTCATATACAACATGCAAATGATCAAGACAATTACCTCGCATGGCAAGTCACATCATAAGATAAGTCAACACGCAACAGCTGTCATTCTGAGCAATCTGTAAGAAGTGCTTATGAGTACCTGTCTAAAACTGTAATTAGGACTTACAATTAAAATTGTAACATCTAACGTTATGACAGTATCAATCATTTAAAGCATTTCAAAGTCCAGCTCAGTGAAGCATGTTCTTGATAAATCAAGAAAACTGTAAATGAGGAGCCATCCCATCCAGCCCTTGTGTGAGTCTCTGTGATGTCACAGTGAGACAGGTCACCTGATCTTGGAGCCCGTGATGTCCAGCTCCAGGTGCATGAGGTGTCGGTCGCCTCCCTTGTTCAGCTTACGGTTCACTGTGACAGGGGCCAGGAATGGATTCTTGGCATCGAAAGGCCTGACAGACAGAGAAAGGCCTGAGTAACAGAAGGCCTGAGTAACAGAAGGCCTGAGTAACAGAAGCCCTGAGTAACAGAAGCCCTGAGTAACAGAAGCCCTGAGTAACAGAAGGCCTGAGTAACAGAAGGCCTGAGTAACAGAAGGCCTGAGTAACAGAAGCCCTGAGTAACAGAAGCCCTGAGTAACAGAAGCCCTGAGTAACAGAAGCCCTGAGTAACAGAAGCCCTGAGTAACAGACATGGTGTTTCTGAGATTCAGGGTATACCGGAGGTTTTAATTATGTCTGGACTGAACTTGAACAATGTCTCCTCTCCAAATGAAACCATTCAGTTTCCTGGATCTATGATGGGGCAGTGTGTGCATGTAGGAGGAGATGGATGATGGGGCAGTGTGTGCATGTAGGAGGAGATGGATGATGGTGCAGTGTGTGCATGTAGGAGGAGATGGATGATGGGGCAGTGTGTGCATGTAGGAGGAGATGGATGAGCCGCACAGACGCGCGAGGGGTGACATCACCACGTACGGCTTCTGGTTCTCAAAGCTCTTCAGACGTCCCAGCTCTCCTGTGTAGATCTTGTTCATGTTCAAGTCCTCGTGGACCTTCAGCTCATACTGACGGATGCTGCAAGGACAGAATGGAGAGTGTGAGCTGTTCCGTTTCTCCGAGAAGCTCCTACAGCTGCTCAGGTCTCCAGAGCAGACCTGTGCTCAGGCCCATAACCAAACCAGGAGCCAAAGCTTGTGCAGCTTCCGCAGAGCAGAGAGGCACTCGGCTTTCTCTGGCAATCCTGTTAACAATAACATTCAACTCAATTCAACACCCCGAGAGAGACGGAGACAAAGAACAAGAGAAGAAAAGAAAGAGCGAAAGACTCAAAACGAGAGCGAGGCAGTGTGAGAAAACAAGCCCCCCGAAACCCTCAGGTCAGGCTGCCCTGCAGACAGCGACGTCCTTGTTGGGATTAAACCCGGCGAAACGTCCCTGCGAACAGCCCGAGCAACAGAAGAGCAAAACAAGCAATAAAATGGGCGAGATGAGAGGGCGACTGTGGTGAGGAGGACACAGACCTGGACTCTTCTCCTGTGGCCTCCACTCCGAAGTGCTCACACACGGCAGGCCAGAACTGCTCTCGCCACGACACAAAGTCCTCCTCTAGGCTGCAAAGGAAGAACCACAAACCACAGAGCGTTGAGGACACTTCCACACGCACCCGTGACTGGGTGAAGGAGCTCCGGCCGCTTCCAGAGGACTCACTTGCCATCGTCGTCACCCATGCCCAGGTCAAAGATCCTGCTGGCGCCCAGGTCTGCCAGTCTCTTGTCCACATACTTGCCCATGGCATTGTAGTGCTCGTATGTCTTGTTGCCAAGCGCAAATACCTGTGAAGACAAAGATCCGCTCAGTCTGACAGCACCTCACACACACCGCACTGCAGCTACCAGCTGGATCTACACAGCTACGTCTAGTACAGCAACACACAACCCAGAGAACGCAAGCACACACACACTAAATCCCCCCAGAAAGAACTTCATGTGTTGGCTTGTGAGGTTTTCAAACGGCTACTCTAGTTATGTAACTTTTCAGCAAGCCAGTTTTTAATAAAGATATTTTGGCATTTTCTGAAAATGTGTTTTTTATTTTTTAGGCTTAGTCCTACACTTTTCATTTGACATAAAACACAAACTGCGTGGTGATCATGGGGTGAACTGTAACCTCTACGACTACATGGAAGGTTTTACAGATGGTTTTAATCCACAGTGGAGACGAGTATATCTGTGGGAATCCTCACTCGTGGTCACAGGCGCATTTCTGCAAAGCTACTTACTTTTACTTTCATAACCTTCAGGAAGCTTGTAGCTCCCCAGAACTTCAGTGGAAAAATTTGCCGATTTGGTTTTGCTTAAAGTAACAAAGAGCTTCTTGCCTACAAATATTTATTTCTCTGTGTTTGACTACACTGTTTACCACAAAGCGTAAACCCAGACCAACAGCAGCTGGTCACCACCAGTAGAACCAGGAGAGGTTGGATGGACTCGTCTCCTCCCGCACAGCCCTGATGCAGAAGCACAGAGGCACTGCTTGGGCTCCGGGCCTGCTGAACCCGGTTCTGCTCCCAGCCCGGATCTGAGCCCAGCTTGAGTTGGGAGGGGGGCCCACCAGCATGGTGGGTGTCTGGGCCACCCAGCTACAGGCCTTTGTAGTCCCTCTTCAATGAGAGATGCTCGCGTGTGAATGCTAATGCCCTCTGGGGAGCACGTTCATCTGCGCGAGCGCTCTCCCTCCACAGGACGGTGGTCCAAATCTGGCAGCATCTTCATCGCACGGATCCAGCGCATGACACGAGGTGACCTCTGCAGTCCCCAGTGCACGTCGAGCCCGCAGGACGCGACGTGTCATTTCGCTTGGCGGAGAGCCAACGGGGAGCAAAGGGTGGCGGCTGTTGCGAAAGCCCCTTCACACTCTCGCCACTCGCGCGCCGGCGTCACATGACCATGCAGGTTTTGTCCTCGCGCCTCGTCATACTCATGCAGACAGACGCAAAAGACACATATCTGCACAGTCACTGCAGACTCCAAGAGGAAGGACCTGCGCCAGGACCCGCGCCAGGACCCACACCAGGACCCACACCAGGACCCACACCAGGACCCACTTTTAGTTCTTGCTACGACGCCCGTCTCAGACACCATTTCTGCTGTGATCACTCACATGTGACCGTGCCTCGTCATGCTGTAATGTGTAGGCAGTGGTTTCCTGTCAGGCTGTCCAAGTCTCACACAGTGTGAGAGAAGCATGACTCAGTGCTCAGGCCTGCAGTGTCAACGTCTGCTGTGTCACTGCCACATGCCCGACTGTCTCGCAGGCAAAAACCGGAGGTTACTATAGGTTGTCCTGGGGCTTCTGGGTATCACTCGATTCACCTGAACACAGCCATGTGACCTGCAAACATTCGGCTGTATGCCAAACAAACCCAGGACATAAACGTGGCATAAAGAGAAGCAGCTCCCCACGAGAGACTCACCGTGTAATTAACTCCGTTCAGGTCAGCGGCGCCCTCCTGGAGCCAGTCGTAGAAGTCCTGGGCATTATCTGTAGGATCTCCTTCCCCATATGTGGCCATGCAGAAGATGGCCAAGGAGTTGTCGATGTCTTTCAAACGAGACAGTTCACTCTGGGGGACGGGGAGAAGAATCTGAGCTCTAGACCTTTAGGAACCTCTGGAATAGCCCATCAACACCACGTTCATCTCAAAGGTGTTTAGTGTTTCAAGTACACATCCTTTGATACTTCAAACACAAAGTTTTTTTTAATCTAGTGGAAGGACACAGGAATAGTCTCTACAAATCAAGACACACCCGGACCGTACCGGACCGTACTGGACCGTTACCATGTCATACTCCTCCGGGTCCGCTGACATGCCCTTCATGCCATAACGCTGCGCATCCTTCGAGAGCCGGTTGGCAAACTCCTCCGCAGTGCCCGTCTGGGACCCGTAGAACACCACGATGTTCTTACCCTGGTGGTGACGGACAGAAGAGAACATTTTAAAATACCAACAATTATGGAACAAAAAGTCACAACAATCTGTCTCACTTAAAAGTGACAACGAGAAGCTAAAATGAAGACATTGCTGAGTACAGACGTGTTTTTTGTTTCTGATTCTTATCATCACATAGTTAATACATCAGTGCTTTGTACTGTCTGTGTGCACAGCGTGTGTCAGGACACGGCCCGTCTAAGGAAGGACACGGTCCGTTTAAGGAAGGACACGCGTGTCTTGCACACGCTTACCGTTTTTCTCATCTTCTCAATGAAACTGGTTTCCCTTGCGGATGGCGCTCTACAAGAAGAGACTGCAGTCATTACAGATGGTCATAACAGATGATCATTTTCAAATTGCAACCAAATAAATATTGATGTGAAAGTAATCTTCTGGAAACTGAGACTAAAATGATCTAAAGAGGAGAAACTGTTTGTTTGTCTGTTTGTTTAAGCTACTACACAATACGGTGTGAATGAATGTTCAAGCACGGTCATCAGTGATCCTAAAAGGTCTGTTCATCAGACATCAGCAGTGTGGTGTCCTGATCCGGCCCAGTCACTGTACGTGTGAGGCAGGAGCGTATGTGATTGGGCGGATGAGGTGCTGGGAAGACCCCCCCCCCCACCACCACCTTGGACCGAGGGCGTTTTTAAAATGTGTGGGAGGTTTGAGCCAACGTGCGTTTCTCCTGCTTCCTGTACAGTGCAGCACCAGCATCCACAGACACAGGACGCACTCACGGAGAGGCGAGTTTGAACAACCACACAAAGGCTACGACATTCTCCACCGAGCTGCCATGACAGCTTACGCTGTGTGAACATGCAGGAACTGACAAAACGCTGAACAGAACAATTAGTCAGAAGGCTTCTTTCATAAGAGTTAGAGACGAATGATTATGGGGTAGTGGGCACAGTCTCACACACACACACAGACACACACACACACACTCTCCAGAGCTGAGGAAGGAGGGAAAAGGAATGCAAGGTCCCTTTTTGTCTGAACAACATCAAATGATCCAGGCAAACGGCCAATCACAGCAAAAAAGATTTGAATAATGGTTTAAAACATGTTCAGCTTGCTTTAGTGGTGACACTTCATTGCTGACAATTCTACAAAATGCCATTTTGACTTCATCTGGATTTAAAAGGGAAAGAAATCTAACAAAAGGAAACTGGTCCCCCACCCCAGACTGCACAATGAAGGTTGTAAATCATAAACAGTGCAAACACTATGTATAAACTACAAGGTTGCCCTGGTGATGGGCCTAGTAATTAGAATATGCCTGTCAGGAAACTCAATTCCTCGGCTAATCTTCATCTCTGGGCCAATAATACAGGCTGGAGAAACCACGGAGGAAATGTGGATCTCCAGGAGACCCACAGCAACTGTGCTAGTGTTGCAGGACAAATGTGCACAGCAGTGGATTTGCATAGCAGCCCGGGTCTGGGTCCGGGTCTGGGTACAGGTCCGG
>JAGXOD010000012.1:3737500-3790231 GCA_020368025.1 Brachyhypopomus occidentalis
CAGCCAGCCAGTGTGAGGTCCAACACTACCAGCTGTGTGAGGACCAGCCAGCCAGTGTGAGGTCCAACACTACCAGCTGTGTGAGGACCAGCCAGCCAGTGTGAGGTCCAACACTACCAGCTGTGTGAGGACCAGCCAGCCAGTGTGAGGTCCAACACTACCAGCTGTGTGAGGACCAGCCAGCCAGTGTAAGGTCTCAAATACCAATGGCACAGGATTTATGTATTATGCACTAGGCCATCAATGGAACACTTGGTGTATGTCTAACCAGACCTACAGAAGACTTGGTCTAAGTCTCCTTCTGTTAAGGCCACAGCTTTAAGAGCACATAACCACCACACCCCATCGCTCTTCAATAGTCTCAACACTGTTATTATCTTATAATTAAAACTGCATCTTAATATCTCCGTTTTTATATGAATTAAATCGAATACTCAGCCCTAATTTCTGCCTTGGTTACCGTCTAAGCCAGGCGCATGACCAACGGCTGATCGTTTCCCGTTGATGAAAAACAGATCTGTATCTGCACACGTGAGCTGCATGCAAAGCAGTGTGCAATGTAGCAGAAGCATGTCACTGTGGCCATCGATATGATCACAAAACCCCAGCACTCAAACACAGCACAGAGCTTAACATTAACAGGCAGAAACTGTGAAATGGGCTACTGATAATATCACTGTGCAGAGTGAGAACAGCAGAACATCCGAATGAGAAAATACTATGGCACATGACTCAAGACTCAAAATATGCTTAACCCTAATTACCAGATTCTTCCTTCTGAAGAACTACAGCATCTACTGAGATCACATTTAAGGAAAAGGGTTACAAGCATGAAATCACCCAAATGAAAGAGGCAGACTGGCTATTCCTCCAAGACCCCCCAGAGGTGAAATGTGCTGAACTTTCTGTCCCCTGTGTGGTTCTGGAGGGGCGCGGCCTGGATCTGACCACACAGCAGCCTTGCTGGGGGCTTCCTGAGGTGAACTACACCTGCTACGACTGCTACGCCCGGTCAGTGGGCCAATCAGCAGGCAGATGAAGCAGCTTATGCAACAATACTGGCCATTTGCATGGATGATGCATACATCAACAGGACAGTTACAAACACCCTGACATTAGTTCCACTAAAAATCCACATGGCCTGCAATAGTATGGAGTATGGAGTATGGAGTATGGAGTATGGAGTATGGTGTATGGAGTATGGAGTATGGAGTATGGAGTATGGAGTATGGTGTATGGAGTATGGAGTATGGTGTATGGAGTATGGAGTATGAGGTATGGTGTTCCTTTTTGCCAGACTGTATTAAGACTAAAGAAAATACGATACAATGACCATCTGACCCTCACTGTGGAACATCAGACCACCAGTGTTACCCCACAAACTACGACTACACTCAACAGCTAACCTCTTTTTTTCTTGCAAAGGGCAGACACAACACAAACTGCTTTTAGGAGCATGTCTGAGGCATCAAAACCAATCCCTGTCAAAACACTAACAACCTTCTTACAAATGTTAACGCATGTTTGCTTTGCCTTCCTTCCTTCAGTCACTCACGACCCGTTCAGGTTAGTGAGGAAATACAAACACAGCTGTACTGACGTAAAAAGGGGGGTTAAATAAAGAAACATTTTGTGAGCGAGTATGGAGACATGTCCTGCCGTGACATGCATCTTCTCCTGAAGGGCCTACTAATGTTCCAGGACACTTCCGAAGGTTCTCCAGTCTTTGTGCTACAGCCGCACCCCCCAGGCGCAGAGCTCATGGCCGATACTCACGGTGTCTCCAGCTTCTGAAACTCGGGGATGGTCACCGGCTTCTTGCGGAACATGAGCCAGTATATGATCAACCCCGCAATGAGGGAAAAGAGGAAGATGTCCAGGTTGCTGAGAAGACTCTCCTCTCCGTCCATCAGCTCTGGCTGACCCGAAGCATCTGACTGTTCGTCTGCCATGTTGGTGAGGTCTGGAAGACTAAAAGAGTTCCGACATGGTTAGTTCCAAAGCATCAAAAACAACTGTAGAAAACCTCAGAAGAACTCACGGGTGGCACTAACATTGGCTAATATGGGAAAGAAACATCACAGAAGTTCATATTACTCCAGTCATATGCTAATGTTCACACCATGGTTTGATTGATCTTACAGTGCCGTGAATATCACATTCCAGGTCTTAGTTTCTCTGACAGCTAATAGGCGAATCAAGAGCCCCACTGACACGGCTGTGCGAAGACTTTCCTAAGGAGCCGAGCGCAGAAGCCAGTGAAACACTGCTGTGGACCACATGAAGACAGGCACAAAGCCCTAAACAGCCTGGCCAACCTCACCTGGGCTGAGCTGTGGATCCAGGATGTTTTAACTTCCACGGCTGTTCTTAGGGTTTAGGTCTCGGTCTGGAAGCCTGGAATTTAGCCCCAACATGCCTGGCACGAATATTCAGCGCTACATGAAGGTTTTCATTAACTTTAACTCCAGCTTTGTTTGTAAAAATGATAAAGCTGAAGAGCTGAATTAAATCCACCAGTGAGCCATTTCATCAGGCCAGCAGTGATGCTGTCAGTCAAGGGTAACGTACACGAGTAACTTTTGCTTCACATAATTCATATAATGGATTTTCAAAAGTCAGTCAGTAATAGCAACGTAACGTAATGTGAACATGTGATTGTAGCGGACTTTGTGCCAAAATTACAGTCCTTACAATTCCTCTTTTTCTCCCTGCTGAAAGGTCACCAGAAACATTCTACAGAAATCTTGTGTAAGCCATGTGGGTCTGGTGTTAAGTCATGCACTAGAAAAGTCATTTGCGCCGAGATTCTCCGCTCTGTCTAGTTAAACTCAGGACAAGTAATATGCACATATCCCTATTCTGTCTCAAATAAACGTTTTTTAAATGTTTCAGGCTTAGTTCACCACATCAGACGTATTCGATCTTCAATGCATGACTGATGACTCATTGTTCGTCACCTTTGGCAACCATTCTGTAGTGTACACTGTAGTGTATCTGTAGTGTACACTGTAGTGTACACTGTAGTGTACACTGTAGTGTATACTGTAGTGTACACTGTAGTGTACACTGTAGTGTATACTGTAGTGTATACTGTAGTGTACACCACAGATCTTTGCCACCCTGTGCTGCTCCCTAGCGAAAAAGTGTGTCAACAACACGGCTGGCCACGTTCAAACCTACTTGCTGTTGTTTAATTTACAACACAGTACATTTAAACATTTCTTACAACGAGGTAAACACACAAATGGTTCATCTAACAAGCGTTTGAAGAATGCCTAGTCAGTACTAAATCGACGATAAGTAAAGAAAGTTACGAAAAAGTGCGAGCTTGTCCTTCTGGTAGTTTGCTGGTTAGCTAGTCTCCCTGTTCTCTACCCATTCTCGGAATAAGTTACAAATGTTCTATACAAAACTCCAAGGCTGTGATAGAGCAGCACTGTCCGAGCTGAGTGATGTTTCTTAGCTCGTCCATTAGACCACTGTGTGGTCTCGAGCAGGTTAGCCATGCTAGTTAGCTAACAGGTAGACAGGTAGGTAAAATAACCTCTTTAGATTTATTCTCCTTTTAACTCGACACTTTTTGTACTCAGACGACTAGATAACAACCCCATTAATTAAACCCATTAAGACCAAATACCTGAAACCAGGCTGAAGTACCTAGACAGCAAGCGAGGTGCTGGACCGACGACCGGCGACACAAAGCTCGCCAATACAAAGTCCAGGGTGCAGCTGGGCCGATCACGGTTACCGTACCCCGATACCGACACGTCTCACGTGTACACACGGACACGGACACGGACACGGACACGGACGGACACGGACACGGACGGACACGGACGGACACAACACACCAGCCCGGTCGCGCAGCTCCGTTAACGCGGTCACACGAACGGTCTTAACGCTCTAGGCTGCCGTCGAAGGGACCGAAGTAAAAGCCCGACAAAGCGGACATTTCAGTTAGCGACCTCCACAAATACCTGCGCTCACTTCGCGCCTTTCTACCTACGCTGTGATTTAATGCACTATTGGCGGCCATAGAAGCACAAATGTGTGAAATGCCCCCCACGGGTAACTTACCTCCACACTCACTCTGACACCCTGGTGCCCGATGCGGAAACCTGCCGTCAGAGAGCCGACCTACACCAGCGCAGTCCACTCCGTGAGAGGGGTGGCCGGTGGCACAGTTCTCTATCTCTTATTCTTTATTAACACTTGTATAAATAGAAAATATTATGTGGAATAGAATGTGTTTTCCCAAGTATTATTTTAAAATGTCTCGCTTTCAATTGTAGCGTTTTACTATACTTTTACTATACTATAGTATACTTTTAAAAAATGTTATTTTAAGTAGTATACCCCTACCTTTTTTGGTAGTAGACGATCCCACAAGTTCTGTAATGCGTTGTTGTGGCGTCACGAGTCCAAAATCCGCTCCGGTTCGCTTGAGCTGCGTGTCCGTGAGATAAATCACGCAGCGCAGCGGGCGAGAGGTCAGGGTCACGCACCGACCGGGACGGGACACGGTGTCTGCCCCGAAACTCAGATACCTCGTGTTACAAATCATTAGCGTGTTATTACAATGACAAACATATTTATACAGTTTCCCCAGTAAACAACGAATCAATATTAGTAATAGCATATTGCTAACAAGTTAAGAATCTTTTAGAAACTTTAGACATTAAATGTACTAAATTCAGTAAATGTACAAAATTCAGTAAATGTACTAAATTCATTGAGTATGCTTTAATATGTTCCAGCTAAATAAAGGTAATTCCGTGTTAAACCGTACATTTTGGTTAGAGTAGTCACATAATTTGGACACACTGTCTACTTTTATTTTGGGGAATAAACATAATGATTATGATAATATTTATTAGTTGCCTCGCGGCTCCGCTCCGCCAGAGGGCGGTAGAGCCGGGCGGGTAGCGGAAGAAGAGGAGACACACGGCTGGGAAGCGTCACATTTACTGAAACATACAAAATGTCGATATTTACACCCACAAATCAAATTCGCCTGACAAACGTTGCAGTCGTTAGAATGAAAAAGGGAGGCAAAAGATTTGAAATCGCATGTTACAAGAATAAAGTGATGAGTTGGAGATCAGGAGCGTAAGTACTTTGCTGCCATGTTTGCTGCCTTTGCTAATGGTCGCTAGCCGCGCTGTTTGAGTTGGGCTAATGTGAATAAACGGTTCTCTAACAGCGAAGCAGCTCAGCCAGACTGGGGGACGGTGAGACACGTGTCCCCACTGTTGGACATTTAGCACATTGTGTTGTTACACGTGATGTTTTGCTCTGCTCTAGGGAGAAAGACCTTGATGAAGTACTTCAGACACACACAGTGTTTACAAACGTGTCAAAGGGTCAAGTGGCAAAAAAAGATGATCTGTCGAAAGCCTTTGGGACGGATGACTTAACGGATATATGCAAACAGGTGGGTAAACTTTTAGGACAACGTAGGGACTTGAATTTATGTTTAGCACGAACGTTTATTTACCTACAAGCATCTCTTGAAGTGTAACTTTTGCTACGGGTTAAAGGTGTCTTCGTTTAGCATGTAGTCGACAGATGTCACGTTGTGCCCCCTCAGCTCCTGGCGTAATTCAGGATGTTTTCAGTGTTGCTTTTGAACGTTTTGTCGTATCTTTCAGATTCTCGCAAAGGGAGAACTTCAGGTGTCTGATAAGGAGCGACAGAGTCAGCTGGAGCAGATGTTCCGTGACATCGCCACGATTGTGGCGGAGAAATGTGTCAACCCGGAAACGAAACGCCCGTATACCGTTAGCCTGATCGAGAGAGCCATGAAGGATATTCACTACTCTGTCAAAGCCAATAAGAGCACAAAACAGCAGGTGAGTAGGGGGATTCTCAGAGCATGTTGTAGAGCTGAGAGGACACCCTGTAGAAGAACTGTAGTATTGTGGCACCTTTTGTTTAATCGTCTTCGTAATAGCTTACAGGTTCAGTTCTAGACGACAGTCCTGTTAGTTCTGTTGCAAAAGAAGTGATAAAATCACTGACAATACTGTCAGATTTGCAATACAAAAGTTATTTATGCTACACATGTATGTTAAAATGTGTCATTATAACTATTCTAAACAAGATCCTATCAGTGTATGGTTGCTGATGAGGAGAAAATAAATTGTTAGAGGGAATGTTGTAAGATAAGAGGAGTTTAAGCCTTGTGGTTGTGGAACTCTGAAGCTGTGGAAGCCTTAAGGCTGAAGCAGCCTCACACAGACCGAAGCTGACAGACCGAATTTCCCAGGCCTAATAAGAATGAAAGGTTTTTATTATGAGTGGTGGTGTGAGAGGAACTAGCAGCTCTCTCCTTCTCCTCTGTTAGGCCCTTGACGTGATCAGACAGCTGAAGGAGTCCATCCAGATCCAGAGGGCTCACATGCGGCTTCGCTTCATCCTGCCCTCCAGGGATGGGAAGCGGCTGAAGGAGAAGCTGGCGCCACTCCTGAAGCTGGTGGAGAGCGAGGAGTTCGACGATCAGCTGGAGATGGTAAGGGTGTCGGGTCCAGAGCCTTTAGTCAACATGAACATGCTGCTCAGGTCCGGCGTGTGTGTGTGTGTGTGTGTTTTACGTTCTTGTTCATGCTGGTATTTTAATTTAAAAGACATACAAAAGTATTTGAGAAACTTGATGGAATGACACAGTACACTGCACTGCATGTGGTGCGTTTTGCCCAGTGTGTGACTGAAATCCACACCCTTGTGCTCCAGGTTTGTTTAATAGATCCAGGCTGCTTTCGGGAGATCGATGAGCTGATTCGCTGCGAAACAAAAGGCAAAGGGTCCGTGGAGGTGCTCAGCCTGAAAGACGTGGAAGAAGGAGACGAGAGACTGGAATGATCCGGCTTGACCGGCTGCAAAAATATTGACCCACCACACTAACTGCAGCTTTAAGTCTTTGTGCTTTATTTTATACTGAGACATGTTTTAATTGCTTTGTGTAACTTAAAATGTAACAAAACGTTCAACAGCTTTTGATAGAGCTTCTAGCTTGCAGGTGTTTCTACTTCTGTCTGCTTCTGGCTGCACAAAAGGCTTAAGTGAAAAAGACTAGTTTATGATGAATGATTCAACTTAAATCACTAAGGAGGGTTTGTTTTCTGTGAAAATTTAAGTAATTTGTGTGGTTCACTGTAAGATGAGCAGTGGATTGATTTATTAAAATAAATATAAGCATGCATTTGAAATGACATTGCAAATAATGATTCCCTTGGGTAAGTACTGATGAGAGCATATCTGTCCCCCCCACATGTGCCCCCCCTAAATGACTCAGCAGAGCAGTGTCTGCTACTTCTGCTCAAGTGCAACATCAGCACATGTACGAAAAAATAAATAATTAAATGCAAATAAAACATGAAACGTTTCGCACTTCTGCCTCTACAGCCCTTCAACAGCCTCGTCTGCTCAAAGGAGGGAGACGTCTGCTGTGGCTTTAGGAAATGACAACGGCTGCCATGTTCAACTGAGTTTTTGAGGACCGCAGATCGTACATACGTTAGACGCTCGTACGTACGTTAGACGCTCGTACTTACTTACTTTGGGTATAGCACCATGGAGAAAAGTGAAAATCCAATCTTTTATGCATCGTATTAACCTTAAAGCCATAAGCAACATGTACTGACCCCTAAGAGTGCATAGTGGCGTTAACTCCACAACAGGCGAACCTTTTTCAAATGGGTCTGGTAGTGTGCTGGTATGGGCTGGGTATGAATGCAGCCCTGTGTATTGCGAAGAGTGGATCGTCAAGGTTCTGCTCTGCTGTTTGAGCTGGTTGTGTTTGTTCTCGTGGCTCTCTGAGGGACAGCAAACACAACGTGCTCAGAGCTCCTCCTCCGACGAGCAGCAGGACACTTCCTGTCCACCCACAGTATAAAGCTGCCCCCCAGTCCTTGGCCAGAGGGGCTGCTGTGTCCTGATCGCTGTACGTAGCATGTGTGGTCCAGGCTACAGCCACTAGCAGCAGCAGTCCTGACAGGAGAAAGACCAGGCCGGCTGCCCCCTTAACGTGAGCCCGCTGGGGGAACTTCACTATGCCTACTAGGAAGCCCACCACAGGGAAGATCCCCGTCCCAATAGAGGCGGTGAGCAGGGCTTTCCAGGCGCGAAAGCTGGCGGCGAGGAACAGCAGAGACTGGTAGAAGCTGCAGTGCAGGATCCCGGTGCTTGTTTCCTGCCAGTTCAGCCAGACGCCATCCCAGTACAGCGGGAGAGCGTCCGTGACGTTGTCCATGGTTCCGGACACGTTCCACACGGGCAGAAACCTGGTGAAGATGACACACAGCCAGCCGGCGAAGGCCACCCCGTAGGAGACCCACTCTACCCTCACATCCATGCTCCACTCCGGCCGAGCAGGGCACAGCAGCTGTATAACCATGGGGGAGGAAACCAACAGCTCTGGATTCCAGGGCTGGGCGTGGGGCAGTACAGCCTACAGGCAGCGACAGACCTGCTGTTGCATGGTTTCAAAACAGACCTTTTTCTTTTTTTTTGCTTTTGATGACTTTTTTTCTCTTTCTTCCCACCCAGAGGCCAAAACAATGAGATCACTGTTGAAATCAGCAACCTCCTGTTCTGCTGTGTGAAGGATTCTTTGTAAGACATGACTCATGTGAAACTAAGGCATCACCAAGCATGAAAATGGAACCAAATTTTATTCAAATAGGAACACTTGAACAGCAGAACACAGACTGTTAGTTGGAGAAGCAAACTGTAACCAGTACAGTAATTCTGAATTGAGTAAAATGATTTTTAAGGTATGGTTTAATGTCAGAATTATGTCATAATTGTAATGTGTATTTCATATACAACTTACATATGTCATACATGCAATATTTTAACAATCAGTTTTGTAGCCTTTCCCGATGTGTTTAATACACATAGGAACGTTCTCTTTATTTAATGCTTCGGTTTTACTCTGAATAACCGATGTTTACCAGTGGAACATTTCCTTTCCTACTTTTAAGGATTCGTTTCATAGGTTTGACGGAGTATAAATGTTTGACACTGTAGAATTGCAGTCATGTGACACAGTGGAGCGTTCTAAACGTAATTCTGCCCCTTTGTTTCCTAATAACAGGTTTCATGTTTTCGTGTTTTCTCCAACCTCAGACGTAGTTTTTAAACGCATAGCTGCTCTGAGTGCTCGTGTACCTGGGAATGTGGCCACTCCTCTCAGGTGGGCAGTTGGTACAGAGAATTGCACCCCCCACAAACAGGAAGCCTGCGGTCACCCACCCCGTGTAGATGGCTGCCCCCAACTCCCTCTTCAGTGCCTCGTGGACGACGGGGTTGTGGAAGTCCCTGATTATGGAGTCGGCGGTCCAGGATACAGGCACGGCCGCGGTGAGGCCGGCGAGCATGAACGTGACGCCGGCGGCGACGACGATCCGGGCCTTGGCGCGCGGGTCACTCAGGCAGTTGGTGCAGTCGGCCCCTAGCAGGAAGACGAGGAGAGCCAGGCAGGCGAGCGCCATGGTGACCACCACGAGGCCGCGGGACGCCTGCAGGGCCGGCTCCAGGTCCAGCAGTGCGTCGTACAACTTGCACTGCATCTGGCCCGTGCGCTCGTACACGCACGTCATCCAGAGCCCCTCCCAGAACACCTGCGCCACCACGATGTTGGTGCCGACGAAGGCCGTGACCTTCCACATGGGCAGGGCGCAGATGATGATGCTGCCCGCCAGGCCCAGCATCGCCACGGTGACGCCCAGGACCTGCAGAGCCATGGCTGGACCTGCAGAGGAGGGCGTCCCACATGTTAGCATGACCACAACAGGACAACTTTCTGTCCAAGCATCCCTGCTGTCAGTTCAGGGTCTAAGATGGTTCCACCACTAGATGGCAGCACTGCACAAATCATGATATTTAAAGTACTCTGGGAGTTGCATTAATGTCTAGTTGTATATCAGTGCAGGTTATATACATTTAAGACAATCCTGTCCCAAATTACTGTAAGAAACTGTGTACTGAGCCATTATTCATGTTCCACACTCATACAAACTGAGATTCAACTGTTCAAAATCACCATACGGCAATAACACTTTTGTCACCATTTATCTTGATCAGCTCATTATCTGGGTATTTCAGTGTGGGAACCACATGATATGATCAGAGTCCTGTAAACAGGTCAGGAGTGCATGAGGACATTATGTTTAGATCAGAGGCCTTTTGGACGCTCAAACTGCATTTCTACACTTCTCAGTTGCTTCTTCTTCGTGTGGTTGAAACCAAACCCCCCTCCCCCTGGTCCTGCTGGCGTGCGGGAGGTTGTGGCAGGGCTCACATGTTCCTCGGCAAACTGGTTTTTGTTGTGTATTGACCTTAAGGGAGGAAACCTGCACCCCAGGGATGACACACTGCCATGAAACAAAGACATTTTATTGCAGCATAAAAATGAATGGATGAATACAAACATTGCTTGGCTATTCATTTAAACAGTGAACAATGACAGTTGCATATTTTCAAGACATTATACATTATTTCACTAAATGAAAGTCATACAAAAAATTTCTTATATATTTCTTATATATATATAATCTATCTAGCTATAGAAAATATATATATATATATATATATATATATATTTGTGATATATATATATATATATATATATATATATATATATATATAAAATAGTGCTTTAAAAACCTTCAGGGCAAGACAACACAACATTGCACATTAGCATTTAGCAACAGTGTTGTATATATACAGAATGTGTATGCAGTAGCACGTGCATCCAAAGGCCAACGTCTTTCACACGTTTAGATGTAGGTCTTGGACGTGGGCGAGTCAGACCTCAGAGTGGCTGGTATGTAGCTCGGTGCAGAGCTGTGCTTCTTCACCGGTTGGTACTTGAGGGACGGTCCCTGGTCATCCCTAGGTGGGCAGGAGGTGCAGAGAAGAGCCCCGCCCAGTATCAGCAGGAGCCCCGCCCCCCAGCCAATGTAGAGTGAAGCCCCCAACTCCCGCCTCTGTGCATCGACCAATCCTGGGTTGTAGAAATTTCGTATGATAATGCTGGCTGTCCATGATGCAGGGATCATGCACAGGATGCCGGAGATGATCAGGAGCACCCCCGCGGACAGCATGCTTCTCTTCTTGCTGGTCTCCTCCTTGATGAAGTTGGTGCACTTCCCAGCAGTGAAGGTGATGCAGAGTGCAACAAGCCCGATCACCAGGGACACGACCACCAGGGCGCGGGCGGCCTGCAGGTCTGTGGTGAGCGCCAGCATGGAGTCGTAGACCTTACACTGCATCTGTCCCGTGCTCTGCACCGCACAGCTCATCCAGATGCCCTCCCAGAAGATCTGAGAGGTGACAATGTTGGTCCCGATGAAAGCCGTGACCCTCCACATGGGCAGGGCGCACGCAATGATCACACCAACCCAGCCAATCAGTGCCAGGATGCAGCCCAACAGCTGGATCCCCATGGAAACCATCCTTGCGTTAGCTGTGGCCAGCGCTCGAAAACAAGCTGCTCGTTCTCTCTTCCTCAAGCGCAAAACAGAAAATACGGGCGGTTGAGTCGGTTTTAGTGTGTATAGAAAAGAGGTGTGTGCTGTTGCACAGGACTGTATTGGCCAGCCAAGGAATACCAGCCTTGCAAGATTCTTTGTGCCTGGGAAAGCAAAGGTGGGGGCGGAAGTTCCCTCTGTCCTCTAGCTCATTTTACAGTGCTGTGATTGAAACCTCCAATAAGGAACCTGAATTCTGCAAGCAAAGTGTCTTATATCAGCATCACTTCTGCACTGGTTTATTAGCCATGGGTACGTCCACCAGAGCCAGCAAAGCAGAGAGATGTTTGATCTGTGAAGTGATCTCTGTCTGCTAAAAGATGAACAGTATGATGAAATGTCATTTTGTGCCATTGGCTCCCTGTTTTTTAAAGGTGGCCAATGATGCCAGTGTGACTGTCTGAGAACCTCAGAGCTCTGAATCAATATCCACCCAGTTCGGTAGGAAGATGTGCAAAATCATACAAACAAATCCAGTCAAAACATGTAAACCATCAACAAGTATCAGAGAGTAGGGACGAGAGTAGGGACGAGAGTAGGGACAGAAATTAAAAAATTAATATACACATGTATTTGCATACCAAAGCACAATTATCATACCAACCTGACAAACCTCCCTAACCTGTTTCTGTGCATACAGTATGTGAAAAGACTTCAGAGAGTCTGAGTTACATTTGCTAAATCTGTGCCCTACAAATGATAGCTAATACATTCTGACACTATGGGATTATATGGTCTTGATTAGATGTCTATTCAGTAATATATCAAACCAGTGGTTATGAATTTTATAAGTAATTACACCTGACTCAGAAAAGGAGCATTAGAGGATCATCCTATGGTGACAAAGGCATAGCCCATGTAATATCTCCCCACCCAGAATATCTCCTGAGTTGTCTTAGAGCCCAGACGCTAAAATATCATTGTGCCTATTAGTAGAGAAATCATTCAAAATCCTTTACTGTTAAGTTATCCTACTAAAACAAATGTTTTTGACAAAATAGGTCTCAGTCATGTGAGGTACAAATAAATTTGAAACCATGAATACTGTTAGGAAACTTTATTTTAAGTTCCTTCAAAGATTCAGTGTTCAGTACAATATTTTTTTACTTACACTATAACTATAAATAACAAAAGACAAAAAAACGTATTCATTTTACATGCTGTGTAAACCTGTTATTACTGTTATTAAGGTACTGAGCCCATTATAAAAAGCTTGTTTGACTTAATCACTCAACATAAGTATTTCACATTATTACATTCATTTTCATACATTTCCTCAAGACAATTTATGCGGGACAAAACCGTCCTCGTGATCATTACAAATCTGCAGTTCTCGTCCATTCTGAGAGCTTACGTTACGCTCGCCTTCTCAGATCTCGGCAAACCTCTTCTTCTCAGCTTTGCCAAGTCCTCTTTCTTACTTCTCAGCAGAATCCAGTGGAACAAGAAGAAAGATTTCAAAGTGGAACGTTTAAATGAACTAGGACCCAGTCTTTCCTCGCGGGCTGCATCCTCAGACGTAGGCTTTGCTGGTGGCGGTGGAGCGGGGCTGGGAGTACTTGTACACAGGCATCTTCTCCTCCTGTGGAGGGCAGGAGCTGCAGAGCAGAGCTCCACCCAAGATCAGCAGCACCGCTGCTCCCCAGCCGATGTAGAGCGACGCCCCCAGCTCCCTCTTCTGTGCGCTGACCAGCATGGGGTTGTAGAAGTCCGCAATGATGGTCTGAGCCGACCAGCTGACAGGGATGAGACACATGACCCCAGAGACGATGAAGATGGCACCGCTGGTGATGGCCACCTTGATCTTGGTGATCTCGTTCTCCACGAAGTTGGTGCACTTTCCCCCGCCGATTCCCAGGATCATGGCAAACAGAGCCAAAACGATGGAGATGATGATGAGGGCGCGGGCGGCCTGGAGGTCCTGGGGCAGCGCCAGCATGGAGTCGTAGATCTTGCACTGCATCTGCCCCGTGCTCTGCATGACACAGGTCATCCACAAGCCCTCCCAGATGATCTGCGCCGTGACGATGTTGGCCCCAATGAAGGCCGTCACCTTCCACATGGGCAGGCCACAGGTCACGGTGGCCCCCAGGAAGCCGATAATGGCCAGGGAGAAGCCCAGTATCTGCCTGCACATAGACACCATTGTGTTTCTTCTGTGTGCTGGTTAGTGAGGAAGCTGTCTGTTGGCTGTAGCTCTGCTGCTCTGTGGGTAAAGTGACAACTGCCCTTCACTGTCCAAGTTATAAGACTCTTAGAAGGGAGGAGTCAATACTCCCCAAGTGTTTGTCCTGAAACCAGTTCTCAGGATTGGTTTCAGGCCTGACTAGATTCCTCAGCAACAGTGATAGACAGTTTCGATGAGATTTGCATCTGACTTTCGAAAGTAAAGAAATGTTAAGAAACAATGACCAATCGTGAAAGCCCCTTTCAGCGGAAGTGGGTTTAATGAATGTAGGTTTAACGAGCACTTTCATCTTAGCAGGAACAACATGATTCTAAACATCTAAGCTACATTGTTTTTAAACATTTTGTTGTTTCAATAAAATCTGACTTTAAATATTGTATTTTTATATATTTTATTCACAGAGTTGCTGTTTGGGTGAACTGGCCATTTATTGAACATATTTACCAGCAGTTATAAATTGAAGGAAAAGTTAGTGACTGAAGGAGCGTTCATATTATTAGCATAAGAAGCGATTGGTACAGAAACGTCATAGGAGCTCTGACATAAGAATTTTCCATCACATATGTAGGTTTCCTTTAACTCAACTATATTCTCACATATGTAGGTCTGCTTTTAACTCAACTATATTCTCACATATGTAGGTCTGCTTTTAACTCAACTACATTCTCACATATTGTAAGGATTCCATAAAATCTTACGTAGACCTCGCATTCGTCTGTGTCATGTGTCCCGCATCAGAGAGCATGCCCGGGACAGAGAGTGGTTTATTCAACAACAGCCCAGAAACGAGGAGGCACTCTTTTATACAATCAGAAGGCAGTTAGTTCAAGCGGGCAACGGGGAGGGGTACCAGACCTGGTCACACAGATAGACAAGTTCTTCTTTCCATATCAGAAGTTCTTCTTGCACCGCCCGAGGGAGGACTAGTGCTTGTGGGGTCTATATCAGTCAGGGGTTGTACAATCTTACGAAACATATGTACAAACTTCACGTTTTGGAACAGAGAGCTCTACAGGATACAGTATGCAGCAAGCAAAAATCTGTTCTTCAATCCCCTCTTTTATGATTTATGTATATATCATAACAAACAATAAAACAATTAAGCCACATTCTCGTATCTCCATGCAAAGTGTCGATTATACTCGTGCTGGTCTTGAACGGTAAGAGAGACGTAATCAGGATCGGACGACGAGATAAGGCATCAGCCAAAGCGTACATACGATTCATCAAACATTGGAACAAACAGGGGCCAAAGATGGTCTGCTTTTAACTCAACTATATTCTCACATATGTAGGTCTGCTTTTAACTCAACTACATTCTCACATATGTAGATCTGCTTTTAACTCAACTACATTCTCACATATGTAGGTCTGCTTTTAACTCAACTACATTCTCACATATGTAGGTCTGCTTTTAACTCAACTATATTCTCACATAGGTAGGTCTGCTTTTAACTCAACTATATTCTCACATATGTAGGTCTGCTTTTAACTCAACTACATTCTCACATATGTAGGTCTGCTTTTAACTCAACTACATTCTCACATATGTAGGTCTGCTTTTGTTTACCTGACAGTTTAGAACTTTACTGAGCACAAGGGTCTGTGAAAGCACCAGACTTCTAATCTCATTACTTATCATTACTTGAACATTAGTTGATCATGGTTGAACTAGGGTTAGGGGTAGTCACGTGACTGAAAGCAAAATACACATGTGTGGGTGGAATACAAAAACAAACTTTATTGACAAACAATTCTTCTGGCTTGAGAGAGTATCTCACAATACAGCACATTTTCCATTTACGAACAGTGAGAAGCAGTCCAATACAATATCTGCAATACACTGATTTAACACAATCTACAAACCAAAGGTTTCATTGGCTGACAGTGCCTAAATATACAGAAAATAAGCAAATTAAAGCTGCTAAACAGGTTTAACGAAAAGTCTTTGATCAAAGGTCAGCAGCATACACAACACAACCACAAAGCATCTTTGTGCACCTTGACTGCTGACGACTGTGCAGATGTAATCAATTTCAAATTTACACCTGAAGACAGAGATATACAGCAAGCCAAAAAACCACTTCATTTCAAAGAAACAGGAGTCCATGAGTTTATTGCCTATTAATATTGTCTTGGAGCAGCGCTGTATGCGGCTGGGTATGGTTTGTTTGGTACGTAACTTCCAGTGTAGGGAACATTGGGTGAGTATGTCCTGACAGGCACGTATGGTCCTGCTGTCACCATGGGGCTGTGGTAGGGATACATGCCTGCGTTTTTCAGGTACGCATCCTCTTGCGGTGGACACGACGAACACAGCACAATCCCTCCGATGATGAGAATGACTGCGGTTCCCCAGCCGATATAAATGCAGCCGCCCAGTTCCCTCTTCGCGCTGGTGGGCGTGAGAATGTTAAAGTAATCGGAGATGGTGTAGGCTGCAGACCAGGACACGGGGATGATGCAGAGGACCGCGGCCACGATGCACAGCGCTCCACCCAGGATGACCGTCTTGGCCATGGAGGACTCGTTCTTCAGACAGCTGCTACATCGGCCGCCGACGAAAGTCAAGACCACGCCGACGAACGCCACGATGATGGCGATGATGATGAGGGCGCGGGCGGCCTGCAGGTCCTGCGTCAGGGACATGATGGACGAGTCCATTTTGCACTGCATCTGTCCAGTGCTCTGCATCACGCAGTTCATCCACAGTCCATCCCACACGATCTGCCCCGAGACGATGTTGGAGCCGATGTAGTAGGTGGTGCGCCACATGGGGAGACCACAGCAGAGGCACAGCCCAACCAAGCCGAGGAAGCACAAGATCTGACCCGACACCTCTTTGGCAATGCGCCCCATCACGAAGCTGTAGCAGTCGGTATCCAAGCACAGCGGCGCCTCGGTTCTTCCCGGAGAAGCACAGCCAGGTATGACAGGCTGGCAGGAAGTGACAGCCTGTTTGGTGAGGACTCTGGCAGGGAGGGGTCATGTGACCAGAACTGTTTAGTTCTACCGGAAAAGCCAGATTCCACGAATTCTCAGTACTCTAAGTGGACTGTAGTTCTTTTTAATACACATATGAGAAACAGGTTTGCTTTCTTATATCCTCAAACGGACAACGCAGACAAACAGAGGTGTGGTGCGGCTGCCAGGATTAGAAGTAAAACCTCAAAACAGTTTGTAACTGATTATATACGTTACCAGTCAAGCGTTTGGACACCCCTGACTAAAGAACGTCTTCAGGACTGGAGGAAAAGCATCACTGGTGCTTCTTCATGAAGCTGGTTAACAGAACAACATGTAAAGCAGTAACTATAGGGTAGTTACTTTTTGACTTCCCTGTTGTTTTAATGTGAAAAATAATAAAAAAATAAACAAAGTAGATGTGTCCAAAACTTTGACTGGTAGGGTACATATAACATCATGTAATATATGAAGATGATTCTAGGGAACTGCAGTAAATATGTAAAGGTAGTAAATTGACAAGAGAGATTGGCAGGTTGAGACAATGAGGGAGGTAAACGGAGAGAATGGATCTAAGGCAGAGGGTGACATGTCTCCACCCAGCCTTATTCCACCAGGCGTGTCCCAGGTGTCCAGCTCCACCTCTACCCTTCCTGTCCCCACTCTACACAATCCCTCACCCCCACCCTGTCCCAGCACCACCTCCCATCCAAGTGCTCCACCACCACTACATCCCCAAACACCCTCCGGCATTCCTGTGTTTCTGTTATTGTTCTATTCTGTCATACGCCACTGCAGCTGAGCAGTAGAACACCACAGGAAGTGAGAGCCACACCATATCTAACCAGCTAGGAAATGTTTTGCAGTCCTGAAATGTTTAGTGGGGGAGGTCCAATGTACCACCTGTCTCACCTTTTAAGGTGCAAATAGAATTAAGAATCTGTTACTTAAACATAAACATATTACTGAGTGTCATCAGCATTAGTGTTTTATACGTTTATTCTCACAAACAATTGAATGTTTATTTTTACAAAACCCTATTAACGATGATCTAATATATAACCAACAGCACTAAAAACTGTTGCCCTTGGCGACACAACCATTGCCATTGGCCAAGGAAGTGATTTCCAGTAGCACATGCAGAGCATGACGATTTAAGAACAGGTTTGGACAGAGCGTCTGAGCCCTGACTCCCTTTGACTTACGTCAGAGTTTATGGTTACATCAAACAGAAAACAGGTTTATAAACTCAAGGACAGCATGTCTTCTACAACACTCTTGCTTTCTTTAGCACAGCAGAGTCACTTGCAAAGAATTCTTTAAAGAGCTAAGAGTTCAAGTCAGAGCTTTATAAAAAACGAGTAAACTAAACAAAATACATTTTCTCTCTTTATTGTCATACAGCAGCCATTCAAACCTGCAAAAAGTCAGAAAGTTTACATGCAAGGCTTTATAAAGATTTCTTCAAAGAGAATTTTTGGAAAACAAATCGATAGCAAAGCATTAACATATGTGAATATATCTGCAATGACCTGGAGGTGGAATTGGCCTTATTTTGCTGCATCCAGTACTTAAAAAAAATTGCTAATAGTAATTTAATCTAACTTAATGTTTAATTTAGGACAGCATTTTGGTATACCCAAATATTTGTTGTGACTGGTTAGACATGCATTCAACATCTTTACATTAAAAAAAACCCAGTGTAACAAATCTACCCAAATATACCCAAATATACCCAAATATACCCAAATCTACCCGCTCTGAGAGGCTGCAGTCCAGTGCAGTTTCCTCTCTGCTCCCAGTCACAATACAGTCCTGCAACGTGCTCATGTTGAGGGGGAAGCTCTGGCTAACGAGACCATGTGGCAGAGTTCATGTCAGCTTTCTTAAACATGTCGGTTATGGGTTGGCGGAAAAGCGGAGTCAGATAAAACTCCAAATGTTAACTAAAGCAAAGCAAACTAGAGCTACACAACATAAACCGTAGCAATTCAGATTTTTTCCCTTGTTTGTCAATTGAAAGTCAGTGGTGTTATTCCCATCTCTCTCTCTCTCCCTCTCTCTCTCTCTCAGACGTATTCCCTGGAAGAGGAGGTGGACCTCACAGGAGAGAACTTGGAGCTATAGATGCGCTGGTCTTTGGCAGGGCAGTTCCAGCAGAGCAGAGCCCCCCCAAGGAGCAGCATGGCGGCCGAACCCCATCCGATGTAGAGCGACGCCCCCAGCTCCCGCCTCTGAGCATCTGACAGCGTGGGGTTGTAGAAGTCCGAAATGACAGAGTGGGCCGTCCAGGACACGGGGATGAGACAGAGCAGGCCGGAGATCAGGCAGAGCACACCAGCCACGATGCTCGCCATGGCCTTTGTGCGTATATCCTCAATGCAGTTTGTGCACTTCCCACCGGCAATGGACATCACCACCCCGAAGATCCCAAACAAAATGGAGATGATGATCATGGCGCGGGCGGCCTGCAGGTCGGAGCTGAGCGCCAGCACGGTGTCGTAGATCTTACACTGCATCTGCCCCGTGCTCTGGACCACGCAGCTCATCCAGATGCCCTCCCAGACCAGTTGTGCGGTCACGATGTTGGCGCCGATGAAGGCCGTGACCTTCCACATGGGCAGGCCACATGCCACCATCGCCCCCAAACAGCCCACCAAGGCTGTGAAGGCGCCCAAGATCTGAACTCCTTGTGACGCCATTCTTTGACATGGAAAGACGGTCAAAACGAGATGCGCAGAGAACCTTCTTCTGGGAGCCAGAAGAAGAAGACCAGAGCTCAGCAGAGTGGTGGTATTTATAAGCTGCAGGCCATAGAGTGGAGATGCAGAAATGCTACGACTTTTCCCAAGATAATTGCTGCTATCTGATCCTGCCACCCTCATGATTCTTGAGGAGTCTGTGTACATCACAAACAAGGTCTGAATGACCTCCGCGATAACTGACAAACACAAACCAAACACCTCAAGGTCGCTGATCTTACAAACAGGTTTTTATAAAGGGGCATTTTGGCTTGTTGCAGAAGAGCCTTAGTGTGTAATTCAGGTCACGAAACAGCTCATTTCCCCCACAGCAAGAAAAGTTAAAAGCAAGTTGTCAATTGTGATTTTCACCCCAATCAAAATTTGTCCACCACATTTACCCATCCGTGCAGACAGTTAGAACACACACACTAGTGATCACTAGGGGGCTGTGGTGTGCACACACACACGTGATCACTAGGGGGCTGTGGTGCACACATGCCCAGAGGGGTGGGCAGCCCAGTTGGGGTTAAGTGCCTTGCTCAAGAGCACCTCAGTCATGGCCTGGGGTCTGGGAATCAAACCCACGAGCCTCCGGTCACAAGACTAGATGCGTAACCAACAGACCATGACTGCCATGCCAGAAAATGATCTATTACTAAAGCATAACTATCATTATGAGGCCAATGGCTAGTTGGTTCTGGTAGTCTGTATGGTGGCCTCCCATCCCTGTTTGATTTATGGTAGGCTGATGAAGAGTGAGTCTCTTTTGTTGACATATTGTTGCAAAGGGTGGCAGAACTGTACTGTAACATTCAGGCCAGATCTACTATGTGTTTTATGGTTATTCATAACATATTTTGAAATCCCTGTTTGATATTTAGAAGTAAAGTGAATAAATCATGGTTTGTGTTTTTCTTTGTAGAACATTTAAAGACTATTATTGCATTTGGGAAGAAGTGTTTACAGACGGTCCCATCAGACTGTGTATAATCAGACTGTGTATAATCAGACTGTGTGTAACCAGACTGTGTATAACCAGACTGTGTATAACCAGACTGTGTATAGCCAGACCGTGTATAATCCGACTGTGTATAACCAGACTGTGTATAATCAGACTGTGTATAATCAGACTGTGTGTAACCAGACTGTGTATAATCAGACTGTGTATAACCAGACTGTGTATAATCAGACTGTGTATAATCTGACTGTGTATAACCAGACTGTGTATAACCTGAAACAAGAGCTGATGAGACATTTTGCACTATGGCTGTCAGCAAAAACAGAAAACCTGTTCTTTTAAAAAAAAAAAAAAAAAAAGTCTGAGCTTAGCTTGAACATAACAGGCTTGACCAGTAGAGGGCGGTAGTGATGATCAGAGGAATCAACATGCAGGTCACTGGAAGGAACACTGGGTATCGGTCTCCTGTAGGAGTGAACCAGTTCATAACAGATCACCACACTCAGAAGGAACACTGGGTATCAGTCTCCTGTAGGAGTGAACCAGTTCTTACATAACAAATCAGAGTTCAGAAGCCTCAGAAAGTCGTTTGTCCAAAGAATGTCTGGATTGTACATGCACTCGGTATGAACTGTGCTTTGTGTTTGCTGCTGTCATCTCAATGTATTCCCAATTTATGCATTATAATAATGTATAATAATTAGAATTACAGATTACAAATTATGTGTTATTATAATAATGTATAATGTCAGTGGACCAGTGTTGCTTTTCAGTGTGATGGTCCATGATGAAGTTTCCAAACTAGTCTAGATAAAGTTCAGTTCTGGAAGTGTTACTGGAGAATAAAGTGATTCTGATTCTGATTACCAATCTATTTTCATCCCTTTATTCCTTTGAAGACGTGTACACAGAACACAATAATACATGATACAAACTATTAGTACACAATAAACTACTGAAATAGTTATTGACTAAAGGACAAGTGTATTTTCCTAATGACTAGACAACAGGATTTTAATACATTGCTACACAAGTATTAACTTTGAACAAGGTGTCTGCTGTTCACACAGGTGAGAAATAACATCCTCTTTACACATACGTCTGCGCCTGTCAGGTGTGTACACTTACTGAAAACACTGTTGTATTTTACTGTAAAAATATTCAGCTTACAACTCAAATATCTTGTTACATAGGAGTGGAAAACCCACAACGTCTCAATTATAAAACTGCAAAACTGAAAAGAATATAAAAAGTTGAAATTAAATGTTGATATACAAGCTTACAACTCAACAATACATCTAAAATCTAAAATGACATTTAAAATGAAATGAAAGAATCAAAAGTTTGATTACAGCGTTATAACACTCAGAGAGGCACACCGAGCTGTACCTGACGCTGTCACCCATCATGTTAAGTTGTTCTATCATTACAGCTTTGCCTTCGTTTCATGTCTTGTGACACAATGCGGAAAGATACGTGCCACACCCGATATCAGGTCCAAAGCGGGAGCCTCCTCTGGGCAGCGCTCACACGTAACCTTTGGGCGCTGCGGACTTGGCTGCTGAGTATTTTGCGCTGTAGTGGTCTTTGGGTGGGCAGTTCGCACACAGCAGTCCTCCTCCTAGGATCAGCAGTCCAGCGGCCGCCCAGCCGATGTACAGAGAGGCCCCCAGCTCCATCTTCTGGGAGCTCATCACCGTGGGGTTGTAGAAATTACTGATAAGGGAGTGTGCGGTCCAGCAGACGGGAATCAGACACAGCAAGCCACAGACGATGAAGACCACGCCCGCCGCGATCCCGATCTTCGCCTTGCTGGTCTCGTCCTCCACGCAGTTGGTGCACTTGCCGCCAGCGATGGCCAGGAGCAAACCGACGACGCCCAGCAGGATGGAGATGATGCAGAGGGCGCGGGCGGCCTGCAGGTCAGAGCTGAGCGCCAGCATGGAGTCGTAGACCTTACACTGCATCTGCCCCGTGCTCTGGACCACGCAGCTCATCCAGATGCCCTCCCATGTGATCTGAGCAGTCACGATGTTCGTGCCAATGAAGGCCGTGACCCTCCACATGGGCAGGGCGCAGACCACGATGACCATGATCCAGCCGATGATGGCCAGGGCTGTGCCCAGCATCTGTAAGCCCGCAGATACCATTCCTGCGTGGTAGCTTCGGTGATATTCCAAAAAGAAGGAGTCCTGAAAGAGCCTGTAGTCCTGAAAGTCCTGTAAGTGCTTGTAGCCTGTCTCGAGCAGCAGTAGAAATGACAAGCCGGTGAAAGCGGGTCACTTTATATACGGTTTAAATAAGGAGGGGCACACACGCATTAACACACGAGTGACTCTGTCATGACTAGTTCCCTTCCATTCGCACCCCCAGCTATTCCAAAATCTCCTTGCTATTCAGGTTTTTGTTAACTGTCAAAGGTATCCTGGCATGAGTCATGATCCCATGAGATACGGGAATAAAGGACAAATTCCGATACATATATATATAATCCAAGGAAAAGTGTATCACATCTTGGTACTAGAACCGTGGTTCTGTTTGATCCATTTTTAGAGATATTTAGATATTTTAAGAAAGGCCATGTGTGTTATAATAATTAAATGATCCTCAAAACATGATATATTTATAGAGTATCAAACAACCCAAATAGGTAGCAAATTAAATGCTTTCAACAATGAACATTACACATCAGAAGGAACACAAAATATACACAAAATATACACACTGTGAGGCAGAAGACCTTAAAATATACATCTCATCCAAAAACAACCGTTAAGTGTTCACTGAATAGACCACAATGGTAATGTAAATACCAGTGAATGGGTGTGTGTGTGTGTGCGTGCATGCATGTGTGTGTACGTGCGTGCATGTGTGTGTGGTTAGATAAAAACACAGAGCTAACCAAAACGTTAGCCTATACAGTTCCACCCTGAGTACACGTTGAAGCAACGAAATTTACATTTAGGGCATTTAGCAGAAGCTCTTATCCAGAGTGACTTACAAAGTGATTTGCATCTGTTCACAGAATGCATCTTAGATAGTACAGCAGATAGGTCAGAATTCAAGATACCCTTGAACCAGAATACTACTAAACTATCAGTGCCAAGACCGATAGCTAGAAGAATACACACATTCTCAATGTTTAGCGATCCATCCATAATAGCAAATAAAATTCCATGATGTTTATCAGTTGCATGGTGAAAGGGTTTTGCGTTATGACACAGGTACTGATATGATGTCATTCAGGTATGAGGTTGTCTCAGGTAGAACATTTTTGTATTCTCATTAAAATCTTGGAAAGTCTCCACTTATACCCACATCTATTGCTACACAAATACACATGCATAAATCTATTTGAATGGATCATTCTAAATCTAATAAATCTAGTAAAGCCACCATAGCACAACTAGTGAACCCTTTCATTCTTATTACAACACTGCAGTCTGATAGCTCACAGTTGCTGACTCAATGGTGTTCTCCCCCCAGAGCAAAAGAAAACCAATCACACAGCTCTAATGTTTGACTGAGACATTCACGTTTGTAGACAACGAAAAGATTTTACCATTCATATCGCTATTTTAGACGGCAACGTTATTAAAGAATATATAAAAAAGTAGCTGACCTTTTATTGGCTGTCCTTAGGTAGAGCAGAAGGGCGTTTGCTACACTGAGGCCGTCCTGGAAACTCCAGAAGGTTTGTAGTGTGAAGCTGTGCAGAGGAAGCACCCAGGAGAACGTGGTGGAGAGCAGGGGGTCCCGGTTCAGCTCTGGGCTCCACTGTACTCACAGCAGCACAGTTGACGGTTCGGGCCGCTGCCGTAAAGAAAGGGAGCACTGTTTGGAAGCCAAACCTGCCATTAGGGAAAATAAAGCCTCTTTTTTGGAGGCATCTCATTAAAAGGTCCTTGGGAGGATAGAGTTCCATGCACGGGTACACAGGTAAGGAAATTCCACAATGAAGGACCTGCGGAAAGATGGGTTGGAGAAGATCAGCATCTTGTGGAGACTTTTTTGACATTATCTGAAACCAGGCATCATGTTTGTGAGAGACGTTTGTGTGTTTCAGAGTAACCGTGATGCACACTGATACACACATCCTTCAGTTTCCTTGTTTAAGCAGTGTGATCAATTCTCCTGTTCATTACTCGTTGTATTTAAAGTGAGAGTTGGTTTGGTTCTAGAGGTAACAAGAGATCTGAGGCAGATTTGCATATATATATATATCCCTAACCCTAGGATTAAAATTGATTTTCAGGTCAACATCTCTGAGAATACTTATATTCTTATACTTATATATATAAATATATATATTATTACATTGTAACTATACATATACATCGTTCTTCTTATCCTAGTTGAACTTTCCCAGGTTTCTATACATGCTGTAATGGCCATCAGCCATGATCTCTGAATCAGACATCTAAACCGGATGGGTTTGTTTTGAACCATCTACACAAATGACTTTGTGGTAAAAGCTAAGTGACAGAAAACGCGCTGGGACATGTCATGATAACAGACCTAGTCAACAGCAACCACACTATACGCATGTTCTTAAGAAAGTTACGAAAACTGGGGACATTGTCAATAATAACAACCAGAGGGAAAAAAGTTACTAATAACAATGAAAAGAGTTAGGAGTAAGAGAGAAAATAGTTGCTAATAAAAGGTTAAATGTTTAGCAATATCAGATAAAATGGTTAATACTAACAAAAGAAATAGTTACCAAAGCAGAAAATAGTGATTGATAACTTGCAAATGGTTACTAACAGGTCAAATTGTTACTAATGAAATAACAGAAAAACGTTTTACTAAACACGGGGATAAATAAAAACAAGAAAAATAGTTACTATACTGGAATGATTGTTATTAGTAATAAGTAATTGTTACTAAGAAAGGGTATTAAGAACATGGGCAATAGTTGCCCCTAGCAACAGAGACATTAGTCACTAACAGAGGTTATTATAAGCATTAGCTTCCTGTGTTTCCATTTCTAGACTCTCCTGAAAATATTTAGTTTGTAATGTTTACTGAAACTCTGTCACGAGTTTGTTCATCTGAGAGTGGGAAGTGTTTCGGTGTGTGATGTCAATGTGTCTTGTCATTGTTCTTTACTTCTGCTCGATTGCTCCACCTACTCCAACCACAAACGAGACAGAAGCACAGATTGGTACAAATCTTACACTGAAACGACTGATAAACACTCAACAATAGAGCCCATGCATCACTCTGAGCAAAGCACACACCTTTCAGGCGAATGATTATTATACCCTTCACATATTACCGTGTTTCTACAGAAGAGTTAGAGTCAGTGATAAATGACAGACGTCACAAGTGTGTTCTCAGTTGCCCATATTCAGACGTCCGGTAAAGTCTGTGGTCTGTCATCAGCATTTCCTGTCACTAGTTTCTCTGGGATATTCAGAACACATGTAGAACCGACATTCCTACTACGATTTGCTAGCAATTCTTTTACAAAAACCAGTGGCAGGGTTTTAAGTGTCACTGACGTGTGACATGAGATGCCTTTATTTAATGAGAAAAACAGACCGTGTCAGAGGGGTTTTACAATTACAACAGAAGAAGTGCCATTATAAAATTTATCTGTGGTGAAAGTTTAGATTTTTAATGGCAATTTTCATAATTACATTTTCATTGTAATTTTAATTTTAGTAAAACAACTTCAATCATTAATGATATTAATATTATGATAAATATATTCTTAATTCAATATTAATATATTCTTAAAACACCTATTGTAAATACATAATGGCAAAGTTTATAGTTTGCACTCCATCTAAAAACTATCAAAGCTACCTATAAAAATGTATAAATCAAAGAAATATATTCAATTATATGCATAATAAAAGTGAATATAAATGGCTCATTATGACCATTCGTATATATAAATGATGCGAAATATAAAATATGCTACTGTTTTATATGTAATGTATTCATATAATGAAATTTCCACCTATAATCTGTTAAACTGTTTGTCACATGAGTCCAAACTCTTTTTTTTCTATATGTGGCACTAGAAATAAGTGCTGGAATTCTTGGGTATTTGAATTAGATACCATGGTAGAGCAATGCCATGAGAATAAAGTGTATAATGGTCACTTAAAGCAGTGTGGACAGGATTGCAAGGGTTCAGAGGGCTTCCTGTCTGCCCACGCACTTGTTTACTCTTCACGCCTCTCCAGCTAACGCTGGCTAACGCTGGGTAAAGAGGCATGCTCCTACCTGTTACTCATTAATAAGTTGACAACCTGGCTAACGCTGGCTAACGCTGGCTAAAGAGGCATGCTCCTACCTATTACTCATTAATAAGTTGACAACCTGGCTAACGCTGGCTAACGCTGGCTAACGCTGGCTAACGCTGGCTAACGCTGGCTAACGCTGGTTAAAGAGGCATGCTCCTACCTGTTACTCATTAATAAGTTGACAACCTGGCTAACGCTGGCTAACGCTGGCTAACGCTGGGTAAAGAGGCATGCTCCTACCTGTTACTCATTAATAAGTTGACAACCTGGCTAACGCTGGCTAACGCTGGCTAACGCTGGCTAACGCTGGCTAACGCTGGGTAAAGAGGCATGCTCCTACCTGTTACTCATTAATAAGTTGACAACCTGGCTAACGCTGGCTAAAGAGGCATGCTCCTACCTATTACTCATTAATAAGTTGACAACCTGGCTAACGCTGGTTAAAGAGGCATGCTCCTACCTGTTACTCATTAATAAGTTGACAACCTGGCTAACGCTGGCTAACGCTGGGTAAAGAGGCATGCTCCTACCTGTTACTCATTAATAAGTTGACAACCTGGCTAACGCTGGCTAACGCTGGCTAACTGGCTGGCTAACGCTGGCTAACGCTGGGTAACGCTGGGTAAGGCATGCTCCTACCTGTTACTCATTAATAAGTTGACAACCTGGCTAACGCTGGCTAACGCTGGCTAACGCTGGCTAACGCTGGCTAACGCTGGGTAAAGAGGCATGCTCCTACCTGTTACTCATTAATAAGTTGACAACTGCTGCCCGAGAGGACAAGACCAACAGGTTTCTGTTCCCACGCTTAAGAATCTACCCACACAGGTTGACACAAGCCAGCGCTTGCTAACTGTTATCCAGCCCAGTACACCTGAACACCTGCTGCTGAACTGTCACTGTGCTTCAAGGAGTGTTATGCGGTTTTTTGTTTAAGCACTGAGGGATGATGCCCACATTCAACAAATGTTTAATCTCATATTATTATACCAGATAGTTTCATGGATTTGTCTTTACTGTAGATATTGTGAACCAAATAGCTTGTTTTATGCATATTACTGCCCCACTGTGCCTGCCTTGCCCTTCTCAGCCTATAAATCCTCTTCCTGAAAACATTCCTGGTGTCTAACCTCTGTAACGTGCGTATAACAACATGATTTTAAGGAAAGTTTTAGTAGCTAGATTGTCTTTAACTTGGGATAGAATGGTTTAGGTTTAGGTCAATATGATGTCGGCTATATAATGATGTTGGCTTGTACTTGGTTGATTTATTAGAGTAATATAAACTTTTGAAAATCTAGACACTTTAAGACACTTGAAGGGGTGACCCATTCTGACCCATTCTTTATGTTTTTCAATTGTTTAGTCTGCCCATAGAGTCAATGTTTGTCAAAGATTTCTACAGAATTCACAAAGAAAAATGTGACCAATAATTTCTTATCTCCAATGACCTCAAGAATTCTAAGTATTCATTATCTTCGTGAGTGACTTACTCACTTTTACACATTTTTGCCAAAAAATTTTATCATAATGTGTTAGCAGTTAATGAAATCATAGACTAAGATCACCGTTGTATCAGACTGTGAGAGGGAACGTTCCAATGTTTTCCCCTGTAGTTTCCATATTCTACCTGTTGGAGTCATCTGGCCCATTGGTTCCTCTTTAACCAATCAGCATGAGTGTTGTGATTTAAACTTGCACCAGCATACAACATAGACAGAATAATATAATGGATAATATAATTAAATAATGAATAAAGTTTACAGGTATTTTGTTATGAAAAAAATAAAAATATGAAAAAAAGAATGAAATAAATATGATTATGATTCAATAATGATCATTATTTAATTCAAAGGTGTAACCAAAAAAGACTTTTAACTCATTCACAACCACACATTTGCACAATTTTCTTATGATAGGGACATATTATATGTAGTTGGGCTCATGTTATTCTGCTAAAAGAACAAAAGGTTTCAATTTCGTCTTAGCCCAGTTCATCATAACAGAAAGAATTGAGAACTGAACCCCCAAAAAACCTGAGCGTGCAAGTCCAACATGGAGACGCTAAACCACTGCGGAAGGGACAGGTGATCCGAGATCACATGACGCGTCTTGCTCCTTCCACAAAGACGGGAATTGTCCTCTGCGTCTCACTGAGGCCGTGACTCAGCAGACCGTTTCCAAGGTTAATGGGAGAACTGCGTATATGAAAGAGCTGCAGGGTCCCATGTCATCGTGAAAACCCTCAGTGTCTCTGCTTAATGACAGGCTACGTACAAGACACAGATGTCATTCCTGTGGTGACTGTGGGTGAAATGCTAATCAGAGTCATTTCAGTTGCTAGAGACATTTCCCAAAATCTCAGCCTTGATGCTAGCCTCTTGTTGTTAGCCTTACCATCCTACGACAGGGTAGGTAAGGTAACAATGACAAACATACTTCTCCATCCAGTATCCTACTCACCTAATTGTTAAACACATGCAAGTATTAACAATACTCAGGTCAATTAGCCCTCTTTCATTCTGTTTAGTATGTAAGAGTATATACTAACTGACTGATGCAGTATTGGCCAGCAGGTGCTAGTCATGGTTAGGGTTAGTGCTCTTAATTTCAGCGCACACACAAAAGCTCTGCTTATACCAGCGTAAAGATGATGCCATCATGGTCTGACTCCACCTTCAAACTTCTAAGCAGTATAAAAAAGGTAGAATCCGTTTCTCTCTCTCTCCCTCCCTCCCTCTCTCTCTCTCCCCTCCTAAGAAAGCGTCATCCAGAGAGAGCCAGAGAGATCTAATACCACGGCTGTTCTCCAGGGCTGCGTCTGGGACACAAGAGGACCTCAGCGTGCAGAACCCAGAAGCAAGAGCGAGGGGGACGATGGCTTCGGCCGGCCTGGAGGTGCTGGGCATGATCCTGGCTGTGGCGGGCTGGCTGGGGGTGATGGTGGCCTGCTGTCTACCCATGTGGCGAGTGGCGGCGTACGTGGGCCAGAACATTGTGATCACACAGGTGGTGTGGGAGGGGTTGTGGATGAGCTGCGTGGTGCAGAGCACGGGGCAGATGCACTGCCGCATCTACGACTCCATGCTGGCGCTGCCCCAGAACCTGCAGGCGTCTCGGGCCCTGACGGTCGTCTCCGCGTTTGCGGGCGTAGTGGGCATCGCTCTGGCCGTGGCGGGCGCCAAGTGCACCAACTGCACAGCGGACGCAGCCAACAAGCCTCGCGTCATGCTCGGGGCGGGCGGAGCGCTCCTGGCCAGCGGGCTCCTGCTGCTGGTCGCCGTCTGCTGGACAGCCAGCACCATCGTGATGGACTTCCATGACCCACTGTTGCTTGAAACACAGAAGCGCGAGTTCGGGAACTCGCTGTATTTCGGCTGGGGCGCCTCCTGCCTGCTGATCCTGGGTGGGGTGATACTTTCCTGCTCCTGTCCGTCCCGAGCACAGGGCAGTCCTGCAGCACCGCAATACTCCACAGTGAAGTCCATGCATGCCAACGGACTCGACCGGCGGAACTACGTTTAAACGGCTTCGTGCACACGGACGTGCAGGGACTGTGCAGGCCAGGCACAGCCAAAACGGGACATCACCACAGAAACATTTCAAGATATTTCTTTGGAATAGAAATGATGTAGAACTAATTTAGTCAGCGGTGATGGAACAGGTATACACCTAATCTTTCAGTGCGGTCATAGATTATCCTTTTTTCTCCTGGAGTTGGGAATGTGGTGTTGTGTTGTAGTGTCCTTTGTAACACATCTAGATTTGGACACAACCTAAAGTTTGCGCAGCCTCCTCTAGTACTGGATGTAAAACTTTATCTAAATTAAAATAAAATGCCCACATACTTTACAATAAAACACAAGTTATGTTCATTTCCTGAAAGGCATGTATTGGAAGTGTCAGGTTAATCTTCTTTAATCTGTTTGGATGGGTATGAATGGGTAGCAATGAAACACAATGTATGAAAATAATAAACTTATCAGAGTCCAAATCACAACTGAATTTCTTTTCCCTCTTCCCAAAAGTCAAGGCAGACTATCATTCCCAACCATGGTGGAAACCTGAGAACTCCCAGGTGCTACGCTAGCCACACTGGAACAAGGGGTGGTCAGTGCACAGTGCCCCTGCATTGTCTGAAATCCACGCAGCTTTTAACGGGCTGCTACACTCTTGAAATTAGCCTGCTCACTGCACTGTGGATGTGGGCAGGGAACAATGGCGCTGTTGTTCTGGGCTCCTCTGCACGTCTTCACGTCTTCTCTTCATTTCAAGGGAGAGTAACTGAAACTTGCCACCATGAGATGAAAGCACCTGCCTCGTTGCTAGGCGGACAATTCTCTGGCCAGAGCTCTGAATAGGCTCATTGATTGGTGAAACTCACAAGTCTCTCGGTGCTGTAGGATTCTTTTGTTTGCTACAGGTGATGTATTTCAAAGATAAATCCATGTTGGAGCACTGGCGAAAGAGGAAATGGCAGGTAAAAGATAGTGAAATAGCACTTTTACAGATATGAAGACTGAGGAACCTGACACACCAAGACTGAATGATCAAGATGAACCTATTTGGTATCATAACTGAAGAGAACAAATGATATTTTAGGATCCTAAAAGGTCTTGAGATCATGGCCAAAAAATCACCAGCCAAAGTTGCTGCTTAAAATGCAGAATGAAACTAGAGTTCCCATTGGAGCTGTTTTCCAAATTAGATCTCAAATACATCCCACTGTGCATATTTAAATACCGGACTTAAAAATGGGGCAATTTTCATAAAATCTTCATAAAATGCATCAGTCTTAAATCATTTAAATCAAAACTTGAAGATGCAGTGGGGGGGTATGGAAATTTTCTAGCACAGTCTTCTAGTACACAGTGATCATGGAAAGACTTAAATATTCATCCCTAAAATGAACATGGTCAAGAAAAGTCACATTTTTGCTGTTGACCACGTGAAGCTTCATATTTTGCACGTTTGGGTTTGTTCCTTTGTGCTCAGGCTGCATTTCCCCTGAAGCTGATCGAAGACTATCCGCAGTTTGGCCGCAGAAAGGGCACATGTTGAAATCTGCTCCCTCTGTTCTGTGAGCAGCACATGGACACGATTGACCTATGACCTGCACAGAGTGGTTGGCTGGCACAATGTAATTTACCCAGGTCAATACTGTATATGTGTTTATAAGACATTACAGCATGTGTTTCCTTTACACTGCTCTCTGAATCACATCTCATACTGTACGTGTTTATGATGTGTGCTTATGGCGTGTGTGAATACAATTTTCTTCATGTAATGGGATTGAAAATCCTACATAAAAAACACTCAGTATTTTGGCCAGACTGTTTAGCAGCTCAGTCAATGATTCACCTCCCGTATTCAGACCACCTGACAGCCGTGGCGCTCTATAACTTTTTAAGATCATATCTCCACAGAACAACAGAACGACTCTTAATGCCTCTTTGAAGCTGTAAAACTACAATGACCAGACTGCAAATGGTTAAACTAGGTGACTAACATCCTCATAAACCTTCCTTTCCTCTACACGTCTGGGAGCACAATCATGTCCTGAAAGGGCAGATCCTTGTTCTGTTTGCCATGGGGTGAGACTGAAGGACAAAAGCAGCCTGTCCCACCACTAGCAAATCTTTTTTTTTCCTGTCAGGGGTCATTTGGTCATGTGACTGACTGATCGCTCCACTTCACTGTATAATTCATTACTCTTTAAGGAAACTAAAGAGTTTGTCATCAAACTCCTTGAAAACAAAGAAGTGTCAACGAATAGTTTACTCACTGATGGACGTGAGTTTACTCACTGATGGACGTCCACCAAGGGTCTTTGTGCGGTATTTGTGATTTTACTTGACATGAACTTTGACACAGCAGCACACGTGCACTCTCGTCTGTATTTGCAGACCTGCTCCCCCCAGGTCACACTCTTCTTCCATGGTTTCTTTCGTTTTGTGGTTTAATTATAACCTCCCAGTTATCTTTTAACTAGGTGCCCCTGGACCTGGTTATCAATTCACTATTTCTTCTGTGTTAGCGCTACCATGAGTAGGCTGTTAAAAAAATTTTTTTGCCAAGGCTATTCTACAAAAAAAATGTTTTGAAAAGTCTGACCAATCCCCACGAGAGCTCAACCAGGTTAGCTCCACCTTCTCCCACAGCACAGTTATAAAGGACCAGGCCACCGACAACAATCTCCTTCAGCAACTGAACAGTGCGGGTTGGTTTCTGGAGTGGATTCCCTACAAGTGTAGTGCTTTCAGGAGAACAGAATGGTGGCTCTGGGGTTGGAGATTCTGGGCGTCACACTGGCGTCTCTCGGATGGATCGTTGCCATCTTATCCTGCGCCCTGCCCATGTGGAGGGTCACGGCCTTCATCGGGTCCAACATCGTGACTGCTCAGATAATCTGGGAGGGCATCTGGATGAGCTGCGTGGTCCAGAGCACGGGGCAGATGCAGTGTAAGGTCTACGACTCCATGCTGGCGCTCAGCTCTGACCTGCAGGCCGCCCGCGCCCTCTGTGTGATCTCCATCCTTATGGGCGTCCTGGGGGTCTTGGTGTCTGTCGTAGGGGCCAAGTGCACTAATTGCATAGAGGAGGAGCAGACCAAAGCCAAGGTGATGATCACGGCTGGAGCGACGTTCATCTGTGCCGCAGTCATGCAGCTGATCCCCGTCTCCTGGACGGCCCACGCCATCATCACGTCCTTCTACAGCCCGCTTGTGACGGAGCCACAGAAAAGAGAGATCGGTGCGTCCCTCTACCTGGGCTGGGCCGCCGCTGCACTGCTGCTGATCGGGGGAGTGATTCTGTGTTGCAGCTGCCCCCCACGAGAGGAGAAAAGGTACGGTCCGGCAGGCAGGATGGTCTACTCCACCACACGGTCTGTACCACCCAGTGGCTATGACAGGAGAGACTATGTGTGAACTTTGGCAGTGGTGCAGTGGACATTTGGTAACGATCTGACCTTGCACTTGCTTTGATCAGACTGAGAGACTGATAACACTGACCAAAGAAGAGGAGGAAAAAAAAAATATGCGATCAAAAAATCTTTTTTTTTTCCAAGTGTCAAAAAGAAACAGATCATGTCATCATTTGGTTCTCTTGTTACATCTGAAAGATTTGTGTAACGGTTACGTTTTGTATGTCCTGGTTGTGGTTTGCATATTAACTGTGCAGTATGAACACAGTCACAGTTGTAAATGTTATTTTGGTAACTAAGAAACTGTGCGTGTGTTTTTGGCTGTGTTTTCTGGAGGGCGTAATGGTTCATGCTTTCATAACTGACCATTACACACTGCTTTTTAAACATTGTACTCAGGCAAAATAAAACTGTATATGTGTAATTCATTTTTTTCCAATTTTAATATTTTATTTAAAGTATGCTCAGTATATCCTGTATAGTATAATAAACAACTGTTTTATAAAGTGACTGCTGTTTTCAAACAAAAATTTTTTTTTAGAAACTTTTATAGGAGGATTAATTACATAATTATCCCTCACACAACTCAAATTATTCATTATATATATATATAAATTACATTCATTAATTTGTCAACTATTACTTATGTTAAGGAGTACCACCACAAATAGTTTTTTGAAAGATAACAGTACTTTGATAATTCAACTAAATCATATGGTTAACAAATATCCCATTAGATCAGTTTTAGAAGTCGTTTCTAAACCAGCTTGTCAGTTTCATGCTGCTGTAATAACAACCACAGTTGTGGTGTTAGACACTAATGTCTTAGATGTTGGTTAGAAGGCTATCCGGATGTTGTAGAAGGATTAGATGTTGATATCTTAATGTCTTAAAATGATCTGAATATGTATTTTCTCCAAAACATTTACAAAATCACAAATGCTACCAAACTCCACTAATGTCTCTACATTCTGCTCAGCCGTTTGCATGGGGCTCTGGCAGGAATCATGGCAGACAGGGAGGCAGCCATCCTCAGGTAGCCTCCAGGACATCAGTAACGAGGACCTGAGCTCGTCTACCTCCTGTCAGAGCTCCGATAGCGCTCTGTACAAGACTGTTGCCTTTGTTGAGGCTCCAGTCTGAACCCAAGCCGACCTAGGACAATGAAACTGCTTCACTGTAAGGAGGAGGAGACCAGGGGGGGGGGGGTTTTCAACACCGGCCTGTTGGAATGTCAAGGAAGCACATTATCTGAGTTTCTAGGCCATATCTAAAGCCCAGCCCTGCAGTTAAACCCCAAGGGCACTAAAACGATGAACAAACAAGTCATTAGATCCACAAACACAGACAACTCTCAAAAGCTCACGGATCTCACAGCAAGGTCAGGAGAGGGGAAACCATGAGCTGCTTCTTCCGCCTTTGACAGGAGGAAAGTGTAAGAGGAAGAAAAGTGCAAACGCACGTCACGTATCTAATGAGGACGGTGACCCCAGCGCACCCCCTGTGGGTCACAGCTCACACAGGAGTTTTAACTGATATTCTTTGGATTCCAAAGATCTGATTAGGGTTTCATAATGAGTTCATGTATCTTAGGAATTTTTAGATGGGTAATTTTCTGGCACACTGCAAAAAGAGTAAGACGTTCTGTGGTTAGGTGACTCCCTCAAAGGACCGCACACTGTGAACAAGCTGGACAATCTGGGCATTCTAAGTAGAAGAGACTGAGAATTAATTAATTTCTCGACACATAGGGCTTTGAGAATTTTGATTTCAGATGTGATATATGACAACAAGTATTACACCACACGGTCAATTGATGTAAAACAAACAGAGATCCAATGTTAAGACCACTGCTAATCTGGGGAAAGCTTTAATACTAGTATTGACAAATGATAAAAATCAAAAAGAAGAATGTGTCACAAACTGACAGTGGTGGACGAAGTACACTAACCACGTACTTAAGTTACAGATACCCATGGTAAAACGTTACTCCAGTACAAGTATAAGTCCTCCCTTTAGACCTCTACTTGAGTTAAAGTACAAACGTATTGGCCTTCAAATGCACTTAAGTATTGAAAGTAAAGGCTCTAATATTTAGCATGATGCTCTGCATAATGTAGTGGAGTAAAAAGTAAAATATCTGACTTTTAAATGTAGTGTAGTTAAAGTATAAAAAGTTACAAAAATGTAAAGAAACACGAAAATATTACTTAAGTACAGTAACAAATTACAATTACTTTGTTACTGTCCACCACTACAAACTGAATCCAGATAATATAAATTGCAGTGTGCAATTGAACAATCTCTCCATGGCGACACTCAGCAGCTTCTGAGTTCATGTAAATCTACAGACCTGATGACAAAGAGATGGTCTATTGTACAGACCTGATGACAAAGAGATGGTCTATTGTACAGACCTGATGACTCCTCCCTCCTCCGAGTCTGTGGGGTCGTACAGCTAACAGGACTTGGCAACACCTTGACTGATATTTTCTTCGCTGTCTCAATTACAGCCTTTCACACAACGTCTGCAGTCACAGCTTTCACTGTCTTGCCATGTACTAAAAAATAAAAGAATATGAAGAAGAATTTTCTTTTTTTTCTGGAAAATGAATTTTATGAAAAAAATATAGTAAGTAAGTAACTGCAGGTGTATTTATTTGAGATTTTTGTATGCATTACAATTCCCACAGGTTTCTCTTGAATTCCACCCTCCTAACTTCACATGAGATCTTATACAGCCCCTACCCAATGGCTCAGGTCCTTCATCAAGAGTTTTATCAGATGTTTTGACGGGTGAAGCAGAGGTTAGCGTGAGCCAGTGTAGTACCAGGCACTGTTTCTGTGCACCTGGGAGTTCATTCTGTGCTGTTTTTTGTCTGACAGTTGCAAACAGAGTCTTGTTAACTTAAAAGCATGCAAGTTTTAATTCATAGTGTTTAATGTCATTTATTGCACCAGAGAAAGAACGAGTGAAGGGAGTGTAAGTCCTTCCTCCGTGTGAGGTCACCGCTCGGGAAGACTCCACCCCTCTACCTGATGTGGTTATAAAGGACCGTTAGGCAGGAGGTGCACGGCGCTGGCTCTGAAACGTCGACACTCCACGCACCCCCACGGAGACAGCGAGCAGCCTAGACCATGTCCGCCGGCCTGGAGCTCGTAGGCATCGTGCTGGGTGTGTTCGGATGCGTCCTGGCCATCATCGCATGCGCCCTCCCCATGTGGAGGGTCACGGCTTTCATCGGCTACAACATCGTGACGGCGCAGATCATGTGGGAGGGCTTGTGGATGAGCTGTGTTGTGCAGAGCACGGGGCAGATGCAGTGTAAGGTCTACGACTCCATGCTGGCGCTGTCCCAAGACCTGCAAGCCGCCCGCGCCCTCACCGTCATCTCCATCCTGCTGATCGTAATCGCCGTGCTGGTGTTCATTGTTGGAGCACAGTGCACCAACTGCATCGAGGACGAGACGGCCAAGGCGAAGGTCGTCATCCTGGCCGGGATTCTCTTTCTCGTGTCCGGCATCATGCAGCTCATTCCTGTGTGCTGGACCGCCAACACCATCATCACGGACTTCTACAACCCCCTGCTGAGCGATGCCCAGCGGAGGGAGCTGGGGGCGGCGCTGTATGTCAGCTGGGCCGCGGCCGCGCTCCTGTTGCTGGGAGGCTCCATGCTCTGTTGTTCCTGTCCCCCAGAGGAGAAGAAGTACAACCCCTCTCAGATGACTTACTCACCGCCACGCTCCGCCCACGCGCAAGCCTACGACAGGAAGGATTACGTATGATCTGAAAAGGAGACCGACTCACTCCAGACGTGGCAACACTGTTTTTAAAAGTCATATATTTCTTTCAGGAGCTCGAAATTCAGCAATGAAGAGTGATGAAGGATCTCTGCTGTACTGCCTTACCCAGACTCTGTCCAAAATTACATCACCCAACCCATATTCCTCCGTTTGGAATAATGGCGTTACTCGCAACAGAGGTATCAGTGTACCATCGGGTTCATAACACCACTGCACAAGGGTATTAAAGTGTCCTCTTCCACTCCACATGAAGGGAACCATTTTCAGATGATGTATGTCATGTGAATTTGCTGGCCTCTGACAAGATGGGGTTGGCTGCTACAAAAATGTATACAAAAATGAATTTTCCTTGAAGGAAATTAAGAATTTGTGCTTTTGTTTTAGATTCCACAGAACAAATGTTTTGAAGATATTTGATGAGTAATAAAGCACAAGTGTGCTGTACACCACAACAACGTTTCACTCTTTATACTTCAGGGTTTCAAAAAGTGTTTGCATCATGTCTTTAGCCATCGGTGGCTGAGAAGACTGAGGATGTTACATGGGGAAGATTTTACTGAGCTACTCGTGAGGAAACAGGAGGAGTGCAGTGAGAACACTTGTCCTAGCTCACACCTGTCACTGGCTGCCTCTACGGAGAGGAACGTGTGTGTGAACCTGCGCTTAAACTCTCACACACGACCCTGTGACATGTCACGACTGTCTGCTCCAGTGAGACGGAGAGTGAAAGCTTGTGTTAGTATGTGTGTGTTCCTGTAATAAATGCTGATGTTGTTAAAGTGTCCCTTTCGGTTTATTCTTTCTTGGTTTTCACTTTAACATCCCTACGATGACAGATTAATCTGGATTACTACTATCACTGTGATTCGCCATATTAAGTACACCCTAGGCAGGATAGGGTTCATGGGCTGTAGTGAATTCTGGACCATAATAAATTCCAGGCAAATTCAAAACTGATAATAACAACAGAATAAGTTTCAGCAGTCCGTAAAGTTGTTCTTGTTTACATGTAATAGATCATTTTTCAAATAGAAATGATTTTCAAATAAAGAATTTTTAGATATGACCAAAAGATGGATACTGAGTTTAATTAAGGCAACTCGGCACACTCATACACTGTGGCTCAGAGATGTTCACGGAGCAAGTGCTCCTGTCCTGGTGCTGCCTGTGGCCCCACAAACACAACACGTGCGCACAAATACAAGGGAAAGAAAAGAGTCATGTACCTACAGTCTGAGTGGAGCACCATCTGACAGATGCTCAATGAAATACTGATGGTGCCATGTGCCAGACGAAGGTGTGAAAATATCAAATGTCAGGATCAGTGTCACCCAAACAAAGACCATCTGGGATCTGAGCATCAGTGCCAACATTAAGCCTCCATAATAGAGGACTAGGGTCCTCATATTTGGCAATGTTGTTTTAGTGGTTTCGGGGGGTTGTCATGGTGACAGAGAAGCCAGCAATGCTCCTGGGCCCGGCCTTCCCACTCTCCCCTTCTGGTCCTGACGTAGCAGCGGGTGTGTGAGCCGCGTGTGTGAGACAGGTGTGTGAGACAGGTGTGTGAGCCGGGTGTGTGAGCTGGGTGTGTGAGCCGTGTGTGTGAGCTGGGTGTGTGAGCCGCGTGTGTGAGCCGCGTGTGTGAGCCGCGTGTGTGAGCCGCGTGTGTGAGCCGGGTGTGTGAGCCGGGTGTGTGAGACAGGTGAGCCAGGTGTGTGAGCCAGGTGTGTGAGCTGGGTGTGTGAGCCGTGTGTGTGAGCCGCGTGTGTGAGCCGCGTGTGTGAGCCGCGTGTGTGAGCTGGGTGTGTGAGCGTGGGTGTGTGAGCCGCGTGTGTGAGCGTGTGTGTGAGCGGGTGTGTGAGCCGCGTGTGTGAGCCGGGTGTGTGAGCCGGGTGTGTGAGCTGGGTGTGTGAGCCGGGTGTGTGAGCCGGGTGTGTGAGCCAGGTGTGTGAGACAGGTGAGCCAGGTGTGTGAGCCAGGTGTGTAAGCTGGGTGTGTGAGCCGGGTGTGTGAGCTGGGTGTGTGAGCCGCGTGTGTGAGCTGGGTGTGTGAGCCGGGTGTGTGAGCCGGTGTGTGAGCCGGGTGTGTGAGCCGCGTGTGTGAGCCGTGTGTGTGAGCCGGGTGTGTGAGCCGCGTGTGTGAGCCGGGTGTGTGAGCCGGGTGTGTGAGCTGGGTGTGTGAGCCGGGTGTGTGAGCCGGGTGTGTGAGCCGGGTGTGTGAGCCGGGTGTGTGAGCCGGGTGTGTGAGCCGCGTGTGTGAGCCGCGTGTGTGAGCCGGGTGTGTGAGCCGGGTGTGTGAGCTGGGTGTGTGAGCCGGGTGTGTGAGCCGCGTGTGTGAGCCGCGTGTGTGAGCCGCGTGTGTGAGCCGGGTGTGTGAGACGGGTGTGTGAGCCGTGTGTGTGAGCCAGGTGAGCCGGGTGTGTGAGCCAGGTGTGTGAGCCAGGTGTGTGAGCCAGGTGTGTGAGCCGGGTGTGTGAGCCGGTGTGTGAGCTGGGTGTGTGAGCCGGGTGTGTGAGCGTGGGTGTGTGAGACAGGTGAGCCAGGTGTGTGAGCCGCGTGTGTAAGCTGGGTGTGTGAGCCGGGTGTGTGAGCTGGGTGTGTGAGCCGGGGGTGTGTGAGCCGCGTGTGTGAGCCGTGTGTGTGAGCCGGTGTGTGAGCCGGGTGTGTGAGCTGGGTGTGTGAGCCGGGTGTGTGAGCTGGGTGTGTGAGCTGGGTGTGTGAGCCAGGTGTGTGAGACAGGTGAGCCAGGTGTGTGAGCCAGGTGTGTAAGCTGGGTGTGTGAGCCAGGTGTGTGAGACAGGTGAGCCAGGTGTGTGAGACAGGTGAGCCAGGTGTGTGAGACAGGTGAGCCAGGTGTGTGAGCCAGGTGTGTGAGACAGGTGAGCCAGGTGTGTGAGACAGGTGAGCCAGGTGTGTGAGCCAGGTGTGTGAGACAGGTGAGCCAGGTGTGTGAGCCAGGTGTGTAAGCTGGGTGTGTGAGCCGCGTGTGTGAGCTGGGTGTGTGAGCCGGGTGTGTGAGCCGCGTGTGTGAGCCGCGTGTGTGAGCCGTGTGTGTGAGCCAGGTGTGTGAGACAGGTGAGCCAGGTGTGTGAGCCAGGTGTGTAAGCTGGGTGTGTGAGCCGCGTGTGTGAGCTGGGTGTGTGAGCCGGGTGTGTGAGCCGCGTGTGTGAGCCGCGTGTGTGAGCCAGGTGTGTGAGACAGGTGAGCCAGGTGTGTGAGACAGGTGAGCCAGGTGTGTGAGCCAGGTGTGTGAGACAGGTGAGCCAGGTGTGTGAGCCAGGTGTGTGAGACAGGTGAGCCAGGTGTGTGAGACAGGTGAGCCAGGCGAGTGAGACAGGTGAGCCAGGCGAGTGAGACAGGTGAGCCAGGTGTGTGAGACAGGTGAGCCAGGTGTGTGAGACAGGTGAGCCAGGCGAGTGAGACAGGTGAGCCAGGTGAGTGAGACAGGTGAGCCAGGTGTGTGAGACAGGTGAGCCAGGCGAGTGAGACAGGTGTGTGAGACAGGTGAGCCAGGCGAGTGAGACAGGTGAGCCAGGTGTGTGAGACAGGTGAGCCAGGTGAGTGAGACAGGTGAGCCAGGTGTGTGAGACAGGTGAGACAGGTGAGTGAGACAGGTGAGCCAGGTGAGTGAAACAGGTGAGCCAGGTGTGTGAGACAGGTGAGCCAGGTGAGTGAGACAGGTGAGCCAGGCGAGTGCCTTCAGCTGCTAGCCAAGCTGAACAGCATCAGGATAAACACCAGAGCAGTTTCAGTTGTGTTTAAAACACCTGCACGTGTGTGTGTGTAGACGGCATGTGTACGCATGCGAAGTGTGTGAGTGGTGTGGCTTTCTCACACCTTAGTAGGTGGCGATTGCTGCTGTCTGGGGTTGGGGGGGGGTGAACATGGCCCTGTAGCAGGCTGAGCGTGTTGGTAAACGACGTGACAGGTAGCGTAGCCGATCCGCTATCCGCTCCTGTTCCCTCTCGGACGTCAGAAATGGACGACTCGAAACAGGAAGCTGCTTTGGAGACCCCCATTTAGCAGTTTCGATAGCTTCTACTTTGGGTTAAGGGTGTCTGTCTGGGCGTTTGCTCTGAACTGAGTGCTTGGTCTGCTCGCAAATCAAAATGTAAACCACTAGATAAATGGATTAATATTTAAATTCATGGAGACTCTGTGATGTCACACCTTAGACCGTAAACCAGCAATTGACATTAATTACACCTGTTGCATAATGGAAGACTCTAGGCAGAGGCCAAGAGATCAGTTGCACCTGTAAAAACAAACAAGAATTTGTCCTGTTTCTCGCACACCTGATGACAACCTACCAAAGGCAACACAGGTGCTGCATGTGAACTGATATACTATGGCAATACAAATATTTGATTTAAGACCACACGCAATGGACAAAAAAGAATGGCAATATTGTTCCTTCCATTTACACATTTCTTAACTGTTTTCGATTTATTCATATTAAATGTGCATGAAAATATATGACCACAAATGACTCATTTAGCAGTGAGTTCTAAGCCCAGGCCTGAGGCCTGTAGATGCTAACACTCACATTACAGTGGAAGCTATTCTGGCTGTAATTCAAGCTGGTGCTTTGTTCAGTCCATTATGGTAATGGCTTGAAGTCTGGACCACATTACCAAAGAAATAACCTCTGGACAAGTAAGCAAGAAATGCCTAGAAATGCTAGTAATTTCTGAAATCTACCAATATACCATTAGTTTAGAAGCTTCCATCTATACGACATCTAGAAGCTGAACAGTTTCACCATTCCAGAAGTAGGAAGCAGTTAATTTGGTTAGGCATTGCAAATATACAGCTCGTGCCCCATTGGCTGGTTTGTCATTGGTTACTTTGCATTACCTGAGTCACTGTACGCACCTAAACCACAGAACTGTGGCATTCAGACAGAAAGAGGAACACACATCCATATTTGATCAAATGTAAAATATCAAAATTTTAAAGCGTGTACAATAGCTTGACAATTTTGCTAATTTTCTGAACACATTCAAACACTATTGAGCAGAATGTCCTGTCACTGATATTTTACACTTTTGAATGCAAAACCAGCCCATTGATTTAGCTCATGAATTTCTTAAAAGCTCGTTTGATATTTTAAACCAGCTCAGCCGTGTTAATCGGGCACTAGACTCACATACTTGTTTTTTAGAAACCCTTTTTCAAGAGCATAGAGGTCTGACGGAAACGTAAGTCTTCCTGAGCTCTGCTGCTTTCTTTGAAACTATTGTCACGTGACCGATACTGGGGGGGTTTCAAGGGGTTGCTAGGTAACAGAGCGTCTCTGTCAAGTATAACATTTACTTCCAGATCAAGCAGGCTGGAACCATGTAGCAGGCAGTAGGTCACGTCACAGTGGGCTAGAAACAGTACCTCACACACGTAGTGTTGTATTTCAATACCTGCCTTAAATAAACATATCATTACACAGACAGTTATGCATCTATAGGAATAAAGTAAGAGCGATATAATTAAACCATACGGTTATAACACAAACAAGGCAACAGCGACTTATTAACATGTAGTATGCAAATTTAGTACTTTCATATGTTAATGAAGGCCAAATAATCATTTTAATAGGATATAACTTTGGTTAAATGGTAGCCATAACACAAATGATCTGTTTGAGCTGAGAGGTATAAAACATTCAAACTAAGTAAGCCATAGGATCTGATTGACGCTTCACCCTATACATGAATGTGGGGTCTTTTGGCAAGCTGCTACTCACTGATACCCTTTTATATTATATATGTAATGTATGTATATTATCGGTTTGATGGTGCTGATCTTATAATAGCCAGTAATAAAAACATTTTAACTCATTCATAAAAACTTGATGTCTTATAAAGAGACATAAAAAACCTAAGGAAGGGGTTAGCGAGTGCAGGTCTGTAGCTCCGTCATACTCGAGCTTAACAGAGAGTATTACTGATGCAATTTCACAATCAGCAGGGGGTTCTGGTCACCTGTCAGACTGGTGAAATTTATTTCCTCTATGCTGAAGCAATGTTTTCCTCTGTGATGAAATGAATGTGCAGACTCATGTATAGGCTCTTAAAAACTGTAACTTATCTTGAAACATTACCATTTAAGTCTTAATGATGTATAGGCTAGTAAAAGACTAACATTTAAGTCTTTTAGTTAAAGACTCCTGTCTGGTAACATCCATCTCATCTCATTTTTAACAGTGTCATTTTTATTGGTATAGTACATTTAGTTCATGCAGGTATACTGACTGCCTTTCTATGCTAATACACTGATACACAGTTATACATAAATAACACTTGGGGAACTAAATGAGAACATTTTGACATGTGTGGCAGTAAAACAGGAAGAGGGACTTTCGTGTCAGTGACCCAGAGTGTTTTGCTGAAGCCTATAAATATGAATTTACATTTAATCGTCTCTGATGTTGTAAAGCACTCACAGAAAATAAAGTAATACATAGAATTATTTGGCACATGCACTGGACACCTTTAATGAGAGTTAATTTGTCTTATTAAGGGTGACTTCAAAAAACTTGTTGCAGGCTCAGTCAGTAACACTAAACAGTAAACTAAACATTACACAAAACCGCAATCACAATGTGATGACCCGTGGTGAGGTGTATGGAAGGTTCCATGTCTCACACTGTTAAGGTGATAAAGGGCAGATGAGAATACAAGATAAGCTACATGCTACGCAAATGCTTCCAGAAGCCTTATAAATGATGAAAAGTCCCCAGTCAAAACAGGTGTGGCCTCTGAGTTCACAAAGTGCATTCTGCATAACACTCACATTGCCCTCTTCTGGTTCAATTGGGATTGTAGCATGCTATATAAAACTTTGCCAATAGAGGGCAGTAGTGAAGCACGAACATAATTGTACTGTTGGCATCCAGTGCACAGTAGGTTTTCACAGTGGTGTACTCATATAGCACAAGTCACTTCAGCGTATTCTTTCTAACTCTCACCCTTTTTCAGTGACATGCATTTTAAAAAGACTTGGCTTCCTGCAAGAATAACCCCTATGACCATACTGATTTTAACAGCTGCTTATACAAGAGATCACAAACAGAACCTTTCTTGTAGCCTATTAATGATGGATTTATCCATTTCATCAGCTTGCCAAAATCAGAGTTTGGTTCCAGAAATGACACTTTACTCTAAATATTTTTGTAATTATTGCCAAAAGCACTATTTGACTTTTTAACCTGTTATTCTCCTATTAATGTGATCAAACATTGCTTGATGGGTGTTCGTGATACAAACATTAATAACAAGTATAAGGCAAAGATTAAAAGTCCAGTGTGTGAAACCACACTTTAAGGATTAGAGAGTCTGTTATCTTCATGTAATCCTATTTTTAGAATGAAACTCAGGGCAGTGCAAGTCTCCACTGCAATTCTTCTTACTTCCATGATTAAATGTTTTACATGTCAAGATGAATGAAAAATTTGGTAATTTTTCATATAAAATATCTTCTACACCCATGAGTTCATTCTCAATGATTTTCACCACCATGTGGTAGTGGACCAGAGCCGTTCAGTTCCTACGTTAATGTCAGGTGGTAATTTTGACTCTCACCTCCAGGTGAAGTTAGAGGTAGCATTTGCATTTTCTCTTAATCCAGATTACAGAATAAATTACAATGCCATGGCTAGTGGACCTGCCATTAATGAAGATTAGAGGTTAGGACAAAATTCAAAACAGCTACAATTCAATACATAACACCCATAGGTAATATATATATATATATATATATATATATATATATATATATATATATATATATATATATATATATATATATATATATATATATATGCTAATAAAATATGTAAAAATAAAAAATATAAAATAAAATATGATTAAAATCTGTGACCAGAACCTTACCTCCTTATTTTATGCAGTGACATCTATTCCCATAATTCCACAACAGAAGTCGCTGGAGCCTGCATTACAAACAGATTCTCTGGAAATTCACACAGAGTTCATGACCCCTTTGTGGCCTAGATGAACAGCAGACTGCAATAATATTTCATGTCATTACTGTAATCCTTCTGAGATAATGCAATGAGTGCACTGCAATGAAAATCATGAAAAAGACTCAAAACCAGAATGAAACAATACTGGATCTGAGAAGAACATATCTAAATGTGAAAAATCTTAGCTATTATTAAAGTCATAATTCAATGTTATAGATCATTATGTAATGTTACAGACAGCTGACTGAGTCATAAAAACAAAGTAATACAAAAAACGTTATTTAAAAATGTATAGGGGACACACACTTAGCTTCAGTTCTCTGAAAACTGGACATATTGCCTGTATTTTAAAGACACTTGAGGGTGAGTATAGCTGTGCTGACTCAGAAAGAACACATGCAACGCTTGAAGAAAATATTATACCACAGCTCTTTTAGCAGAGTTTGATTAGAGGAGATTTGGGATAGGTGTGTGGTTGAGTGCAATTAGAACTGTGATGTGGGTGACATCTGGTGGCCAATCAGATGTGGTGCAGGTGCATTTGAGCCCCTGCATAGCACCACTGAACCACCAATGTTTGCGTGAATAAGACCCTGGTCTCCCGCATGGCAGGCGAGAACTCTACCATTGAACCACCAATTCTTACTTGAAACCTTAGTGAAATTTGGGTCAATTATAGTTGTAATGTTGTACAATTATAGTTGTAATGTTGTAAAGTAAAGCTATTGTGGTATATTGAGTTTATGGGCTCTTCTATGTGATAAGCGCATGCCCAGACAAGTGGCGCCAGAACGCGAGCGACGGTTGGCCTGTGGTAATATCATATGCAAGTACTTCAGTAAATGTGGTTAAATGCATGTAACCGTCTCACCACATAATTGGCGACGAGGTGAAAAGTGACTGTAGTGAGCAGTGAAGATGGCCAACTTCGCCAAACCGGACGAGTTTAATCCAGAAAATGAACAGTGGACAGTTTATGTCGAGCAAATGGAACTTTTTTGTAAAGCACACGATGTCGAGGATGAAAAACAGGTAGCTACTCTGCTAAGCTCTGTTGGTGCTTCTACATACGGACTGCTACGAAATTTAGTTCAACCTCTCAAACCTAAAGATAAGACTTTTGATGAAATCGTGACAATTCTGTCAGATTACTATGAACCAAAACTACTGGTCATAGCCGAGCGATTCAGAGTCCGACGATGTGTGCAGAAGAATGACTCAACGGTAACTCAGTTTGCTGCTGATCTGAAATAGCTAGCTGCGAGATGTGACTTCGGGGACAGGCTAGACGAGGCTCTGCGAGACGGGTTTGTCAGTGGTATTCGTGATGAAGTGTGCCAACGCAAGTTGCTTTCCACAGATGGGCTAATGTTTGCCGGAGCCCAGGGGATCGCTCTCAACATGGAAGCAGCCCACCGAGACACACGGCAGCTAAGACAAAGCGAAGCACCGTCTACTTCTGTGCACAAGGTAAATGAAAGACCAAATCCTTCTCAATCAGCGCAGACAGTGTGCTATAGATCCAAAGGAAAGAATCATAGCCCAAGTGAATGCTACTTTAAAACGGCCAAATGCCACAAATGTGATAAAGTCGGTCATATACAGAAAGCATGCAGGGGTAGCCAGTCTGCCACGAGAGAGAAGAAAGGAAGACGAAATAAGACTCAGCAAAAAGTGGCAAGTTATGTGATAGCAGAAGAGGAGGAAGTGTTCTGTGTAAATGAAACAGTCAAACAGGCTTTCAAAGCGAACTTCGCCGTAAACCGGAGAAATATTCCAATGGAAATAGACACGGGAGCTGCAGTCACCATAATATCTGAGGCGATGTACAGAGAGTTGTTCGCGGATGTGCCACTAGGGGGCAGCAACGTCACGCTGAAGACCTACACTGGTCAGGCAATTCCAATAAAAGGGCAGTTACTTGGCAAAAGTTACCTATGGAGATCAAACTGCTGACTTACCATTAATTGTAGTGAAAGGCAATGGACCTGCACTTTGTGGTAGGACCTGACTTGAAAGCATCAAGTTGGACTGGAAAACAATTAAAATGATCAGTGAAAATGCAAAACAGCCCTTAGCACCCAAGTCAATACCTGAGGTGTTAGATAAATACAGTGAAGTTTTCAAAGAGGAGTTGGGGACATTAAAGGAAATTAAAGCCACAATTTCTGTCAAGCCTGACGCCACGCCCAAGTTCCACAAAAGCCGCTATTTGCCAATCGCAATGAAGGAACGAGTGGAAGATGAACTACAGCGACTGGAAAAAGCAAACATCATCAGTCCTGTGAAGCACAGTGAATGGGCCGCTCCTGTCGTTCCTGTGGTCAGATGGCAAGATTCGCTTGTGCGGCGATTACAAGGTAACAGAACCAGGCAACCAACACAGACATATACCCACTGCCACGCATTGAAGAAGTGCTGGCAACACTGAGTGGTGGCAAGTTGTTTTCGAAAATTGACCTAGCCTCAGCTTAGCAACAAGTGCTCCATGACGAAGATAAAAAAAAACACACAACAATCAACACCCACAAGGGCTTGTTTGTGTATAATCGTTTTTGCTTTGGCATTAACTCTGCTGTTAGCATCTTCCAGAGAGTGATGGAGAATCTGATGAAGGACCTGAACGTGGTTGTTTACCTTGATGATCTGCTCATAATGGGAAGAGATGAGGCACAGCATCTGAAGAACTTCGACAGAGTCCTGCAATGCTTGCAAGAGAATGGCCTGCGAGTAAAAAAGTCAAAGTGTGAGTTTGGAAAGACCCAAATCGAGTACCTGGGCCATGTCCTGGACGAAAAGGGGGTGTACCCATCCAAAGACAAGGTCTTGACCCTTGCATGTGATGCTTCAGCTTATGGCATTGGATCCGTAATCCAACACACAACATTAGATGGAAAAGAGCATCCAATTGCTTATGCTTCGTGTATGGTGTTACGAAGTTTCACCAATACCTCTGGGGACGCCAATTCAACCTGGTCACAGACCATAGGCCATTACTGACTTTGTTTGGAGAACATAAAGGGCTTCCCACAATGGCAGCAGCCCGGATCCAGAGGTGGGCCATCGTACTGTCGGGATACAACTACCACATTGTTTACCGTCAGTCAGAGAAGCATGGCAATACTGACGGGTTGTCTCGTGTGCCGCTATCAGAGACCAAAAATGCTGGAACAGAGACCATCTCCGCCTACGTCGACGCACTGATATGTGAACACATAGAGGGCGTGCCGCTGACCGCAAAGAAGATTGCCAAGTTAACGAGAACTGACACAGAACTCTCAAAGTGAAATTTGGGTCAATTATAGTTGTAATGTTGAAAAGAAAAGCTGAAAATTAGTCTTGCCATTGTGTAGTAATGACAGTCTGCGTTGGCCAGGAATCGGACCCGGGTCTGCCGCGTGGGAGGCGAGAATTCTACCACTGAACCAAGTCAAGTCAAGTCAATTTTATTTATATAGCGCTTTTTACAACACATGTTGTCTCAAAGCAGCTTTACAAATTGTATGGGTCCAGATCCCTAATGAGCAAGCCAAAGGCGACAGTGGCAAGGAAAAACTCCCTAAGATGGCGGGGAATAGGAAGAAACCTTGGGAGGACCAAGACTCAAAAGGGAACCCATCCTCCATTGGGCGGCCCGTTAACACCAGTCCGTATTTGTGAACAAGAGGTGGTTCTACAGTTATATCTTAAAGTTCTTGTTCCCCGGCCAAGTAGTCACAGTCCCTTCGGTGCAGATGGTGCACCTCAGGTAGGAGCCAGCATCAGCACGTCCCCTTACGACAATGGTACATCCAACCCCGGCATCAGTACATCCACCGGCGAGCCAGACCATCTCCCAGGTGCTTGTAGGTGCTTGCATGCAGTCGTCTTGGGTAGAAGCATGCAAAAAGATGGACAATACAGACTGAGTGTGAGGATGTCAGTTTAACCACCATTGATTTAAATGTACATAGCTCATGTGCCAGTGATTAGCATGTAGCTCCGGCAGGCTAATCTATAGCAGCTTAACTAAAGGGAGGGGTCCAGAGGTGACCACAGTCATGAGGGCTCACTGAGACATTGCTTTCCAGTCAAGTCAGTCACAACTAGAGTGATTCCATGACACAGCTGGATGACAGCATCAACATCTCAGATTACCAGAAATCTCAACGTCTGGGGGCCCCTGAGCCCCGCACCTTACTAGGGGAATATGAACCACCAATGCTTACATGAATGAGAACCTACAGAAATTCGGGTCAATTATAGTTGAAGAGTAAAGCTGTAAAGTAATAGTGCCTATCTGTAGCAATGATAGTCTCTGCCTTGGCCGGGAATCGGCCACTGAACCAGCAATGCTTACTTGAAAAGTTATAGTTGTAATGTTGAAAAGTAAAGCTAAAAATTAGTCTTGCCATTGTGGAGTAATGATAGTCTGCATTGGCCGGGAATCGGACCGGGTCTCCCGCGTGGCAGGCGAGAATTCTACCACTGAACCACCAATGCTTACATGAAAACCTACAGAAATTCGGGTCAATTATAGTTGAAGAGTAAAGCTGTAAAGTAATAGTGCCTATCTGTAGCAATGATAGTCTCTGCCTTGGCCGGGAATCGGCCACTGAACCAGCAATGCTTACTTTGAAAAGTTATAGTTGTAATGTTGAAAAGTAAAGCTAAAAATTAGTCTTGCCATTGTGGAGTAATGATAGTCTGCATTGGCCGGGAATCGGACCCGGGTCTCCAGCGTGGCAGGCGAGAATTCTACCACTGAACCACCAATGCTTACATGGAAACAAACAGAAATTCGGGTCAATTATAGTTGAAGAGTAAAGCTGTAAAGTAATAGTGCCTATCTGTAGCAATGATAGTCTCTGCCTTGGCCGGGAATCGGCCACTGAACCAGCAATGCTTACTTGAAAAGTTATAGTTGTAATGTTGAAAAGTAAAGCTAAAAATTAGTCTTGCCATTGTGGAGTAATGATAGTCTGCATTGGCATTGGGGAATCGGACCCGGGTCTCCCGCGTGGCAGGCGAGAATTCTACCACTGAACCACCAATGCTTACATGAGAACCTGGAGAAATTCGGGTCAATTATAGTTGAAGAGTAAAGCTGTAAAGTAATAGTGCCTATCTGTAGCAATGATAGTCTCTGTCTTGGCCGGGAATCGGCCACTGAACCAGCAATGCTTACTTGAAAAATTATAGTTGTAATGGTGAAAAGTAAAGCTGATCTTTTGTCTTGCCATTGTGGAGTAATGATAGTCTGCATTGGCCGGGAATCGGACCCCGGGTCTCTCCAATTATAGTTGGCAGGCGAGAATTCTACCACTGAACCACCAATGCTTACATGAAAACCTACAGGAATCGGCCACTGAACCAGCAATGCTTACTTGAAAAGTTATAGTTGTAATGTTGAAAAGTAAAGCTAAAAATTAGTCTTGCCATTGTGGAGTAATGATAGTCTGCATTGGCCGGGAATCGGACCCGGGTCTCCCGCGTGGCAGGCGAGAATTCTACCACTGAACCACCAATGCTTACATGAAAACCTACAGAAATTCGGGTCAATTATAGTTGAAGAGTAAAGCTGTAAAGTAATAGTGCCTATCTGTAGCAATGATAGTCTCTGCCTTGGCCGGGGAATCGGCCACTGAACCAGCAATGCCTTTGAAAAGTTATAGTTGTAATGTTGAAAAGTAAAGCTAAAAATTAGTCTTGCCATTGTGGAGTAATGATAGTCTGCATTGGCCGGGAATCGGACCCGGGTCTCCCCGCGTGGCAGGCGAGAATTCTACCACTGAACCACCAATGCTTACATGAAAACCTACAGAAATTCGGGTCAATTATAGTTGAAGAGTAAAGCTGTAAAGTAATAGTGCCTATCTGTAGCAATGATAGTGTCTGCCTTGGCCGGGAATCGGCCACTGAACCAGCAATGCTTACTTGAAAAGTTATAGTTGTAATGTTGAAAAGTAAAGCTAAAAATTAGTCTTGCCATTGTGGAGTAATGATAGTCTGCATTGGCCGGGAATCGGACCTGGGTCTCCCGCGTGGCAGGCGAGAATTCTACCACTGAACCACCAATGCTTACATGAGAACCTGGAGAAATTCGGGTCAATTATAGTTGAAGAGTAAAGCTGTAAAGTAATAGTGCCTATCTGTAGCAATGATAGTCTCTGCCTTGGCCGGGAATCGGCCACTGAACCAGCAATGCTTACTTGAAAAGTTATAGTTGTAATGTTGAAAAGTAAAGCAAAAAAATTAGTCTTGCCATTGTGGAGTAATGATAGTCTGCATTGGCCGGGAATCGGACCCGGGTCTCCCGCGTGGCAGGCGAGAATTCTACCACTGAACCACCAATGCTTACATGGAAACAAAGAGAAATTCGGGTCAATTATAGTTGAAGAGTAAAGCTGTAAAGTAATAGTGCCTATCTGTAGCAATGATAGTCTCTGCCTTGGCCGGGAATCGGCCACTGAACCAGCAATGCTTACTTGAAAAGTTATAGTTGTAATGTTGAAAAGTAAAGCTAAAAAATTAGTCTTGCCATTGTGGAGTAATGATAGTCTGCATTGGCCGGGAATCGGACCCGGGTCTCCCGCGTGGCAGGCGAGAATTCTACCACTGAACCACCAATGCTTACATGGAAACAAAGAGAAATTCGGGTCAATTATAGTTGAAGAGTAAAGCTGTAAAGTAATAGTGCCTATCTGTAGCAATGATAGTCTCTGCCTTGGCCGGGAATCGGCCACTGAACCAGCAATGCTTACTTGAAAAATTATAGTTGTAATGGTGAAAAGTAAAGCTAAAAATTAGTCTTGCCATTGTGGAGTAATGATAGTCTGCATTGGCCGGGAATCGGACCCGGGTCTCCCGCGTGGCAGGCGAGAATTCTACCACTGAACCACCAATGCTTACATGAAAACCTACAGAAATTCGGGTCAATTATAGTTGAAGAGTAAAGCTGTAAAGTAATAGTGCCTATCTGTAGCAATGATAGTCTCTGCCTTGGCCGGGAATCGGCCACTGAACCAGCAATGCTTACTTGAAAAGTTATAGTTGTAATGTTGAAAAGTAAAGCTAAAAATTAGTCTTGCCATTGTGGAGTAATGATAGTCTGCATTGGCCGGGAATCGGACCGGGTCTCCCGCGTGGCAGGCGAGAATTCTACCACTGAACCACCAATGCTTACATGGAAACAAAGAGAAATTCGGGTCAATTATAGTTGAAGAGTAAAGCTGTAAAGTAATAGTGCCTATCTGTAGCAATGATAGTCTCTGCCTTGGCCGGGAATCGGCCACTGAACCAGCAATGCTTACTTGAAAAGTTATAGTTGTAATGTTGAAAAGTAAAGCTAAAAATTAGTCTTGCCATTGTGGAGTAATGATAGTCTGCATTGGC
>JAGXOD010000111.1:0-147500 GCA_020368025.1 Brachyhypopomus occidentalis
CAGTGTTTGGCCAGTAGATGGAGCCAAAGTACTACCATACTGATAATACAGTAATTAAATAAGAAATAAATACATTGCAGTTAAACATTTTAAATGCAATGTAAACAAACACTGCCTTCCGGGTCACCTACAGTATGTGTCTGGAAATGTAAAAGTGAACGAATGTTAAGCGTTAAGTGCGAGAACAGTTATTTATTGGCAAGGGTAAAACAAACTGACCATGAGGAGTAAGTATGCAAGTAAGTAAAAACCTTTTTCATATAGCACTTTTCAAGAGTGACTCACAGTGCTTTACAAATACTCAAATACACACCCTTTTATAAAGCACATTGACCACTATGAGTAGGAGTTCAATGATGCCTCGTCATGCACAGCCTGATAAGTAAACATTAAAATTTAAATTTATTCTATAGCTTATAGACTATACACAGATGCAATTTTTAATATACACATTAAGTTATTCAGTACCTATACACATCAAGTAATGTTTTGCCCTCAATCTCTTGATCCATCTGCCCAAAGACTATAGTCAGTACTATTTGAAACAGAAAGATCATAAAAGCAAGACGCTAACAATAAAAATATTGAAGTTATAGAAATTAAATGGATGAAACCCATTGTTGTCCTCTATTTATGCCAGGCTGAACCTCTTGGCTAGCTGGACTTCCGTTGCAAAATGGAAGTCATTGTATTACAATCTTAGGAAAATGATCATGAATGGGTTTTTTTACAATATTGGGTTTAATTACATTTTTGAATTAAGTGCAAACTTTTGGGATTCCACAAGACATCACCACCCCCAAACTCCAGGACCAGGCTTAGCAGATAACAGTATTACAGTGTTGCCAAGGAAACAAATAGTTCAGTAAGGCAGGGTGTGACCACCAGACTTGTTATCAGTGAAAAGCATGCACATTCAGAGGCACCGCCTCCACCACACACACACACACACACAGACCATAAGAAATTCTTTTGGCTTCTTTTAATGTACTCAGTGAAGAACATATTCTGAAGTCTAAAACAAAACAAAAACGTGAAGAGAGTAAGGGACCGGGCAAAAGTGCAGCGCAAGAGCAAAAGAGTAACAGAGAATTATAATATAGTAACTGAATTATAATAGAGTAATAATTATAATAGAGTAATAGAGAATTTGATGGTGTATATTATTTAAAAAGCCACAAAGATGAGCTTCAGTAGAGATGATTCTCATTTTGATGTTTTATCTGACAGCAGAGTAACGTTAGAAGTGGGAGTTGTTCTCCCTGTAAGTATGTGTGTGTGTGTGTGTGTGTGTGTGTGTGTGTGTGTGTGTGTGTGTGTGTGTGTGTGTGTGTGTGTGTGTGTGTGTGTGTGTGTGGGTGGGTGTCTCATCATTACACAGTGTGAGCGTGTCACCCTGGACAAATAAATCATCATACTGCTGCACTGACGTTGGATATAAGGACACAAGGCCTTGGGCCCTACTTGAGGTAGTGTGAAGGTGTCTGTGTGAAGGTGTCTGTGTGAAGGTGTCTGTGTGGAGGTAGTCTGTGTGGAGGTAGTCTGTGTGGAGGTGTCTGTGTGGAGGTGTCTGTGTCAAGGTGTCTGTGTCAAGGTGTCTGTGTTCTGCCTTACTCGTGTTAAGGTTTGAGGGCTCTTTGGTATGAGATGACACTTTAAAACCACCTGTTCAACTCGGGTTAGTATGCTTATGGATAGTATCTAGTCCAGGGGTCAGGAAACGTTTTGGCTGAGAGAGCCATGAAAGCCAAATGCTTTAAAACGTATTTCCACGAGAGCTACAATATTTATTAACACTGAATACAACTAAATGCGCAAATTTTTAAATAAGACCAACAATTGTTGAGTATAAGTCTGAATTTCTTCCTGCTGTTCCACGCTGGATATTTCGATGCAAATGTAGCCTGACGTGTGTCGAAGTGTCGCTCTATATTTGACCGTTTCATCAATGAGATTTTTTCATTGTGCAGCCTATAAAACACCCTGCAGGACCTCCACACAGGCAAATTCCTGTCCATTCGTGCTGAATTCTACGGTACTCCTCAACGTTTTTTCTTTTTGTCGTCTTTTTTGTCAAAAGGCTTTGCTCTGCATAAATTAGCTAGCTGACTGCAGCTCAATCCATGTGGGCTACACTGTGATTTCTGTAATGTTTTTACTTATTAATTATTCATTACTTATCATGTTAAGAAACATCGTGTCAACTAACATTGATCTGAGAGCCAGAGGCAAAACAGCCACGTCTGGCTCATGAGACACAGGCTCCCGACGCCTGAGCTGCAGGTTCACGACCCCTGCACTAGGGCTAATAGCTGCCATCTTTTCGTTCTGTGTGAGAAGGTTTGTGCATGGTGAAAATGGGTGTGCTATATTCTATAATGGGTGTGCTATATTCTATAATGGGTGTACTATATTCTATAATGGGTGTGCTATATTCTATTGTTGCTATTTGTGTAGCAGATGTCAAGCTTTGTGTAAATATTTGGTATATGGGTGTGTGCACATATGTAATTATGTATAGTGTTTAATCTCATTTATGATATTTCCCTAAAGCCCAAAGCAGAAACTGTGAGATGAATAAATCACATTAGAGGTTATGGTTGCTTTGGTATATCTGAGGTTAGCAACCCCTAATGAGTGAGGCACTGAGTTGAGGATACAGTGTATTCAAAATTGATCATTTAATAGGACTTCAATATTTGTTATGAAACTTTGTGCACCTCTAACTTGTAACTCTTTCACCTGAAACCAATTCATCATTTGGATAACAATTATGATGTGTGGTTTACACTATGTCACTATTTAGGCTACAAGACTATAAGGCTATAAGTGACTGGCCTGGGTTCATTACTGCAGTAACATGGGGTTTTAACTACTGCTACTGTTTACTGTTGCATGTTTTGCTGCGATACGGTGATGTTTTGCATTTTAATGTTGTAGTCTGAATCTAAATTTTTGTGTAACTAATTTTCCAACATTATCCATCATTCCTCATCTCAAAAGGTCCTGAGACGCTTGTGATGAGCAGCTCATCCCTCCTTTTTGAGGATGGGGGTGGAGTTACTGCGGTGGTGACCCCTCCTACTTCAGTCTCTGAACACCCTCCCCCTAGCTCACCTCAGTCTCCCCAAGACACGCCCCCCTCCCCCCCTCCCCTAGACACGCCCCCCTCCCCCCCTCCCCTACCTGTAGATGGTCACATGCAGCTGAAGCGGAGGGTGCGGAGTTTCTACTGGAAGCCGATTCCTGAAGAGAGAGTTCACCAGCTCGGGGCTCCCAACCTGTGGACGCTTCGCCAAGCTGCAGGAAAACAGATGTTCCACATTGACATCAAGAACCTTGAGGACCTGTTTGCACACCGTGATGACAGACAAGTGCACAGGACCACCAGCATGAAGACTAGCTGGGCATGTAGCACTTTACAAGAGCCTAAAACAGAGGTTTGTGCAGATTTTGGTAAAACTAGCTTACAGCTACCGGAGGTTTGGGTTGACCCTAAGGCCTGATGTACACTACAGTATTTAAAAAAAAAAAAAAAGTGTAAAAAAAAAAAAAACAATATTTTTCAGTCAACAAAGCCCCAACATTCTACAAAATGTGCCTTAAATGAAACACCACAGACTGAATTTGCAAGTGCAGACCGAAATTTCAATATTCTCACCGGCCACTTTATTAGGTACATCTTGACCTGGATCCCCATTTGCCTTCAGAACTGCCTTAATCCTTTGTGGCAAAGATTCAACAAAGTACTGGAAACATTCCTCAGAGAGTCTGGTCCATATTAACATGATAGCATCACACAGTTGCTGCAGATTTGTCGGCTGCACATCCTTGATGCGAATCTCCCGTTCCACCACATCCCAAAGGTGCCCTATTGGGTTGAGATCTGGTGACTGTGGAGGCCATTTGAGTACAGTGAACTCATTGTCGTGTTCAAGAAACCAGTCTGAGATGATTCGTGCTTTATGACATGGTGCGTTATCCTGCTGGAAGTAGCCATCAGAAGATGGGTACACTGTGGTCATAAAGGGATGGACATGGTCAGCAACAATACTCAGGTAGGCTGTGGCGTTGACATGATGCTCAATTGGCACTAATGGACCCAAAGTGTGCCAGGAAAACACCCCCACATCACTGCACCACCACCACCAGCCTTAACAGTTGATACAAGGCAGCATGGATCCATGCTTTCATGTTGGTGCCAAATTCTGACCCTACCATACGAATGTCGCAGCAGAAATTGAGACTCATCAGACCAGGCAACGTTTTTCCAATCTTCTATTGTCCAATTTTGGTGAGCCTCTGCAAATTGTAGCCTCAGTTTCCTGTTCTTAGCGGACAGGAGTGGCACCTGGTGTGGTCTTCTGCTGCTGTAGCCCATCCACCTCAAGGTTCTACGTGTTGTGCATTCAGCGATGCTCTTCTGCCTCAGTTGTAACGGTTATTTGAGTTACTGTTGCCGTTCTATCAGCTCAAACATGTCTGGCCATTCACCTCTGACCTCTGGCATCAACAAGGCATTTGCTCCCACAGAACTGCCGCTCACTGGATATTTTCTCTTTTTCGGACCATTCTCTGTAAATCCTAGAGATGGTTGTGCAGGAAAATCCCAGTAGATCAGCAATTTTTGAAACACTCAGACCAGCCCGTCTGGCACTAACAACCATGCCACATTCAAAGTCACTTAAGACACGTTTCTTCCCCATTCTGATGCTTGGTTTGAACTGCAGCAGATCGTCTTGGCCATGTCTACATGCCTAAATGCATTGAGTTCCTGCCATGTGATTGGCTGATTCGACGTTTGCGTTAATGAGCAGTTGAACATGTGTACCTAATAAAGCGGCTGGTGAGTGTGTGTGTACACACACACACACATATATATATATACATACAGTATATATATAATCTATGTAAATTTAATTTGTGTATTTAATTTTTCCTGTTTTTACAGTCCTTCACAAACAAATTAGCATACCTTATGCAGATTTCACAGCCAAACCAATCACCACAAACATCACAGTTGTTACACCATCAATCAGTATTGATTACAACCCATTATTTGTTTCTTCAATGTCTTCATTACAATTTATTATTTACACACTTTCCAAGTTTTACATGAAATTTAGTATTTGAATATATTCTAGTCATTATCATTACCTATATCAAATATAAACATTTGTATAGGTCATTGTTGCATCAGAATTACAGCCTGTGAGGATTTGAATATCACACATGAGTTGGACTTTCCTTTTCTTTCTTCAGATTACCATTCTTGATTCTAAAAGGAGCATGAACCTGGCAATTTTCCTTAAACGCTTTAAAAAGTAAGTATGGTATAGAGACCATGAGATCCACCTACGTTACCGTTACCCTATAATACCCTATAATACCCTATAATAGCCCTAATGACTGCTGACAACTGTCGCTGGCAATTCTGGTAATGGCAAGACTACAAATCTCGAGGTCTCTGGAACAGCCAGATTAACACATTTACATTTACATTACATTTACGGCATTTCGCAGACGCTCTTATCCAGAGCGACTTACAAAAGTAAATCACATTTATACACAATATACACATTTATACACAAATCACATTTATAGCTTAGTGTGTTTGAGAATCACACAGAAGAACCTCATGGGGTCCTGCTCACTTAAACTAATGCATATTTGCTTTTTAATTCATAAATTCACTGGTACTGTTTGTGATATATGTTACACACAAGCTCTCACGTGAAAACATGTCATGTAATTTATCAGTATGTTAAATTACTACTACATGTTTAGTAATGGACACCAATTGCATTTCTAGTTAATTTCTTGGACTACCCAGCAATGCCTTTATGGGCATTTTCTTTTATCCATATGAATTAAAGCTACATTCCACAAAGGGAAATGCCAAAAAATGGTATTAAACAAAAGCAAATTAACATTAAAAGTGAGGAAGAATCTTTCCTCTCTAGGTCTCACAAGTCCATCATAGAGGATATTCTCCATGGCAACAGTACTGCATTTGGACCAGAGGCGCTCAGAGAGCTGCTAAGACTTCTGCCGGAATCTGTAGAGGTAAAAAGAACTGATAACTAATCCTAAAACACTAAACCCTTAATCCTAAAACCCTAAACCCTATCCCCTAACACTGAAACCCCTAACCCTGAAACCCTTAATCCTCTAACCCTAACCCCTAACCCTAAACCCTTAATCCTAAAACCCTAAACCCTATCCCCTAACACTGAAACCCCTAACCCTGAAACCCTTAATCCTAAAACCCTAACCCTAACCCCTAACCCTAAACCCTTAATCCTAAAACCCTAAACCCTATCCCCTAACACTGGAACCCTTAATCCTAAAACACTAACCCTAACCCCTAACCCTAAACCCTTAATCCTAAAACCCTAACCCTAACATACCCTTGAAACCACAATCTTGTCCATAACTCTCCTTCACCCTAAACTTACTGAAATATGCCATGTATCACACTTCTAAAGAAATGCTCAAAACACAGAAACTCTCTATGAAACAGGGACAAACACTTGTAGAGCCATAAGGATATGTTGTTAGCATGAACCTGCCAATATGTCCCGGTACAACATGTTTAACAAGATGTTGTTTATGTTTGATATAGTTATAACAAATAAGAAAATAAATTAATAATAATAATAATAATAATAATAAATAATAATAAATAGCTTATTTTGAGTTGTATTTTTTTTTTTATTATAATTTCTATGACCTCCCTGTTATGCGCAGTTAATTCATTATTTATAGAGCTGTTAACAGATAATCTACAAGAGTAGTGTATTGGGTTAGTGTTAATCTTAGTAGACGAAATAACTAGTGTACTGGGTTAGTGTTAATCTTAGTAGACTAAATAACTAGTGTACTGGGTTAGTGTTAATCTTAGTAGACTAAATAACTAGTGTACTGGGTTAGTGTTAATCTTAGTAGACTAAATAACTAGTGTACTGGGTTAGTGTTAATCTTAGTAGACTAAATAAGTAGTGGTGGGCCGACAGGTGGAGATGTTACATGCATACAGAGGAGAGCCGGGACGTTTGTGTGCGATCGACTCCTTCGTGTACCACCTTACACTCATACCCAGGTATGCTCACACACACTCACACACTCATACCCAGGTATGCTCACACACACTCACACACTCATACCCAGGTATGCTCACACACACTCATACCCAGGTATGCTCACACACACTCACACACTCATACCCAGGTATGCTCACACACACTCACACACTCATACCCAGGTATGCTCACACACACTCACACACACTCATACCCAGGTATGCTCACACACATTCACACACACTCATACCCAGGTATGCTCACACACACTCACACACACTCATACCCAGGTATGCTCACACACACTCACACACTCATACCCAGGTATGCTCACACACACTCACACACACTCATACCCAGGTATGCTCACACACATTCACACACACTCATACCCAGGTATGCTCACACACACTCACACACTCATACCCAGGTATGCTCACACACACTCATACACACTCGTACCCAGGTATGCTCACACACACTCACACACACTCATACCCAGGTATGCTCACACACACTCACACACACTCATACCCAGGTATGCTCACACACACACTCACACTCGTACCCAGGTATGCTCACACACACACACACTCACACTCGTACCCAGGTATGCTCACACACACTCACACACACATACCCAGGTATGCTCACACACACTCACACACTCATACCCAGGTATGCTCACACACACACTCACTCACACTCATACCCAGGTATGCTCACACACACTCATACCCAGGTATGCTCACACACACTCATACCCAGGTATGCTCACACACACTCACAGCTCAAATGAAAGTATTACTCCTAAATCAGTCCTGCATGTGTGTGTGTGTGTGTGTGTGTGTGTGTGTTCACTTGTAGCTTTGATCTGCGAATAGAGGCTTTGCTACTGAAAGAGGAATTTTCTCCATTGTGTTCATCCTTGAAGCAGAACATCAGTACTGTTCGTTACGCTGCCAGAGGTGATCACCTCTCTCTCTCTTTCACACACTATCAGTCCCTTTATTCTCTCGTCTTTTTGAGTTGTCCTACCACCATCCAGTCTGGTGGGCCATAGCTGCCATATAATAGAAATCTGCCATTCATGCTTTGATTTTTAACTTTGTAGAGTTGCTGAGTTGTGTGGAGCTCCACTGTGTCTTACACCTGGTGCTTGAAACAGGAAACCTCATGAACTCTGTGAGGCTATTTTCTCTCTCTCAATTCTATCAAATACTCATAATCTCTTATGAGATTTATTAATTTGATCTGAATGCCACTATATGCAGTGACTGCGACTGTCCCTCTCTGTCAGGTACCTGGGTATGAGTGTGTGTGAGTGTGTATGAGTGTGTATAAGTGTGTGTGTGAGAGTGTGTGAGTGTGTATGAGTGTGTGTGTGAGTGTGTATGAGTGTGTGTGTGAGTGTGTGCATACCTGGGTGTGAGTGTGTATGAGTGTGTGTGAGTGTGTGTGTGAGCATACCTGGGTGTGAGTGTTTGTGAGTGTGTATGAGTGTGTGTGTGAGTGTGTGTGTGAGCATACCTGGGTGTGTGTGTGTGTGTGTGTGTGTGTGTGTGTGTGTGTGAGTGTGTATGAGTGTGTGTGTGAGTGTGTGTGAGTGTGTGTGTGTGAGCATACCTGGGTGTGAGTGTGTGTGAGTGTGAGCATACCTGGGTGTGAGTGTGAGTGTGTGTGTGTGTGTGTGAGTGTGTGTGTGTGTGTGTGAGCATACCTGGGTGTGAGTGTGTGTGTGTGAGTGTGTGTGTGAGCATACCTGGGTGTGAGTGTGTGTGAGTGTGTGTGTGAGCATACCTGGGTGTGAGTGTGTGTCAAGTCAAGTCAATTCAATTTTATTTATATAGCGCTTTTTACAACACATGTTGTCTCAAAGCAGCTTTACAAATCGTATGGGTCCAGATCCCTAATGAGCAAGCCAAAGGCGACAGTGGCAAGGAAAAACTCCCTAAGATGGCGGGGAAATAGGAAGAAACCTTGGGAGGACCAAGACTCAAAGGGAACCCATCCTCCATTGGGCGGCCCGTTAGCACCAATCCGTATTTGTGAACAAGAGGTGGTTCTACAGTTATAGCTTAAAGTTCTTGTTCCCCGGCCAAGTAGTCACAGTCCCTTCGGTGCAGATGGTGAGCCTCAGGTAGGAGCCAGCATCAGCACGTCCCCCCCACGGCAATGGTACATCCAACCCCGGCATCAGTACATCCACCAGCGAGCCAGACCATCTCCCAGGTGCTTGTAGGTGCTTGCATGCAGTCGTCTTGGGTAGAAGCATGCAAAAAAGATGGACAATACAGACTGAGTGTGAGGATGTCAATTTAACCACCATTGATTTAAATGTACATAGCTCATGTGCCAGTGATTAGCATGTAGCTCCGGCAGGCTAATCTATAGCAGCATAAGTAAAGGGAGGGGTCCAGAGGTGACCACAGTCATGAGGGCTCACTGAGACATTGCTTTCCAGTCAAGTCAGTCACAACTAGAGTGATGCCATGACACAGCTGGATGACAGCATCATCTCAGACTACCAGAAATCTCAACGTCTGGGGGCCCCTGAGCCCCGCACCTTACTAGGGGAATATTTAACTGAAGGCTTGATTATATAGGTGAGTCTTAAGTCTAGATTTAAAGATTGGAACTGTGTCAGAATCGCGGATTGGAGCTGGAAGGCTTTTCCATAATTGAGGGGCTTTAAAAGAGAAAGCTCTGCCTCCGGCTGTAGTCTTACAAATTTTTGGAACTAAGAGAAATCCAGCATTTTGGAGCGTAAAGGGCGAGATGGGTTGTAGTAAGCAATGAGTTCACTCAGATATTGTGGGGCAAGACCATTTAACGCCTTATAGGTTAAGAGAAGAATTTTAAATTCAATTCGATGTTTAATCGGAAGCCAATGTAATGCCGCGAGAGTGGGACTAATATGTGTGTGTGAGTGTGTATGAGTGTGTGTGTGTGTGTGTGTGTGTGTGTGTGTGTGTGTGTGTGTGTGTGTGTGTGTGTGTGTGTGTGTGTGAGTGTGTATGAGTGTGTGTGTGAGCATACCTGGGTGTGAGTGTGTGTGTGAGCATACCTGGGTGTGAGTGTGTATGAGTGTGTGTGTGTGTGAGCATACCTGGGTATGAGTGTGTGTGAGTGTGTGTGTGTGTGAGCATACCTGGGTGTGAGTGTGTGTGTGAGTGTGTGTGTGAGCATACCTGGGTGTGAGTGCCACTATATGCAGTGACTGAGACTGTCCCTCCCTGTCAGGGTGGCTACGGGGGAAACGCCGCTGGCTTTAAGATCTCTTCTCTGCTGTCGTTAGCCAACATCAAAGCGAATACGCCCAGCATGAACCTGCTGCACTTTGTGGCTATGGTGAGTGAAAGTATTTTTTGCACGTAAAGCACAGGACATAATTTGGGAATGAGACCCACATTTGTCATTCTAGAGGATTCAGAAGCATTCAGAAGCTTTTCTGAGTTTAAATGACCATCATATAACTGGGGTGAAATACTTCAGAGTGGCGGATGGAGAAACCTGAAAAACAGACAGCACACCAGCATCTGTAGATCTGTAGACATCACCACTGCATTTTTATACAGTCTGATACATTTTGGCTCAAAGCAGAGCAGAACTCAATTCAAGGAAGTTTCTAAAACATTAAACTGCAGACTAAAGTTCAAATGTACTGGTTAAACGCGTTGGCTTGGGTCTGTGTGTGTGTGTGTATATGTGTGTGTGTGTGTGTCATCAGGAGGCGAAGAAAAAGGATGAGTGGCTGCTAACATTTCCTGAGAGGCTCCAGCATGTTGAGAGAGCTACACGGTAGAAAACCCAATAACTGACATTAGATCAACTAATAATCAATAACCCAGAACAACACAATCTCATACCCAGAATTTCCAATTACACAAGAGAGATTTTCTGCAAACAGATTTTTTCTTTTTCTTTGTTTTGAGTTTGACGTCAGGACCTGACGAGGAGCCAAAACAAAAAGAGCAAAAATAAGGGAAAAAAACAAAAAACTACTTTCACCCACATTTAAAATCTAAACACAGCAAATATCGAAACTCTACACTGTCATGGTATGATGCAGAGACGAGTGACATGAAAACACGTTGTTTATTAAGGAAAAAGGAGACTACAGAAAGTAGCGCTAAGCAAACACGTAACATTCAAACACGAAGTAAACTCACAAAGACGAGGACGGGACTTGACAACCGCACAATATATACTGAACACAAAACAAGCACCGTGTCTAACATTAGACTGATGAGACGGACACAAACAACCTCACAGCAAGTACATATATAGCAATACTACACAGAAACACTCCCGAAGGGAGGAGTCTAGGCCTGTACCATGACAAACACACCTCAACAATCCTCAAACATTTAAAACCTAAACAAATACAGCTCAACAATGTAGCCTAAAGACTTTCGGCTGCATAATCGCACAACCAAACATATACATACACCAAACATATATGTACACTAAACATCTAGTTTGTTTATGGTTTTCTCAGTTTTCTCTGTTGTGAAAGATCCTGTTTTAAGCATTTATCCAACCCTAACCATAACCCTAAAACTAACCCTAATCCCAACACTAACCCTAACCCTAACACTAATCCCAACACTAACCCTAGAGGAATAAAAGTCATAGATGACAAGACTTTCACTGAGATTCATCCTTATTAACATAACTATCCTGTTAATTCATCAGATATCTTTGTCAGTCATGAAAATATCAGTTTTATCAGCTGTAAATCTTTGTATATTGAAAGGATTTCTACATTACAAAACAAAAAAGAAAGAAACTTGGCAACAACCCAATCAAGTGGAAATGGCTCAGCTTGTGAAAGTGTGCCTCGTTTCTGGATTAGAACAATGTTGCATATTGTGTGTTTTCACACGTTATATTAAGGTTCTTTTAAACTCTTGACTTAGACTTTAAATGTTGCTTATGTTAAGGTTTCTTAAATCATATCTAGACGTAGATCAAAACCATCACGGTTCATAGACAGGATTATAAATTTGTACAGCCCTCTGAGTTCCGTAGCCCAGCGCTGGGAGAACACATGGGTGTCAGGAAAAGGTTCCTTAGTTTAATGATAATACATGTAGTTAAATACAGAATAAAGAAGATGTGTCTTAACACAATTGGGTAAGAATAATAAAATGTATGTATGATTGGTGTTCTTATCAGGAGAGGAGGCACAGGGTCTAGGGATAGTGGAAAAGTACAGGGAGAGACAGGGAGACAGAGAGAGAGAGAGAGAGAGACAGAGAGAGAGACAGACAGAGGGAGAGAGACAGAGGATCAGGGGAGCAGACACACAGATAAGGGAGTGAACAGAATGTCAGTGTTCTGACTGAGGGTCACAGACAGTAAATCACAAATTCCCTTTCAGCTTATGTGTTATGTTATGCTAAACGTAATTTAGATTCCTTATAATGTCTGGTACATGTAAAGACAAACATACTTTGTTGGATCCAGGGGCTCTACATATACTTTCCAAATGCAAAAAGAAAATATACAAAAAGCTGCTTGTAAGAGCTTTAAAAATATGGATAAACCATAATTTGTTATAGCAGAGGTGTCAAAACATTTTGCAGTGAGGGTGAGGTGAACATGTGTGGGGTCAAACACTTGGGGGGGGGGGGGGGTGTGCTGCGTGTGACGGGAGAGGGGGGATATGGGACTGCAGTATAGACCAAGTCTAGTGCCATCTTCTGGTGAAATATAAAATAGCTTTTTTGAGTCTACTGTAATCTTCTGGTGAAATATAAAATGCTGTGGTTAACAGAGGCTGCGGGCCAGTGAAAATTTGAACATGGGGCACATTTGGACTCCCCTGTGTTACAGTAATCATATGTTACATGATAAATCCTGATGTTCCTCCAGGGTGAGTGTGGAGGACTTGACCTCAGAGTGGGAGTGTTTGAGCAGGAGAATGAAGCGTGTGGAACAGAATACTCTGGCTAACCCAGAGCTACAAGAACAACTTCACATGTTCCTGCAGGTGTGTGTAGTGGAGAGAGAGAAAAGATAATCTGCTGTAATCTTTTTTTTAACAAATGAGACGGTTTCTCAAGTATGTATCTGTCCAAGCGTGTGTGGGTCTGTGTGCTGCAGAACAGTAGTGTTGCTCTGGAAGACATTAATAGGAGCAGGACTGAACTACAAAAGGATGAAGATGATCTGATTGATTTCTTCTGTGAAGATAAAGATACATTCAGACTGGATGACTGCTTCCACATTTTCCAAAACTTCTGTTCCAAGTTCACAAAAGCTGTACAAGTAAAAACACACCTGTGTGTGCACACACTCACAAAGTGAAATGTATTATTTTGCTTAGAAATGTCTTTAGAGAATCTTTAGCTTTTACACTGTGTACAGATAGTGAGAGAAAGAAACTATAGAAAAACATTCAATCGGGTGGTTTATCAATAATCCAAACCTATCTGAGGTTATTGCACCCCATTTCAATCAGATTTTCCTGTATTTGATGTCTGACTCTTGGAGCGAGGATACTTTCTTGAATTGTATTTACACCTGCTTTTGAGGGTTAGGGTTTGGTTTATGCTTCTGCAGATCCTAACTCAGGTTTTCTTCTGGTGATTCAGGAGAATGTGGAGCGTGAGCGCAGGGAGGAGTCTCAGATGAAGCGTGCGAGGGGGTTGGAGCAGAAGCGCCGTTCCTGGGCAGATGGAGAGATGGTGACTGGAGTATTTGGGTCTAAATGTAGCAGTGAGACTGATGTGGCTGCAGCCCTGGAGAAGGAGGGGCGTTTGCAGCTGCTTAAGTCACACCCCCAGAGTCCTCAAAGTCCTTCTACTTTGGGGAGGTTGAGTAGCCTCCGTCGCTCATGGCATCACCCCCGTGAAGTCAGTCCTAACTTTGCAGACACACACTCCCCGACACATAGATGGACAGACTCCAAAAGTGAGCTGCAATCTTCTGCAGCTGCACACACACACACAAGCTCTGACCAGATGGATGAACATGTAGCAGTACACACACAGGTGTCTGATCTGGAAGGCTTTCATCTCAGCTGTTCCTTTGATGGTCACCACGGCACTGACAGTCTCCAGAAATCTAGCCCAGAAGATGACACTGCAATGGCTTTCAAAATTAATAATAAGGTGGATCATCAATGTGGTAAATGGATGGCGGAAAGCAGAAATTCAGCACCCACACGTTTGCTGGAGACCCAAGAGAAGACGTGTGGTACAATGCAGACAGGACCCAAGGCACATACGGGTGAGAGAAGCTTGTGTCTCAAACACTCAGAGAATGAAGGAGATAACAGCAGTGCCACAAACCACAGCAACGAGCTCAGTGCACGTGTGTCTGAGGTTGAAGCCTCATCTGCAGTGTCACACAGTAACCCATGTGATGGAGAAACAATCAAGGACTCTTCAGAGTCCAACACGCAGACACCAGTAGGCAGTATAAAGGAATCTAGATCCCACATCGAAACTCACTTTGTCATGGGAGAGAAAAAGACAGAGGTTTGCAGGTCACCCAGAAAAACTCCAACAAAATCACACAGAAAACTGTTCACCAATCCAGTTCTCTCTTCTTCTTCCTGCCATAAAACATCACATAAGCCTCCTATTAATCCAAGACTGCCCCTTCTTGTAAGCCCCTCCTCTTCCTCCCAATCCCATAAGCCCCCCCTCCTTCCTCCAGTGCGGATTCTCACGCCTTCTGAGAGTAAGAGCACGAGAAGAGCTGTCTCTCTCGGCCAAACCCCTCAGGCTGCTAGCAGGGCGCTACATATGTACTCTCAGGTGTCCAAATCCCCTAACCCCACTGGACCTGCTCCATCACCACAGAGGTCATCCACCCGCACTGCTCCATCACCACAGAGGTCATCCACCCTCACTGCTCCATCACCACAGAGGTCATCCACCCTCACTGCTCCATCACCACAGAGGTCATCCACCCACACTGCTCCATCACCACAGAGGTCATCCACCTGCACTGCACCATCACCACAGAGGTCATCCACCCTCACTGCTCCATCACCACAGAGGTCATCCACCCACACTGCTCCATCACCACAGAGGTCATCCACCCACCCTCTTCCTCCACTGCAGAGTTCATCTCTAAGGAAGTCGATGATTCAGCATAAATCTGTGCCTGAGGAGAAGATGTGTCGTTCCACAGTGCGAGCTCTGGCTCACCCAGGTGGGAGGAGTTCTGGGCTAACCAACCTAAATTCTTTCCGCAATGACGCCCCCAGCTTTGCTCGAAACACTGTTGCCTCCACTACTCGCAGAGTTGCTGGCAGCAGTGACCTCTCAGTCAGCCACAGTGCCAAGGCAAACACTCCAAAAGTGCCTCCACTGAATCGTACTGCATCCCTCAGACTGTCACAAAGCAGAATGAGCTCACAGTCTGGTAGCAACCCTAGTAAATCAGGAAGGGTTCGCCTGCCACCTGCTTCTGCTCATATTGCAAAGAACGTGGGCAGGTTCTCTGTGAAGTCTGCCGTGTGCCAAACCCCTCAAACCTGCCTGGAAGTCGTAGACACCTAAAGCATTCAGGTCATATGCAGCAGTATCTACTGTATCGGTAGAGACAACCAAATGTTCCAGAATCTATTCAGTCTATGTAAAAACAAATATAATGTATGTCTTAAAGATATGTACTTACCCAAAACACAAATGAGTAGTTATTCAAATAAGAATACACAAAATAAACAATCATCTATAAGTGTAAACATTTTTATCCTATATTGTCATGTATGCAACACAGATGGGTACATTTAATATTTGACACCTTGACAAGGTTTGATGTCTGATGTTCACTTTAGCCTGAAATTCTGAATCTCAGACACTATTTCATTTAGCAGCAAGTTTACCTTAAATATCAAAACATACTTCACAAATGTCATTTAAAAAAATATTTTTTAGGAATTCTATACTACGTAACTTTAACTTTTAAACCACAGGAGATATTTATTTAGTAAAAGCATTTGTGTTATTTGTAAATTAAGACGTTAATGTTAGCAAAGTTTCTAGGGCCCTTTGGTGCCTGGGCGGCATAGTCAGGTCACTGGGGCTGATTTACCAGTGAAGTCCAAACTCCTTAAATAGGCCAGTTCTGGTTTAATGGATGAGCGAGAAGAACTCACGGGGGAGATTTCTACATACGTATATACTAACCCTAAGTATTTACATATGTAAACCACAATACACAAACCAGATATTACATACATAAACCAAAGATATTTACATATGTAATGCCATATAGTAAAAAAAATGAACTATAGTAAAAAAAAAAAAAAAAAAAAGATGTGAGGGTTTTTAACAGAAATGGGCGAATCCAAAGCGCCAAACCAGAAAATAAATGGAGAACTGAAACCTCTGCCAAAAATGATGAACGAGATGAAAGACAAATACCGTTCACGGTGCAGGAAAAACAGAAAAGACGCGGAACACAAAACCTAGAAAGCAAACTGAGGACGCCAGGGGAAGTAGCTGGTTCTCTAGAGCGAGAGAAGCGCAAACTGGACAGAGGAACAAACAGCGAAGGAAAACTTGAGATGGACCAGAGAGCAGCGCAGGAGTGACAACACTTGAACAGACAGAGAGAGAGAGAGGTGACGAGATACCAGGACAACGCAACACGGTACAGAGACCAAGGCTTGCTGCAAACGCATTGCATGGGCTATAAACAACTCAATGGTGAGACACTGCACGTCTTCCTTAAATAGGGAGAAACAGGTGCACCGCCGATAGCTCTGACGAGATCTGGCTCGTGAGCTCCCCCTGGTGGTGGTAGATGGCGCAACCCTGGAGCCAGCCCTGACATGTAAAGCAAAATATATTTACATATGTAAACCATTCACATAATTCACTGTTGCCTACAACAGAGATTTTCATATGATTTAAGTATACTTAAGTAAGAATTATAGGAGAGTTCAGTACATAATAATAAATAATATTAATAACTCCAACTGTCACTTCAGATGTTCATTTACACAGAGGGGCCTTTGTCCCATTCCACGAAACATCATATTGTCATATAAATCAATTAAAGGTGCATCTGACTCTCCCTTTGTCAAAATCCTTTTGACTGTATTGTTCCGTCTTTCGCATGTATTGGTGTGACCAGTAAGCAAGTTCATGTCAGTAGGAGGTGGTATAGATGTGCATGTGGGTAGGAGATGGTATAGATGTGTGCTGTGGGTAGGAGGTGGTATACATGTGCATGTGGGTAGGAGGTGGTATAGATGTGCATGTGGGTAGGAGGTGGTATGGATGTGCGGTTGTATAGACGTTAGGTTAAGGGCAGTTGCATCTTTTGTATTTGTATTTCAGGGAAGATGGGATACATAGGTAAACTTAAACTAGTGTGTTCTCTCCCTCCCTTTGGTGCCGTCCCGTGTGTCTCCCCATATCTGTTGATACTCCTTAAATCAACCCATTGTTTCCCTGTTGATTCACATGTTCACACCATTACCTAATAATAAGATTGTCTGTTGTGATGTCTGTATTGTTGCTTGTGGGTGAAAAGTATTAAACAAGTCACCATTTTTCTCAGTAAATATATTTCTAGAGGTGCTATTGGAGAGCTTCAGAAAGACCTGGAATTAGCAGGTACAATTGTTTCAAAGTCAACCACCATCGCCTGCATTCATGCTCACCACCCAAGACAGAACCCCCTCCCTAATGCGCAAAACAAAACTAGTACGAGAGGCGCCAGGAACAGACCAAGGGCAACAAGTAGGCAGGGCAGGACAAGCAACAGACACCAGGGGCACTGGCCCCGGACCGGGAACAGGCAGAGACACAGGAGTGGGTCCAGAGGGGACAGAACCAGGAGACACAGATGCAGGACCCGACGAGACAGGAACAGAAACAGAAAGAGGGGGACGGGTAGACCAAACCGGACATGGGACCTCAGGGGACTGGACAGAGACAGGCGGAGACACAGGACCAGGGCTGGAGACAGGGGACGAGGCGAAAACTGAGGCAAAAATATCAAACAGATATAGGACGAAGTGTGTGATGACTCTAGGGACCGGCACAAAGACAGGAACCGACACGACAACACCAGACACAGAAACAGGGACAGGCAACCGGAGACAGGGAGCAGAACAAAACCAGGTAAGGAGCAAAAATGGGGCTAGAGGTACAGAAGGAACAAAAGCAGTCTTAGAATCAGGCCCCCAGGCTGACATCACAGTCTCTGTAGGCCCTGCAAGGGCACACGGGGCCAGAGTCAGGGCCAGAGGCGGGGCCACAGTCAGGGCCAGAGTCAGGGCCAGAGGAGGGGCCAGAGGCGGGGCCACAGTCAGGGCTAGAGGCGGGGCCACAGTCAGGGCCAGAGTCAGGGCCAGAGGCGGGGCCACAGTCAGGGCCACAGGCGGGGCCAGAGTCAGGGCCACAGTCAGGGCCAGAGGCGGGGCCACAGGCGGGGCCAGAGTCAAAAACTCAGGGCCACAGTCAGGGCCAGAGGCGGGGCCAGAGTCAGGGCCAGAGGCGGGGCCAGAGTCAGGGCCAGGCGACCCTCAGGTTCACGGGCAGAGGCCCCTTCTGGGTCGTGGGAATGTAGTTCCCTGCAAATAGGGGGAAACAATGAAACGACAAACACTCCAGTTTCATTTCTCGCTCATCTCAATGTTGAATGTGCCGACAAAAATATTACACAATTTGTTTCAATGTTCTCTTCTACACACTTGTCAGACAGGCGCAAGACTCACACATTCATTCTTGCTGATGCCTGTAACCCAACGCCTAACCCTAACCAAGCTACATATTTCCAAACAAATCTCCATTCCATCCGCTCCCCCTGGTGGTGTGGAGAACCAAGACAAGTCTCATGTCAATACCAGGACTTAGGGACAGGAAAATAACTATTTCATATATTAGCTGTATTGACAGCTAAGTGGACAGCATAAACTATACAAACCTATCTGGGCGTTTCAGGTGCCTTATGCAGTTTGATGTGGTGTTCCAGTGTCTTTAATTTGTTTCCCACATTCACACGTTGGGTACTTCGGCTTTGTCCACAGATTTAAACTCCCTGTAGCCAAAGGCTCCATGCACGGTATTCCAGCCGTAGCCATGGCAACCTCATTTGTTTACATTTGATGCTTTTCTCCAAATTCCCACTCGTGTCTAGCCAAAATGTTGAGATACATCACGAGAGAAAGGGTTGTGGCCCAAATCGTCGAAACAAAAGTAAGAAATAATGGCAACATAAACACACAAAGAAAGTATTTTTCTTTAACTTGCACAGACTGACTCATTGTTCATGATATATTTTGAACGAGTCCAATCAAGGGCACAGTAATTAGGGACGAGTCCAATCAAGGGCACAGTAATTAGAGACGAGTCCAATCAAGGGCACAGTAAGAGTTCCAAGTCAAGTCTGATGTCTTTTTCTAGGTGATTTAAGTGCAACTTGGACTGGAGTCGCTCACACGAGGGCCCATCTGGTTCTAAACACACAAAGCGCAATATAATTATTGTGAATTTCTGATTACTGATGGTTTGCTAGCATGTCACCAGGGATAAGTTCCAGATAATTGCAGAAATGTTTTAACAGAGGATTTAATTTAACAGAGGAAACATACTTATATATGCATATAATCCACACAGATTACATTTAGATTTATGCATATAATTCACACATTACACATTGGTGTGATCTTCGACTCCAAACTTAGTTTCTCATTACACATCAAGAGGCTTCTTCAAACCTGCTTTTTTCACCTTAGAAATATCAGTAAAGTTAGAAATTTCTTGTCCTTTCCGGACCTTGAGAAAATCATTCATACTTTTATTTCTACCCGTTTGGATTACTGCAATGCTTATTTACTTGTTTGAGTCAAAGAGAAGTGGCTCGTCTCCAGCGTGTTCAAAATGCAGCTGCCCGTCTTCTCTCTCGCACAAAGCATAGGGAACATATGACACCAGTATTGGCTTCTCTACACTGGTTACCTGTAAGCTACAGAATTGATTTTAAAATTTTAATACTTACTTATCAGGCTGTCCACAACGAGGCTCCAGCGTACATCACTGAGCTTTTATGCCCTCTTCATAGTGTGAGAACACTGAGGTCTTCAAATCATGGGTTATTAGCTGTCCCCCGTACTAACTTAAAATCAAAGGGGGACCGGGCCTTTGCAGTTTTTGCCCCCAAACTGTGGAATAATCTCCCTAATGAGATCAGACTCTCTGAGTCAATTCAGGTCTTTAAAAAAACGTTTAAAGACACATCTTTGTTCTCTTGCTTTTAACAACCCTTGATCAAATGTGTTTTATTGTTGGTGTGTATTTGGGTATCTATATAACGATGTGTGTACAATTTTCATATATAGGATTATAATGTATTTTAAATTATACTGTATTGTACTGTATTTGAAACCATTTTTGTAAAGCACTTTGTGAGTTACTCTAGAAAAGTGCTTTATAAATAAAGTTTTACTTACTTTACTTACTTACACTTAAAGCCCCTCAGTTTAAATTTAGTCTTGTTCATGTAACCCAGACAGATTACACTCAGATTACACAGATTAGACTTGTTCATTGTTTAACTCACAATTATGTGGCCTTAATGCAACCACTTAATTAGAGATAGAAAATGAAAGTATAAACAGATTAAAATTACTAGAACACAATTACTAAAACATCTTTCTTAAACAACACTTTCTTATGTTAAAGAAATATTGGCAGAGTATCTAGGGTTAGTGTTAGGGTACTCATATTAGTGGTAATGTAACATACTAGGAGCAGGCAGAGTTGTGGGCGGACACAACGGCAAAGAGAATAATGTTAATGTTAGCAACACCAGACACACAAAACTAGACGCATAAGAGGGCAGCCAGAAAACCAAACTGAGCTAAGGGGATCAAACGAATAAAGACGTCAGCATTTCCAAATGCGCGAGTATGTGAAATACACAAGGTTGCCTAAACTGGAGACTACAAAGGCCGACAAGGACAAGGGGGAAACGGGGGGTTAAATACATGTTTACATGAGAAAACGAAGAAGACACAGGTGATTGAACCAGGGGGCTGAACTGAGGCAGAACACAGGGAGTGGAAAAACCCGGAAGAGAGGGAAAATGGAGGGTGACTGACAGCAGGGGTGGGGCGATACGTTACAGTACTCCCCCTCTACGCGCAGCTCTCTGGGGTGTGCACAGACCTGGGCGTGGGCTAGGAACACTGAGGGAATGAGACAGGGTCATTACATCAGGGTAACCAGAACTCCACAGGGAAAATGGGGGATACACAGTAGAGACAGGAGTAGGGACTGGAGCGCGGGATGTGCAGGAAAGATCGGGACACAGGCAGAAGACAGACGCAGGGGGAACAAAGAACTGAAGACGTGACATAGAGAACAGGATTTCACACAGGAACAATGGAAAACCTGGCAGGAGTTGGACAAGCTGTGGACATGAGGCGAGAAAATGATATAAAACAAACACAGCAGTGGGCACAAGGTTGGACAAGGGATAAAGCATGACAACAGGAACAGGGACATATACAAAATCAGGGACTGGTGCAGAGAACAGAGCAATGATCTAGAGTTCATGCATGCAAGGAGTTCCAGAACAGTCAGTGGAACAGACACAGAAGTGGATTAACGGAACCGGTTGTGATACAGATCAGGCAGTTTATGTATCTGGGCTCAGGTGACTTTACAAACCCAAGGTCCACGCTGGGCTTTAGGAGTCGGCAGGGCGACTTCTGATGGGCGCTGATGGGCCTTCCAAATCTGCTCATGGGGGGAACCTTTCAAGCAACAGAGTCAGTAACCTTTCCACAGTCTTGGCTTCTTTAGCCTCACGAGCCATCAGATTGCAGGCCCATTGCAGAGCTCCTGCCCTCAGACACATAAACAGTACTTTATACACATATGTATATATAACTCATTTGTATAGTACTGTAAAAAAAATCCTATAAAAAAAAAAGTACTCAGCAGATTCCTCTCCAGAAAACACCTCAGGAGGGAAATCCAAGGGTGACTGACAGCATGGGCAGGGTTAGGGTTGGGGTTAGGGTTACAGTAGGGCTAGGGTTGGGGTTAGGGTTACTGTAGCGCTAGTGTAGGGGGTAGGGTTGGGGTTAGGGTTACTGTAGGGCTAGGGTAGGGGGTAGGGTTGGGGTTAGGGTTACTGTAGGGCTAGGGTAGGGGGTAGGGTTGGGGTTAGGGTTACTGTAGGGCTAGGGTTGGGGTTAGGGTTACTGTAGCGCTAGGGTAGGGGGTAGGGTTGGGGTTACTGTAGGGCTAGGGTAGGGGGTAGGGTTGGGGTTACTGTAGGGCTAGGGTAGGGGGTAGGGTTGGGGTTAGGGTTACTGTAGCGCTAGGGTAGGGGGTAGGGTTGGGGTTACTGTAGGGCTAGGGTAGGGGGTAGGGTTGGGGTTACTGTAGGGCTAGGGTTGGGGTTAGGGTTACTGTAGGACTAGGGTAGGGGGTAGGGTTAGGGTTGGGGTTACTGTAGGGCTAGGGTAGGGGGTAGGGTTGGGGTTAGGGTTACTGTAGCGCTAGGGTAGGGGGTAGGGTTAGGGTTGGGGTTACTGTAGGGTAGGGGGTAGGGCTAGGGTTAGGTTAGGGCTGGAGTTAGGGTTAGGCTAGGGCTGGGGGAAAGGTAGGGTTAGGTTAGGGTTACTGTAGGGCTAGGCTTGGGGTTAGAGTAGGGCTAGGGTAGGGGGTAGGGTTAGGGTAGGGCTAGGGTTAGGGTAGGGCTGGAGTTAGGGTTTAGGGTTGGGGTTAGATGCGTTACAGGTTATTAGATCTTTGTAACAGATCTAAGAAATAGCCAGCTCAGGTTATTAGATCTCAGTAATATCCCATTCTCAATTACATCATTTTATTAGTCTTGAGTGGAATTTTCAATTAAAAACATTAAGATTTCAGGGTAGGAATTTGATAGGAATTAACATATGCAGCAACATCTTAGTAACGTACGCAGCGCAGCCTACGGCAATTCAGGATGTCAGCAGGGTCAGGGGTCACCAGGTCAACACGAAACCCTTCCGGCAGCATCACTCTAAGCAGCTGGGTCATGAAGCCGCGAGTGTTGGTGACTCTGGCGTCGTCCTGCTGGCTGGTGGTTAGTTCCTGGAAACCGAATCTGGTGTGCTGCTCACGTGGGAGTTCTGGGGGGCACGGAACCCATTCTAGATGGAGCTCCATCTGCTCCGCCTGTGAGGCTGTTATGAAGTCACCCCTTTTATATGAGAAACTGGTGCAAAGCAGCTCGATGACCTTTGGAGATGTACAGAAGATATTAGCCGTGTGCACATGCACGGTGCAGGAACGCAGCTCATAGTTCTCAGGACTCTGTTTGTAGTTGAAATGCAGAACGCGCGCCACACTATCCACGTCTACACTCAGTAGCGCCCCACAGCTCTGCCCCCTCTCAGACTCCACCTCCCTGCGCTTCAGTTCCACCAACAGTGGGCGAATCTGGAAGAAGTCGGCTTCGCGGCGCAGCAGCTCTAGCTCACTGTAGCCCCATGGCAGGTCCAGACTGTTGCAGCGCAGGTAGTTCAGGATGTAGCGAAACACTTTCCCATCACGGTCGATGAAAACGTTTCCCTGTTTGTCCCGGAGCAGAGGGATCTGGCCAGTGAACATTGCACCCAGCATGGAGTCCTGACAGCGTGTGAGTGTGTCCACTGTAGTGGTGTAAACCTCACCACCTACGTTTACACACACAGGATCACACAGACAGTTACTGTCTGAAGAATGAAACATCTTTAGAAGCCAGAAAACAGGCTGATAAAATGTTGTAAAAAATAAAATAATCTAGTGGTATAGAAACAGCTGAGAAGGACACAGCAATGTTACTAACCCTAAGGTAGCAGCTTGACCTCTGACCCTTACCCTAAGGTAGCAGCTTGACCTCTGACCCTAACCCTAAGGTAGCAGCTTGACCTCTGACCCTTACCCTAAGGTAGCAGCTTGACCTCTAACCCTAAGGTAGCAGCTTGACCTCTGACCCTAACCCTGACCTGTCCAACCAGCCGATCTGCTTACCAAGATACTGGTGTTCCGCTCTAGTGCAGTCAGCGTGGAAAGGGCTTGTATACAAATGTGTGTGTGTGTGTGTGTGTGTGTGAGGGGGGGTGCTCAGTCAGCTGACCAGGGTTGTATAAATGTCTTATTGTTTTCTTTACACTCACAGTGCACCATCCACAATGCTAATGAGTATTTGAAGACACTCTGTGCTTCCTAGTATGTGTAAGCTTTGAAACCGGCTTTTTGTAGTAGTAGCACAGATATATTAACAGGTTAAATATTTAAATATTTTATTTCATTGAGATGTTGGAATTGTGTTTTTGTTGGATGGATCAGATAATGGATATCATTACATTATGACATTCCATCTGTTATGACAATATACCTTATGACATTATCATATATTATAATAATATTATGTACGGTATGTCATGACATTAACTAGTCATGGTTTGTGTCTGGAGAAGATATGATTTCTTTAACAAAGGAGGACTGGGCTCATTCTTCTGTTTGAACAATAGAGTGAGTTGCAACTTATGCAAAATAATACAAGACCACACTTAAACTGCACTGAACAGTAAAGCAATCTGATTGGCTGCTGTCATATTTATCAGTTGACATTTCATTAATGTGTCATTATGGCATGCATGTGTTATGAGATGGTAGGTGTGTTCAGTGTTGATCATTTCAATCAAGGGTTATTATGTGCCTGTATGCATTAGGATGACAGGTGTGTTCACAGATCAGCTGCATGGGTTTTGCAGACAAAGCGATAGTCTCGAGAGCAGTGGTCATCGTTGTATCTGCCGTCTCTGTGGAAGTGAGCACAGTCCTCCCCTCCACCCAAACCATGAGCCTCCCAGTTATCAGGCTGGCCGGGCATCCACTCACTGCCCAGACACACACACACGTGCACGCAGGCACAAACACGTGCACGCACGCACACACACACACACACACACACACACAGGTCAGTTTCCAACATGTAAACTAACATGACCCACACCTTCTTTGTCTCTGTGTCTATTTCTCCTTCTCTCTCCCCTCAGAGTTAAACATACATGCGTACACACACTCACCTCCGGACCATCACGTAGGGCGTTCCATCTAACCACTCCCAGTCTCCTGTCCTCTCATCACTCAGTCCCAGCCAGTAGAAGTAGGGAGTGGTACGGCTAATCACAAACTCCTACACACACGCACACACACATACACACACACAGGGTTAGGGTAGGGTTAGGGTTTAGGGTTGGAGTCTAGTGGGAAAGAGTTAGGTGGGGTCTTGTGCTCTAACACCTACCCCCAACACCTACCCTTACTCTAACACCTACCCCCAACACCTACCCTTACTCTAACACCTACCCCCCCAACACCTACCCTTACTCTAACACCTACCCCAACACCTACCCTTACTCTAACACCTACCCCAACACCTACCCCAACTCTAACACCCATCCCCAACACCAACCCCAACTCTAACACCTACCCCCAACACCTACCCTTACTCTAACACCTACCCCCAACACCTACCCTTACTCTAACACCTACCCCAACACCTACCCTTACTCTAACACCTACCCCAACACCTACCCCTCTAACACCTACCCCCAACACCTACCCTTACTCTAACACCTACCCCCAACACCTACCCTTACTCTAACACCTACCCCCAACACCTACCCTTACTCTAACACCCATCCCCAACACCAACCCCAACTCTAACACCCATCCCCAACACCTACCCTTACTCTAACACCTACCCCCAACACCTACCCCTACCTACCCTTACTCTAACACCCATCCCCAACACCAACCCCAACTCTAACACCTACCCCCAACACCTACCCTTACTCTAACACCTACCCCAACACCAACCCCAACTCTAACACCTACCCCCAACACCTACCCTTACTCTAACACCCATCCCCAACACCTACCCTTACTCTAACACCTACCCCAACACCAACCCCAACTCTAACACCTACCCCCAACACCTACCCTTACTCTAACACCTACCCCCCAACACCTACCCTTACTCTAACACCTACCCCCAACACCTACCCTTACTCTAACACCTACCCCAACACCTACCCTCTAACACCCATCCCCAACACCAACCCCAACTCTAACACCTACCCCCAACACCTACCCCCAACACCTACCCCAACACCTACCCCTACTCTAACACCTACCCCCTAACACCTACCCCAACACCTACCCTTACTCTAACACCTACCCCCAACACCTACCCCCAACACCTACCCCTACTCTAACACCTACCCCCAACACCACCCCCAACACCTACCCCCAACACCTACCCTTACTCTAACACCCATCCCCAACACCAACCCCAACTCTAACACCCATCCCCAACACCAACCCCAACTCTAACACCCTACCCCAACACCAACCCCAACTCTAACACCTACCCCCAACACCAACCCCAACTCTAACACCCATCCCCAACACCAACCCCAACTCTAACACCCATCCCCAACACCAACCCCAACTCTAACACCAACCTTCTCCTCTTTGCTCTTGAGGATCAGTAGTTCTGCTCTTCTGCTCTCACATTTATCTCGAGCTTCATTCCATGAAATTCCATAATCAGAGAAATAATAACAGTGGGACGAAAAGAAGGTCCACTGGGGTGGACAACACTGTTGTGTACCTGCTCACACACACACATGCACACACACACATACACAGACATGCAAAACACAAACACACAAACATCTAAATTAACACACAAACACACAGTGTTAACACACAAACACATCGTATAAATACGATAAAAACATACACACAGTGTCCAGGTAAGGCTGAGTGGGTAATGAAATTCTTTTGTACTAAATATATTTTCACTTACTGTTGTGTTTTTTGAGCTTGCACTGCAGATGAGTGATCTGTTCACTGAGAGTTTCTATAGGGCTAACCACTGCACACACACACACACACACGCACACACATACATGCACACACACACATACACAGTGTGTACATTAATGACTAGGGTTAGGAGAGTTTCTATAGGGCTAACCACTGCACACACACACACACACACATACATGCACACACACACACACGCACACACATACATGCACACACACACATACACAGTGTGTACATTAATGACTAGGGTTAGGATTGTGTTTGTGTGAAAACACAGTAACTACTGATGCAGAGCTGCCTGTTGTCATTAAAGCATGACTGTTGTTGCTGTGGTGGTTGTGTGTGGTACACACGGTCATTAGTGTGTGTGTGGTCATTAGTGTGTGTGTGGTACACACACGGTCATTAGTGTGTGTGGTGTTGCTATGGTGTGTGTGTGTTGTACACACGGTCATTAGTGTGTGTGTGCTACACACACGGTCATTAGTGTGTGTGGTACACACACGGTCATTAGTGTGTGTGGTACACACACATTACGGTCATTAGTGTGTGTGTGGTACACACACGGTCATTAGTGTGTGTGTGGTACACACACGGTCATTAGTGTGTGTGTGGTACACACACGGTCATTAGTGTGTGTGTGGTACACACACGGTCATTAGTGTGTGTGTGTGTGGTACACACGGTCATTAGTGTGTGTGTGGTACACACACGGTCATTAGTGTGTGTGTGGTACACACACGGTCATTAGTGTGTGTGGTACACACACGGTCATTAGTGTGTGTGTGGTACACACGGTCATTAGTGTGTGTGTGGTACACACACGGTCATTAGTGTGTGTGTTGTGTGTGTGTGTGGTACACACACGGTCATTAGTGTGTGTGTGGTACACACACGGTCATTAGTGTGTGTGTGTGGTACACACACGGTCATTAGTGTGTGTGTGTGTGTGGTACACACACGGTCACGGTCATTAGTGTGTGTGTGGTACACACGGTCATTAGTGTGTGTGTGTGGTACACACACGGTCATTAGTGTGTGTGTGGTACACACGGTCATTAGTGTGTGTGTGGTACACACACGGTCATTAGTGTGTGTGTGTGTGGTACACACACGGTCATTAGTGTGTGTGTGGTACACACACGGTCATTAGTGTGTGTGTGGTACACACGGTCATTAGTGTGTGTGTGGTACACACACGGTCATTAGTGTGTGTGTGTGGTACACACACGGTCATTAGTGTGTGTGTGTGGTACACACACGGTCATTAGTGTGTGGTACACACATGGTCATTAGTGTGTGTGTGTGTGTGTGTGGTACACACGGTCATTAGTGTGTGTGTGGTACACACATGGTCATTAGTGTGTGTTTGGTGTTGCTATGGTGTGTGTGTGTTGTACACACGGTCATTAGTGTGTGTGTGGTGTTGCTATGGTGTGTGTGTGTTGTACATACGGTCATTCATGTTTGTCTGTGTTGTCTCTATGCCCTCTTTCATCTCTCTTGACTTCCTGTAAATTTCAAGTCCTAAAATAGACAATTTTCATACACATGTAAATATCCAAAAGCAAATAATGGTCATCAAACACACACAAATCAAATCAAAATTTATTTATATAGTGCTTTTTACAACAGTTGTTGTCACAAATATACAGTGGGGTGCAAAAGTTTTGGCACCCTTGTTAATTTTCCTGATTTACCTTTATAAATCATTGAATGTTTGGATTAAAAAGTTCAGTTAAATATATCATATAGGGGACAAACACAGTGATGTTTGAGAAGTGAAATGAAGTTTATATGATTTACAGAAAGTATTCAATTGTCTAAACAAACATAGGCAGGTGCATAAGTTTGGGCACTGTTGTCATTTTATTGACTTCAAAACCTTTAGAACTAATTATTGGAACTCAAACTTGGTTTGGTAAGTTCAGTGACCCTTGACCTCCATACACAGGTCACTCCAATTATGAGAAAGGGTAGTTAAGGGTGGCAATTGTAATTTTTCCCCTCTTTGCATCTTCTCTGAAGAGTCTCAAAACAACTTTCAAATGACCTGAAAACAAAGATTGTTCACCGTCATGGTTTAGGGGAAGGATACAGAAAGCTGTCTCAGAGATTTCAGCTTTCAGTCTCCACTGTCAGAAACATTGTGAGAAAATGGAAGAAGAGGCACAGTTCAGGTCAAGGGTTGAAGTGGCAGACCAAGCAAAATCTCAAATAAACAGAAGCGAAGGATGTTGAGAACAGTCAGAGTCAACCCACAGACCCACCAAAGACCTATAACATCATCTTGCTACTGATGGAGTCACTGTACATCGTTCAACTATTCGGCGCACTTTACACAAGGAGGAAGCCTTTTCTCCGTCCACATCACAAACAGAGCTGCTTGAGGTATGCTAAAGCACATTTGGACAAGCCAGCTTCATTTTGGAGTAAGGTGCTGTGGACTGATGAAACTAAAATAGTTATTTGGCCATAACAAGGGCCGTTATGCATGGTGGAAAAAGAACACAGCACTCCAAGAAAAACACCTGCTACCTACAGTAAAATTTGGTGGTGGTTCCATCATGCTGTGGGGCTGTGTGGCTAGTACAGGGACTGGGAATCTTGTTAAAGTTGAGGGACGCATGGATTCCAGTCAATATCAGCAGATTCTGGAGACCAATGTCCAGGAATCAGTGACAAAACTAAATCTGCGCCGGGGCTGGATCTTCCAACAGGACAACGACCCTAAACACTGCTCAAAATCTACTAAAGCAGAATGCAGAGGAACAAGTACAACGTTCTAGAATTGCCATCTCAGGCCCCAGACCTGAATATCATTGAAAATCTGTGGTGTCACTTAAAGAGAGCTGTCCATGCTCAGAAACCATCACACCTGAATGAACTAGAGATGTTTTGTAAAGAAGGATGGTCTAAAATACCTTCAGCCACAATCCAGACTCTCATTAGAAGCTATAGGAAGCGTTTAGAGGCTGTTATTTCTGCGAAAGGAGGATCTACTAAATATTGAGTTAAGGTTTTTTTTTGGTGCCCAAACTTATGCACCTGCCTATTTTTGTTTAGACAATTATTGCACACTTTCTGTAAATCATATAAACTCCATTTCACTTCTCAAGTATCACTGTGTTTGTCCCCTATATGATATGTTTAACTGAATTTTGTTATCCAAACATTCAATGATTTATAAAGGTAAATCAGGAAAATTAACAAGGGTGCCCAAACTTTCGCACCCCACTGTATGTATATATACACTATAATGCCAAAAGTATTCGCTCACCCATCCAAATTATCGGAATCAGGTGTTCCAATCACTTCCATGGCCAGAGGTGTATAAGATTAAGCACCTAGACATGCAAACATTTGTGAAAGAATGGGTCGCTTTCAGGAGCTCAGTGAATTCCGGAAATCGTATGATACTGAGGCAGGCAGAGAAGAAAACGAATGAAACGAAGAGTAGTCTTTTTTTCATTGACTACTTCAAAAAATGTGCTCAAATAAGGCCATGGATTGTGTGGCGCGTTACAATCAGTAGACTCATCCATTTTTTTTTATTTTCTATCATGCTGTTGTATTACCGGTGTTAACTTGTATGCTGTTCCGTTACCGCTGAACTGTACGCTGATTGGTGCGCGTGCAGCGCCGTTGAACCGAACGCTGATTGGTGCGCGTGCAGCGCCGTTGAACCGAACGCTGATTGGTGCGCGTGCTTTGCGCTTCTTTTGTTTTGACGTTACTTTGTTGAACACGTGAAGCCTGAAGTAACAACAGATTTCGCAACATGTAGTGGAGTAAAAAGTAAGATATTTCAGTTTGAAATACTTGAGTAAAGTAATTTACTTTTACTTCTTTACTGTCCACCACTGAGCAGTGCACAAAGCAAGGTCCATAAAAACATGGAGTCTGGTGTGGATGAACGCGACTGGCCTGCACAGAGTCCTGACCTCAACCCGATAGAACACCTTTGGGATGAATTAGAGCGGAGACTGAGAGCCAGACCTTCTCGTCCAACATCAGTATGTGACCTCACACATGCACTTCTGGACGAATGGTCAAAAATCCCCATAAACACACTCCTAAACCTTGTGGGCAGCCTTTACAGAAGAGTTGAAGCTGTTCTAGTTGCAAAGGGTGGACCAACGTCATATTGAACCCTATGGATTAGGAATGGGATGTCACTTAAGCTCATATGTGAGTCAAGGAAGGTGAGCGAATACTTTTGGCAATATAGTGTCTCTCTCTCTCTCTCTCTCTCTATATATATATATATATATATATATATATATATATATATATATATAAAGTGTGTGTGTGTGTGTGAGAGACCTTGTTTCTCCAGCTGCTCTATTTTGGAGGTCAGAGACTGTAGGGACAGAGTCAAGTTGCTCATTTCCATCTCTACTGTAGAGAACTTGCTGTCCACCTGCACCTCTATAACACACAGCATGGATGAGTGTGTGTGTGTGTGTCCACCTGCACCTCTATAACACACAGTATGGATGAGTGTGTGTGTGTGTGTGTCCACCTGCACCTCTATAACACAGTATGGATGTGTGTGTGTGTGTGTGTGTGTCCACCTGCACCTCTATAACACACAGTATGGATGAGTGTGTGAGTGTCCACCTGCACCTCTATAACACACAGCATGGATGAGTGTGTGTGTGTCCACCTGCACCTCTATAACACACAGTATGGATGAGCGTGTGTGTGTGTGTGTGAGTGTGTGTGTCCACCTGCACCTCTATAACACACAGTATGGATGAGCGTGTGTGTGAGTGTGTGTGTCCACCTGCCCCTCTATAACACACAGTATGGATGAGCATGTGTGTGAATGTGTGTGTGTTGGTGTGTGACATAATGATGCATTACTCACTGGTCAAAGATATGGAGAAGATGAGGACCAGTAGCAAAATGGATGCTATACTAAAAATATACACACACCATCGAGACTGACCACCAGAGGGGGCTGCTCTTAACCTGTAGACTGCCTCTGTTTCAGAAACACATTCAAACAAAGCTGTTAAACCAATAGTAGTAGAATATATTGTTTATACCAGATATACCAGACCAACAGCCGCATGTCTGCAGGCTCTGCGTTATCCTGGGAGATTGTAAAGTGCAATTTTAGGCTCAGTTTTATATGAACAAGGGTATCATAAATGTATACATATAATATTCATACTTAATATTTCCACACTTTTCTGGAGGAAGTCTTCATTCTGCAAATGCATTTAAGTCTTAATAGCTGTGATTTTATGTGATAGAGAGATATTCCTTGGCATGTGAAGATTTTTAAGATTTTTATTTTTCGTACTTAATTTTCAGAAATATCTATCCATTGTTCCATGCGCTTTTTTTTCTGTTACACCACTCGATTAGTTTCACCTCTAGGGTTGTCGGTGGTTCCAGCAGATCTTAAGAATGCCAACATCAATCTCAGTCCAGAAAACCACAATCCTTGATCCAGCAAAAATATAGAACCCTCAAACTCCCTAAGCTCTAACCCTAGGCCTGAGCGTAGCAGGTAAAATACCAGAGACAGGTTTACCAACTCAGGGTGGTAATTCCACATATGACAAAATTGGTGAAAGCATCAAGTTGTGCAACCCTAATCCCAACCCCAACTGTAACACCCAGCTTCAACACTAACCAATCCCCTACCTATCCCTAACCCTAAACCCTAACTTTAGTTATTGCATGAGGCCCATTGTTAAAAATATTTATACCAAGGTCCATAATTTCCTACTGAATGAAACAAACACACACACACATACTTTTTCTCCAACAGGCTGAGGCATCTCTTGTGTCAACCTCATCATGGTCTTCGTTTATGGCATCAGTGGAATTATCAGATCCTGTAGTGTCCCACATGGTAAGACCTACGAAATTACCCACACACATATATGGTTAGACACTAGTTATGTTCCTAATTCACCTTTATAGGTTAGGGTTCAGGGTTAACTAAAGTAGATCTCCAAACTGTGAAGGAGAGTCAAGGCAATGAATTCAAGATTAGGGTTAACTCCAGCACAGAGTAGATCTTCAAACTGGGGAGGAGAGTCAGCATAATGCATTTCGGTTTTAGGTTAGGATTAAGTGCAACTCCAGCCAAGCACGTACACAGAGGATATGTACCTTAACTTTATGGGTGCTTTGTGCTAGTTGCTTGTTTTATATTTTATAAACAAATAAATGGAACAATAAAGCATTTACAAAACTATGTAACAACTGACAAATATTATACTTGTTTGAAGGTTTTGTCTATTAAAGTTTTACACATATGAAAAAAAGTAATTCATCTCAAACAGAGTATGAGTTAGGTGTTATAACTTCAAACAAAGTTATGTTAGGTGTTGTAAAGTTGGTAAACTGAAATTATGAAAGTATTTTTGATCCTACAGTACATATATGGAATCTATTTAACAAACTATTATAAAAAATAACATTCATGCTATAAAGGGCTACATTTTAAATGTAAAGTATATGAATTTAAATAGAAAATAAATTTAAAAAGTACATCTTATTGATTACAAATAAATTTCCCACAAATATGTCTTAACATATATTTTTAAAAATCACAACATTTAAAAAAAGTCCCTCGTATTCTTACCAAGGGAGTAGAGAATTGTTACAGTGATGCCTGTTGCTGACTAATCCAACTACTTTGTGTGTGTGTGTGTGTGTATGTGTGTGTGTGTGTATGTGTGTGTGTGTTCATGCGCATGTGTGTGTGCGACATGAGTATTTAACTTAATATTAAGCAGGTGTGCTATGCTGATATGGCTAACATTTATGTATGGCTATTGCTTTTAATGATACACATTATAAACTGAAATATACAGCAGCTTTTCAATAACTCACTGAAGAGTCCAACATGTGAACAGTTTAGTGTCAAAATATGTGTGGAAGACGCCATTTACTCGGGCTAAAACAAACAGTAAAGGAGCATAGTGCATCTTTTTATGTGTATGCTTATGTCACACACACACACACATGCGCACACACACCCCTTCATCATCATCAAAGTAGTTTCTTACCTGAAATGATCTGCATTTATTCAGGTTGTTTTAGGTACATTAATTCTTAAGGGTCAAGTTATGGTTAACAGCCAGAATCAGAGTTAGTGGTCTGATCTGGAGACCCAAATAATACAACATGAATAGCCTAAGCTTAAAGTTACACACAACACCACTTGTGCACACTTCACCTAGGATTTTTTTCTTTTTAAGATGCATCATGTGAATATCCAAAAAGTGCAAATGTTTCTATGAGAGATACCACAGTAAGGGCCGTCTGAATTTTTTTTATTGTATCGTACATGCACAGTATAACCTCTTAATTATTCTGTGTGTAGTCTGGACCTGTGTGTAGTCTGCAGTCCAGTTTGGGACTAGAGCGTCTGTATCCCCTGTATTTCTCCTCTTTTGGACACTAGGTTAGGGTACTAGGGTACGGTTAGGTCAAAGTCTAGATATGAGCGTCTCCAAAATACACACTGCACACATGTGCACACATTACACACACAGTGTGTCCTAGCTAACCTTAACCTTAACGGGCATTTGGCAAGAGCCTGTTGGAGAACATATACTGAGAGTTGTGGTGAGTGTGTTTGTAATGGTAGTTGTGTAGTGTGGGTTATTGAGAATTGTGTAGTGTGAGTTAGAGTTGTGTAGAGAGGGTTATTGGGTGTTGTGTAGTGTGAGTTAGAGTTGTGTAGAGAGGGTTATTGGGTGTTGTGTAGTGTGAGTTAGAGTTGTGTAGAGAGGGTTATTGGGTGTTGTGTAGTGTGAGTTAGAGTTGTGTAGAGAGGGTTATTGGGTGTTGTGTAGTGTGAGTTAGAGTTGTGTAGAGAGGGTTATTGGGTGTTCTGTAGTGTGAGTTAGAGTTGTGTAGAGAGGGTTATTGGGTGTTGTGTAGTGTGTGCTATTGTAATGAGAATTGTGAGTTATTCACAGTGATTTTGCTAAGTGGTTCTACTATCAGAGGAGACTCACTAGTCCTGCATGTCTGCAAGTTCCTTGATAAAATTGAAAATCATAGACTTTATTTAGTTTTGTTGTTCATGTGCGTGTGAAGTGTGGCTGGCCGTTGATGTGGCTGGCTGTTGATGTTTGTTGTGTGTGTGGCTGTCAGTTCATGTGTGTGTGTGTGTGTGTGTGTTGTGTCCATTTCCCTGGTTCTTATTATGAAAAATATCTCTGTGTGTTATGTGCATTTCCTTAGTTCTTATCTAGTACATATTATGAAGGACACTGGTAATTCCACCACCGACAGAAATGACTACCCTGATGACTTTGACAACACTGATACTAGAGATGACCAAGCCTTCTGGAGTAAAGGTGCGTGTGTGTAGACCTGCTATTAATATACAGTATATAACAATTACTTTTTTCCTCACTGTGGTGTGTTTGTGGGTAAATGTAAATAAGGTAAAAATTTTATTGGCCTTAATTCATGATGAAAACTCATAAATCAAGACACACAAATCAAATCTGATTTAAATGCCAAATGCTTGTCATCTCAGCTTTTCAGTGTTGAATCTTTAAATTAAATTTAAGTGTTCATCCATCACCAAACATTTGTTCATTATTAACCTGCCTTTATTAAAGTATTTTCAAATATCAAAACACACACTGCATGTTACTGTAAATTCATTACTATTTTTATGGTTATTATGATGATTAAAACACTGGTTTGCGATCATGAATGATTCACCAACCGCTGGTTTCTCACATAGTAAAACCATCCTAAGTAAACCATGACCGAATTCCTGCGTCTGTGTACTAGAGACAATTTACAGGTTAACAGCAGCCCCCCCTGGTGGTCAGTCTCGATGGTGTGTGTGTGTTTTTAGTGTAGCATCCATTTTGCTACTGGCCCTCATCCTCTCCATATCTTTGACCAGTGAGTAATGCATCACACACACATGCACACACACACACTCATTAATACTAGGGCTGGATAAAAAAAATGTATTTAATCAATTTTGGATCGATTTCATTTACATTGTGCAGTATCAATTCAAAGAGCATGAGATTTCCCTAACACAATCTCATGCTCATGCGTGATGTCATCCTGATGCTCATGCATGACGTCATCCTGATGCTCAAGCGTTCGTGGTAACGCTGCACAACAAGCCGTCCCAACTGAAGTCTGACGTCTGGAACCATTTTCGGATTTAAAACAAATGATAAAGACTTGGATAAAACCTGCCAAGTGGAAATCAGTTATTGTACAAACACTACAAACCTCAGGAACCACTTGACAAGGTGTAACAATACGCTAACGCACTACGCTAGACAAAACAGAAGAAACGGAGGCACTTGCTAACAACACCAGTTGATGATAACAAGCAATCACAATTTTTGTTTGCAAAGATTAATGCCCATACTCGGTAGTGCAAAATGAAGGCGTCATTGTTCAGGTGCTCGAACCACGTTATGATATTAATCAACTATTAGTCAATTATGTAGTTAACGTTATTAATCGACTCAGAACCTCATGAATCAACATCGAATTGATTTAGGGAACTGGCCACAATTCCCAACACCACACACACACACACACATCCATACTGTGTTATAGAGGTGCAGGTGGACACACACACACGCTCATCCATACTGTGTGTTATAGAGGTGCAGGTGGACACACACACACACTCATCCATACTGTGTTATAGAGGTGCAGGTGGACACACACACACACACTCATCCATACTGTGTGTTATAGAGGTGCAGGTGGACACACACACACACACTCATCCATACTGTGTGTTATAGAGGTGCAGGTGGACACACACACACTCATCCATGCTGTGTGTTATAGAGGTGCAGGTGGACACACACACACACTCATCCATACTGTGTGTTATAGAGGTGCAGGTGGACACACACACACACACTCATCCATACTGTGTGTTATAGAGGTGCAGGTGGACAGCAAGTTCTCTACAGTAGAGATGGAAATGAGCAACTTGACTCTGTCCCTACAGTCTCTGACCTCCAAAATAGAGCAGCTGGAGAAACAAGGTCTCACCCACACACACACACACACACACCTATTATACCCCCGGGAAACAGGAAGTGATGAATTACTAATTAAAGGTTCCTAGATACTTATTTATATATTTAGTATCTAGTTTTTAGGTTCCAGATCCAATTTATAAATACAGTAGAAATTAGATAAATGGTTCAAATACATTTATTTCCAAGAAATTGTTATGGGTGTCAGTAATTGTGGAACAGGCCATTTTACCTCTTGACTTGATTTTATGGGAAAAATGTAATTTATTTTTTCCCCTTGAGTTGAAGGTTGCTTTTTTAAAAAATTTTCAGTGGTATTATGCTTCTGCAATAAAAAAACTAATTTATTTTAACACATTTTAACTAGGGTGCTAATAATTATGGAGGGCGCTGTACACACAAAAAACAAATACAGTGAAGCTCATGTTTTCAGAGAAACTGTACAAACAATATCCGTGAGTAGACTGCTGTGTTCAGCTAGGATTAGGTTAGTTTAGGGTTGGGGGTAAATTAGGGTGGGGTTAGGGTAGGGTTATGGTTGGGGGTTAGGCAAGGGTTAAGTTAGGGTTGGGGGTTAGGCTAGGGTTAGGTTAGGGTTAGGGGCTGCTGGTGTCCCTTGGAGCTGTGTGTGGAACTGTCCATCGTGAAGAAGTATGCTTTTGTTTGTTGCAGTGTACTCCTGTAGGAAGCCCAATATCAGAACACATATAAATAAAACATGTTCTGTTCTGCTTGTATATGTACATTTATAAAATAACTTTAATTTTTAGGTCGAGAAGCTCTCCAGAAATTTATGCAGATGTCGGTGGGCCTGAACATGCTTAAAGCAGACACTCGTGACAGTACGTGTCCTCTCACACACTCGTGACAGTACGTGTCCTCTCACACACTCGTGACAGTACGTGTCCTCTCACACACTCGTGACAAGTACGTGTCCTCTCACACGTGACCGTGTCCTCTCACACACCCGTGACGGTGCGTGTCCTCTCACACACACCCGTGACCCGTGACAAGTGCGTGTCCTCTCACACACCCGTGACAAGTACGTGTCCTCTCACACACCCCCGTGTCCTCTCACACACCCGTGACGTGTCGTGTCTCACACACCCGTGACAAAAACGTGTCCTCTCACACACCCGTGACAAATACGTGTCCTCTCACACACCCGTGACGGTGCGTGTCCTCTCACACACCCGTGACAATGCGTGTCCTCTCACACACCCGTGACGGTGCGTGTCCTCTCACACACCCGTGACAAGTGCGTGTCCTCTCACACACCCGTGCACGTGTCCAAGTCACGTGTCCGTGTCCTCACACACACGTGACGGTGCGTGTCCTCTCACACACCCGTGACGGTGCGTGTCCTCTCACACACCCGTGACGGTGCGTGTCCTCTCACACACCCCCGTGACGTGTCCTCTCACACACTCGCGTGTCCTCTCACACACCCGTGACAAGTACGTGTCCTCTCACACACCCGTGACAAGTACGTGTCCTCTCACACACCCGTGACAAGTACGTGTCCTCTCACACACCCGTGACGGTACGTGTCCTCTCACACACCCGTGACAAGTACGTGTCCTCTCACACACCCGTGACGGTACGTGTCCTCTCACACACCCGTGACAGTACGTGTCCTCTCACACACCCGTGACAGTACGTGTCCTCTCACACACCCGTGACAAGTACGTGTCCTCTCACACACCCGTGACGGTACGTGTCCTCTCACACACCCGTGACGGTACGTGTCCTCTCACACACCCGTGACAGTACGTGTCCTCTCACACACCCGTGACAAGTACGTGTCCTCTCACACACCCGTGACGGTACGTGTCCTCTCACACACCCGTGACAGTACGTGTCCTCTCACACACCCGTGACAGTTACGTGTCCTCTCACACACCCGTGACAAGTACGTGTCCTCTCACACACCCGTGACAGTACGTGTCCTCTCACACACCCGTGACAGTACGTGTCCTCTCACACCCGTGACAGTACGTGTCCTCTCACACACCCGTGACAAGTACGTGTCCTCTCACACACCCGTGACGGTACGTGTCCTCTCACACACCCGTGACAGTACGTGTCCTCTCACACACCCGTGACAGTTGGTGTCCTCTCACACACCCGTGACAAGTACGTGTCCTCTCACACACCCGTGACAAGTACGTGTCCTCTCACACACCCGTGACGGTACGTGTCCTCTCACACACCCGTGACAGTACGTGTCCTCTCACACACCCGTGACAATGCGTGTCCTCACACACCCGTGTCCTCTCACACACCCGTGACAAGTACGTGTCCTCTCACACACCCGTGACAAGTACGTGTCCTCTCACTCACACACGTGTCCTCTGACGGTACGTGTCCTCTCACACACCCATGACGGTACGTGTCCTCTCACACACCCATGACCGTACGTGTCCTCTCACACACCCATGACGGTACGTGTCCTCTCACACACCCATGACGGTACGTGTCCTCTCACACACCCGTGACAGTACGTGTCCTCTCATTTTGTCCAGTGTCTTAGGATTTAAGAATATAAACATACATTTGGCATTTCTAATTAACTACTCTAAATATGTTAGCATAACGGTTTGGTACGTATGTGTATGTACAGTATATGTTTATACTGTATATGTTTATATAGTGTCGACTAATGTGATAAACTTACGGGACGTTGCTGCTCAGCTCAAATGCAGTTTCATCAGACTCATCAACAGTAAGTGAAAATATACACCTACTCTTAAGTGTCTGACCTCTAAACTCTAAACCTATAATGAACCTAACCTGTAATCATAGACCCTAATTTATAATCTAAAGATTTAGGGGAAAATTAAAAATAGAAATGTACAATAATATGATTTGTGTGAATACGCACTCTTAAACTGGTACTGAACTAACACTAATACTAACAGCTCAAACACCTTTAAATTTTAGCATGGCAGTCAAAGGTTTTAGGTAAAGGTCAGTAATTTTAGCTCAGATTAACAAAATTTTACCAACCCTATGATTATTCACCGTTATTAATGCCCCTGATTATTCTCCCTTATTAATGCGGGAGAGTTAGAGTTAGAGTTGGAGTTAGAGTTGGGGTTAGAGTTGGGGTTAGAGTTAGGGTTAGTCCATGAAGCAAAGGCCCAGGCTCATCAGGCCAGCTGAACATAAACAAGGTATATTCAAGGTGAAGGAAAATCTGATCAAGATGCACTTCTCCTGATCCACAGGGCTGCAAAGCTGCTGATCTCCGTCACGTATGAATCCTTGTGTAACTCGCTTCCAGTCCTAGTTCTGTCCATCCTTATCTTCTCTGTTAGTCTTTACTACATATTTGTGTACACATACTAAAATATGTATCAGACCCAGGACGGTCCCCTACCCATACTCCTCTGGGGCTCAGAGACATGGACACTCCTGCTTAACGATGCATGTAGGCATTTCATATGCACTTTATTCCAGCAGGAGGCTAAGATAAACCAGTCCAGTCCAACAAATAATAAGACTGCTAGGATTAGGGTTAGGGCTGGGGTTACGGTTGGGGTTAGAGCTGGGTTGGGGTTAAGGTTGGGGTTAGAGCTGGGTTGGGGTTAAGGTTGGGGTTTGATCTGGGTTGGGGTTAAGGTTGGGGTTAGAGCTGGGTTGGGGTTAAGGTTGGGGTTTGATCTGGGTTGGGGTTAAGGTTGGGGTTTGAGCTGGGTTGGGGTTGGGATTAGAGCTGGGTTGGGGTTGGGATTAGAGCTGGGTTGGGGTTAAGGTTGGGTTTTTAATTAGCCTTTTAGCACCACATCAGCATTCACACTTTGTGTGTGGTGTGTGTGTGTGCATGTGTGTGGTGTGTGTGTGTGTGCATGTGTGTGGTGTGTGTGTAGATACACAGGATCAGTGTTGTCCACTACAGTGGACACTCTACTCTTCCCACTGCTATTACTTCTCAAATTATGGCCTGTCCTGGCACAGAGCTCGAGATTGGTGTGAGACCATGAAGGGTCAGCTGGCCGTGCTGAAGAGCCCAGAGGAGAAGGTCAGTGTTACCAGGAGGTTAGGCTTAACCCTAACCCTAGGGTTAACCCTAACCCTAGGCTTAACCCTAACCCTAGGGTTAACCTTAATTATTATTATATTATTAAAGAAACAATACTGAGAATGATTCTGATAAATTAGTTCAGATTCACATCACCTCTATATTAGAATACTGTTTCACCCTAATTTAAGAAAGAATCATTCAAATCTGTGACTCATGTAGAGGAACATAAGTGGTGTTTGTGCCCTGGGGTAAGTAAACTTAAGTGTGACTCATGTAGAGGAACATGAGTGGTGTTTGTGCCCTGGGGTAAGTAAACTTAAGTGTGACGCATGTAGAGGAACATGAGTGGTGTTTGTGCCCTGGGGTAAGTAAACTTAAGTGTGACGCATGTAGAGGAACATGAGTGGTGTTTGTGCCCTGGGGGTAAGTAAACTTAAGTGTGACGCATGTAGAGGAACATGAGTGGTGTTTGTGCCCTGGGGTAAGTAAACTTAAGTGTGACTCATGTAGAGGAACATGAGTGGTGTTTGTGCCCTGGGGTAAGTAAACTTAAGTGTGACTCATGTAGAGGAACATGAGTGGTGCTTGTGCCCTGGGGTAAGTAAACTTAAGTGTGACGCATGTAGAGGAACATGAGTGGTGTTTGTGCCCTGGGGTAAGTAAACTTAAGTGTGACTCATGTAGAGGAACAGGAGTGGTGTTTGTGCCCTGGGGTAAGTAAACTTATGTGTGACTCATGTAGAGGAACAGGAGTTTTGTTTGTGCCCTGGGGTAAGTAAACTTGCATGTGGCAAATATGTGTGTAAGTTCCTCTCAGGTTAACTTAAAATAGTTTAATTTTAGTGCAGATAAGTGAATAAGTGAATAGATATTAATTATTAATTATTTAATTTTAGTGCAGATAAGTGAATAATTTAGTAATATTTTTCCTACTTTCTATCTGTGTTTACATGTGTGTGTGTTAGTGTGTGTGTTCATTGCTTACATGTGTGTGGTGTCTTAGTGTGTGTGTTCATTGTTTACATGTGTGTGTGTGTTCATTGTTTACATGCGTGTGTGTGTTCATTGTTTACATGCGTGTGTGTTCATTGTTTACATGTGTGTGTGTTAGTGTGTGTGTTCATTGTTTACATGCGTGTGTGTGTTCATTGTTTACTGCGTGTGTGTGTTAGTGTGTGTGTGTTCATTGTTTACATGTGTGTGTGTTGTGTGTGTGTTAGTGTGTGTTCATTGTTTACATGTGTGTGTGTTAGTGTGTGTGTTCATTGTTTACATGTGTGTGTGTTAGTGTGTGTTCATTGTTTACATGTGTGTGTGTTAGTGTGTGTTCATTGTGTTCATTGTTTACATGTGTGTGTGTTAGTGTGCGTGTTCATTGTTTACATGTGTGTGTGTTAGTGTGCGTGTTCATTGTTTACATGTGTGTGTGTTAGTGTGTGTGTTCATTGTTTACATGTAAGGGTAGGTGTTGGGGGTAGGTGTTAGAGTGGGGGTAGGTGTTAGAGTAAGGGTAGGTGTTGGGGGGGTAGGTGTTAGAGGTGTTGGGGGTAGGTGTTGGTGTTGGGGATGGGTGTTAGAGTAAGGGTAGGTGTTGGGGGTAGGTGTTAGAGGGTAGGTGTTGGGGGGTAGGTGTTAGAGTAAGGGTAGGTGTTAGAGTAAGGGTAGGTGTTGGGGGTAGGTGGGGTAGGTGTTGGGGGTAGGTGTTAGAGCACAAGACCCCACCTAACTCTTTCCCACTAGACTCCAACCCTAAACCCTAACCCTACCCTAACCCTGTGTGTGTGTATGTGTGTGTGCGTGTGTGTAGGAGTTTGTGATTAGCCGTACCACTCCCTACTTCTACTGGCTGGGACTGAGTGATGAGAGGACAGGAGACTGGGAGTGGTTAGATGGAACGCCCTACGTGATGGTCCGGAGGTGAGTGTGTGTACGCATGTATGTTTAACTCTGAGGGGAGAGAGAAGGAGAAATAGACACAGAGACAAAGAAGGTGTGGGTCATGTTAGTTTACATGTTGGAAACTGACCTGTGTGTGTGTGTGTGTGTGTGTGTGTGTGCGTGTGTGCACGTGTTTGTGCCTGCGTGCACGTGTGTGTGTGTCTGGGCAGTGAGTGGATGCCCGGCCAGCCTGATAACTGGGAGGCTCATGGTTTGGGTGGAGGGGAGGACTGTGCTCACTTCCACAGAGACGGCAGATACAACGATGACCACTGCTCTCGAGACTATCGCTTTGTCTGCAAAACCCATGCAGCTGATCTGTGAACACACCTGTCATCCTAATGCATACAGGCACATAATAACCCTTGATTGAAATGATCAACACTGAACACACCTACCATCTCATAACACATAAATGCCATAATGATACATTAATTAATCAAAATAGTAAACAAACCATCTACCATCCAAAGATGTTCATAAATCACAAATACATGTCAAGTCTCAAATCTCTGTGGTGCAAGTCCAAATCACGTCAAGTTTTTTTTGTTAAATCTCATAGTTTACAGTTTGTAGTCTAATTTATTTTTAAGGTTTCTAACAAGCTTTCTCAATCACAAAGGCATGGAGCAGTGAACCCTGATGTTAAATGTATGCCGGTCTGCAAATTAGAATTAGCTAGCAGCAATAATAACAGCAATAAAAAAATGAAGCATGTAGATACAAAATCAGCACCTCTAAATCAGCACCTCTAAAACTGACACCATGGTACTCAGTCGGACAAGGGTGGAGTGCCCTCTCTGGGTCGGGAGTGAGTCCTTGCCTCAAGTGGAGGAGTTTAAGTATCTCGTGTTCTTGTTCACGAGTGAGGGAAGGATGGAACGAGAGATTGACAGGCGGATCGGTGCTGCGGCTGCAGTATTGCGGTCGCTGTACCAGACCGTTGTGATGAAGAGAGAGCTGAGCCAAAAGGCAAAGCTCTCAATTTACTGGTCAATCTACGTTCAGACTCTTACCTATGGTCACGAGCTTTGGGTAGTGACCGAAAGAATGAGATCGCGAATACAAGCGGCCGAAATGAGTTTTCTCCGCAGGGTGTCTGGGCTCTCCCTTAGAGATAAGGTACGGAGCACAGTCATCCGGGAGGGGCTCGGAGTAGAGTCGCTGCTCCTCCACGTAGAGAGGAGCCAGCTGAGGTGGTTCAGGCATCTGGTTCGGATGCCACCTGGGCGCCTGCCTAGGGAGGCGCTCTAGGCATGTCCAACTGGGAGGAGGACCCGGGGAAGACCCAGGACACGCTGGAGAGATTATATCTCTCGGTTGTCCTGGGAACACCTTGGTATCCCCCCAGAAGAGCTGGAAGAGGTGGCTGGGGAGGGAGACCTGGGCCTCTTTGCTTAGGCTACTGCCCCCGCGACCCGGACCCGGATAAGCGGAAGAAAATGGATGGATGGATGGATGAAAAACTCTAAAAGCCAATGTATGTCAACAGCTATGGTCTCCTGTGTAATAAACACCCTGCCTAACCTGTGTAATAAATGCTGGGTACCAAAAACTACGGGTGCTAAATAGGGCATGTTAAAGTCTGTTTTGTATAAACAACATGAGATAGTCTTAGTGTGCTCTAATAAACTTTACTCAAAACACCTCCTCTTATTTTTCCTACACCCAGTGAAGTTTCAGTGAATTATATATATATATATATATATATATATATATATATATATATATATATATATATATATATATATATATAGTACAAGGTAGAAAAGGAAACAATATGAGACGTAGGGTTGGGCGGTATTGAACTTTTTCATACTGTCTTCAGATAAAACAGCAGTATACAGTATTACCGGGTGGGGGGGTTTGTTTGTGACGTTCCTCATCACCTGTGTGTATATATACCCCATATTCTTAATGCCCCATTGTGTATATATACCTCGTATTCTTAATGCCCCATTGTGTATATATACCCCATATTCTTAATGCCCCATTGTATATATACACCCCGTATTCTTAATGCCCCATTGTGTATATATACCCCATGTTCTTAATGCCCCATTGTGTATATATACCCCGTGTTCTTAATGCCCCATTGTGTATATATACACCCCGTGTTCTTAATGCCCCATTGTGTATATATACACCCCATGTTCTTAATGCCCCATTGTGTATATATACCCCGTGTTCTTAATGGCCTATTGTATATATACACCCCGTGTTCTTAATGCCCCATTGTGTATATATACCCCGTGTTCTTAATGCCCCATTGTGAATATATACCCCGTGTTCTTAATGGCCCGTTGTATATATATATACCCCGTGTTCTTAATGCCCCATTGTGTATATATACCCCGTGTTCTTAATGCCCCATTGTGAATATATACCCCGTGTTCTTAATGGCCCGTTGTATATATATATACCCCGTGTTCTTAATGCCCCATTGTGTAAATATACCCCGTGTTCTTAATGGCCCGTTGTATATATATATATAGAACATATATATATATACCCCGTGTTCTTAATGCCCCATTGTGTATATATACCCCGTGTTCTTAATGGCCCATTGTATATATACACCCCGTGTTCTTAATGCCCCATTGTATATATACACCCTGTGTTCTTAATGCCCCGTTGTGTATATATACCCCGTGTTCTTAATGCCCCGTTGTGTATATATACCCCGTGTTCTTAATGTCCCATTGTGTATATATACCCCGTGTTCTTAATGGCCCATTGTATATATACACCCCGTGTTCTTAATGCCCCATTGTATATATACACCCTGTGTTCTTAATGCCCCGTTGTGTATATATAACCCCGTGTTCTTAATGCCCCTGTCACGGTGAGGGAGGCTCCCCCTACCGGTCGCCTCCGGCACAGCGGCAGTTGTCCTGTTGTTGTTGCGTTGTGTTCTTCCCTCAGGTGGGTGGGGCTTATTAGCTCCCTCACCTGACGGTAGTTTGTCTGTCTATATATGCTTTGTCTGTGTACCAGTTGACTGCTGGTTATTGTATCCTTAATTTGGATCAGTGCACGGGATTTTGGTTAGCGCACATTATTTATTAAACCCCTCTTTTTCTCTGAGACTTGGCGTGATCGCTTCCTTTTTCGTTCGCACCTCCTGCCCGTCACAGAATAACCAGCCACCTTTCGGAAGCCGCCAGTCTCCTTTACTTTCTCCTTCGTTTGTGGTCATGTCTCGTGGTAAGTGTTTGTCTACGTGATATTTGTTGTTTGAATGTGTGTGGAGGAGAGCTGGGTTGTGAGCCCGTCGTGCCTGCGTGTTTGTTTGTTTGCGTGTCTGTTCAGTGCGTTGTGCAGCACGGCGGTGACTGGAGCGAAAGACCCGGTAGCGCTCTCCTCCAAGGGCGGGCTTCCTCGCTCATGCGCTCGTCCGTAGTCGAATGTTTGTGCATATGTGTGTGTGAAAGGTGTATGAAGTGTGTGAGACTACGGGCTGGAGCTAGCCAGGAGAAAGCGCCTGCCGTTTGTTTTGTGGGGGCTGTCCTGGAGCCCCTAGGCTCACTAGGTAGGTGGCCTGGGGTGAGCTGCGAAGGGACAGAGTCTCCCCCTGAAAGAGGGTTGCCCCGGAGCCCCCAGAGACCCTAGAGAGGGTCTGGGATGAGCCTTGAGGGGGCGTAAAGCCCGCCGGTAAGAGGGTAAGTGCGCGTTTGTGTTGTCTGCGTGTATGTGTTGTGTGCACGTTCCTCCTGCAGGTTGACAGTGGAGCCCCTGGACCTTGTGGGACCTCCAAAGTAGGCAGGAGCCCCCTTATGTGATGGGGTGACCGGAGCCCTGGTCGTAAGTAGCCTCCCTGGAGGGGAAGGGCTCCCCGTGTGTGTGGGTGACCAGAGGGCTCCGGCCTGAAGAGCTCCTGCTGAAGACAGAGGTTCCCCCTCGTGCTCGGGGTGGCTAGGAGGTTGGTCCTGGGGTGTGACCGGTCACCAATGGGGAAGGAGTGCTTCCCCCCTGGAACCTCCGGCAGAGTGGAGGAGTCCACCCTGCTATGCACCTCCCCATTAGGGGCGGTCTCCCCGACCGGTTAGGGTTGCCCAGGCCCACACCCTGGGGTGTAGCCGGCCACCAGTGGGGAAGGAGAGCTTCCCCCCTGGAACCTCCGGCAGGATGGAGGAGTCCACCCTGCTATGCACCTACCCATGAGGGGCGGTCTCCCCGGCCGGTTAGGGTTGCCCAGGGTGACTCCAGGCCCTGTGCAGGGATTGGCCCCGAGCCGAGAGGTAGGTCCAGGAGGCGTTCAACTATATGGTAGGTAGGTAGCCTGCACACACGCCCCCCTAGTGTTTGTGTTTGTCCTAGCGTGCTTGTGAATTGTTGTATGTAATTCCCCGTACGCTCCTCCTCCAAGGGGGCGTTTGGGGGAGGGGCTATGGAGGGTCCCCGTGCCACGGCCTGTGGCACGGAAGGCGCAGCTCCATTGGGAGGCCCTGACCCACGGGAGGGAGTCTCCTGAGCAGGTAGGGTGTCCTCATGCTGAGACGGAGCTCCCTCCTCCCATGTAAAGGGTGTGAGTGGGTCAGGGTAAGTGCGCGTTTGTGTTGTCTGTGTGTGTGTGTGTGTGCGTATGTGTTGTGTGCAGGTTCCTCCCGCGGTTGACTGTGGAGTCCCTGGACCTTGTGGGACCTCCAAAGTAGGCAGGAGCCCCCTTATGTGATGGGGTGACCGGAGCCCTGGTCGTAAGTAGCCTCCCTGGAGGGGAAGGGCTCCCCCGTGTGTGTGGGTGACCAGAGGGCTCCGGCCTGAAGAGCTCCTGCTGAAGACAGAGGTCCCCCCCTCGTGCTCGGGATGACGAGAAGGTTCGCCCTGGGGAGTAGTCGGCCCTCGTTGGGGATAGGAGTACTTCCCCCTGGAACCTCCGGCAGGGTGGAGGAGTCCACGCTGCTTTGAACTGCCTCTAGGTAGGGGCGGTCTCCCCGGCCGTTCTAGGGATGCCCAGGGGAACTCTCTGCCCCATATAGGGGTTTTCCCGAGCCGAGAGGTTGGTCCAGGAGACGATCAACTGTGCAGTAGGGAGGTAACCTGCACACACGCACACTTTGTGGGGCCTTTGGGGCGCGAGGGCTCTGTGACCGACTGGGGCGTGGTTTGTCTACTGTTGACGGCCCAGCCGGTCAGGGTCCCGCCCAGGGAGGCGGGAGCTAATGTCTGTTATATGTTTTGTGTTTCAGCTCCGGGACTGCAGGAGGTATTACCCTGCTTTGTCCCCGCCTTCCTGCCCCTTCGTCTGGCGTCTTGTGTTCTGCCGCTGTGAACCGCACGTCGGGCCGTAGTGCGGCTTGGTGGGGGGGTCTGTCACGGTGAGGGAGGCTCCCCCTACCGGTCGCCTCCGGCACAGCGGCAGTTGTCCTGTTGTTGTTGCGTTGTGTTCTTCCCTCAGGTGGGTGGGGCTTATTAGCTCCCTCACCTGACGGTAGTTTGTCTGTCTATATATGCTTTGTCTGTGTACCAGTTGACTGCTGGTTATTGTATCCTTAATTTGGATCAGTGCACGGGATTTTGGTTAGCGCACATTATTTATTAAACCCCTCTTTTTCTCTGAGACTTGGCGTGATCGCTTCCTTTTCGTTCGCACCTCCTGCCCGTCACAGCCCCGTTGTGTATATATACCCCGTGTTCTTAATGTCCCATTGTGTATATATACCCCGTGTTCTTAATGGCCCGTTGTGTGTATATATATATATATATATATATATATATATATATATATATATACCATGTGTTCTTAATGCCCCGTTGCTGGTCATTGTTTAATGTCTCCTCTCCCTAGTCTGGTCTATTTCTAGCCTATTTAAATACCAAGACATCAGCGCCATGGATGTGTGGAATAATGACAGACAGCATGTCCTCGAGATATTTCAGTCATGCTAGCGTAAAAGAGAAGACAGAAGGAGACTCTGTTTACACCACTTGGAAATGCCAATGAAAAAGGATTATAAATGTTAGCTAGCGTTTACAGTCCTCCTACTTTCATTAACATTTGAAAGTTTCATTAATATGAAAATGTTAATGAAAACAAGTTGTCGAATTACTTCCATTACCCTCCAAAGCTAGCTAGCTGCCCACAACTTCCCACAAGAAAAACAAAATCATGCCAACTGTTCTTAAAAGTGTCACACAGTTGGTCTAACTATCCGTCTATGCATTTCTATGGAGTGAGATTACTGTCCTTAATACAGGGGTGTCCAAACTTTTGCAGTGAGGGCGATTTGGGGAGGTGAGCACGTGTGGGGGCCGAACATTCGGCCCCATTCGGGGGGGATAAAAATGCTGAATAAAAAGAAGCAGTAAAATGCTGTGGTCAACAGAGGCGGCGGGCCAGTGAAACTGGAGCTGCACTGCAGACACCCGCTTTAAGATGAGCGCGCAAAGGTTAAATCAGTCAGACACACTGAGCACACAAAATCAAGAAAACCGAGCAAAAACAGTGACAGCGAGAACAGAGAAACAATAATTGCTCGGTTAAGTGAGCTCGCTTCTCACAAGTGATGTAACATTTGAAGCGATGCCTCAGAGCCTGTGTCCAGCAAAAAGGGGCGTGGCAGATGAAGCCCCGGTTCCAGGCGTGTGTCATTACCGTAAAAATCACATGACTGATGACAAACGAGGCCTCGGATTCAGTGGGCAATGTCATCGTTTCATTTTGAGTGCCACAACCACACAAAGGGGGTTCGAGCCTCGCAGCCCTTTGTGGGTTTGGAGTTGGTGTTTGGTGTTGTGAGAGGTGTGCATTGGTTAATTAGTTAGTGTTAATCGAACCCACGACCCTCCGGTCACAAGACTGGTTCCCTAACCACCAGACCATGACTGCCCCTAATGTAGAGTTATGTAGAGTTAGTGGTTAAAGCTCTGTTATAAAATAGATTAGATCAGCTATTATTTATTATTATTATTATTATTATAGACGTTAACCCTAACCCCTAACCCTAACCCTAACCCTTTGTGGGTTTTGAGTTGGCGTTTGGTGTTGTGAGAGGTGTGCATTGGTTATGTAGAGTTAGTGGTTAAAGCTCTGTTATAAAATAGATTAGATCAGCTATTATTTATTATTTATTATTATTATTATTATTATAGACGTTAACCCTAACCCCTAACCCTAACCCTAACCCCTAACCCCCTAACCCTAACCCCTAACCCTAACCCTAACCCTTTGTGGGTTTTGAGTTGGCGTTTGGTGTTGTGAGAGGTGTGCATTGGTTATGTTCACACTGTTACACTGTTCACCCTGTCACTACGTCACCCTGTCACACTGTTCACCCTGTCACACTGTTCACCCTGTCACTACGTCACCCTGTTACACTGTTCACCCTGTCACTACGTCACGCTGTCACCCTGTTACACTGTTCACCCTGTCACTACGTCACCCTGTCACACTGTTCACCCTGTCACTACGTCACACTGGGTGCTTATTCATACCTTTCGCACATGTGCAGTGAGCGCCAGCAACCACTAGCAGCACTACCAGCACTAGCAGTAGCACCTGTGACAGCGGCACGATCAGGATGGTGATTGGCTTCCACGGCTGGTGGTGATTGGTGATTGGCTTCCACGTCTGATTAGCGGTTGGCTTCAGTCCTTAGCAGGAGAAACAGAATGTAAGAAAAAATGGTGTAAGACATTTAGGGTGTGTGTTAAAGGAAGACTAGGTGTGTGTTAAAGGAAGACTAGGTGTGTGTTAAAGGAAGACTAGGTGTGTGTTAAAGGAAGACTAGGTGTGTGTTAAAGGAAGACTAGGTGTGTGTTAAAGGAAGACTAGGTGTGTGTTAAAGGAAGACTAGGTGTGTGTTAAAGGAAGACTAGGTGTGTGTTAAAGGAAGACTGGGTGTGTGTTAAAGGAAGACTAGGTGTGTGTTAAAGGAAGACTAGGTGTGTGTTAAAGGAAGACTAGGTGTGTGTTAAAGGAAGACTGGGTGTGTGTTAAAGGAAGACTAGGTGTGTTAAAGGAAGACTGGGTGTGTGTTAAAGGAAGACTGGGTGTGTGTTAAAGGAAGACTAGGTGTGTGTTAAAGGAAGACTGGGTGTGTGTTAAAGGAAAACCTTCTGAACCAGTGTGTACTGGTTTCAGTGCTGTGGTGCTCATGGGGACCCCAGTCATGCCCGGGTCACTGGGCTGTACTTGTCTGACTGGTCAGTGTAGAGGTGACAGGTGTGGGGACATGTCCTTATATGACAGTGTGTGACAGTGTGACTTATATGACAGTGACTGACTGTAGAGTTCCAATGTGAAGCCAGGACCAGCAAAATTCTTCATAAGATCTCCCAAAATTATCTATCCCACACCAATGAAAGGGAACTGCCTGAGGGGCAGGCTGGATTTTGAAAAGGAAGAAGCACCCGAGACCACATAGCAAACTTACAGTGGATTATGGAGAAAGTGAGAGAATACCAAAAGAAGCTTTACATCTGCTTCATATATTACTCGAAGGCCTTTGATGTCATTCAGCATGACAAACTATGGAAATGCTTCCAAGAAATTGTCATACCACCATATCTGACAGACCTCATCAAGTCACTATATCACAACCAAGAAGCCACAGTAAAAACAACATACGGTGACACTGATCAAAATCAGTAAAGGGAAACGACAAGGATGCATTCTGTCAGCCCTAAGCTTCAACCTATATGCCGAAATGGTCATGCGCAGGGCAGGCGTAAAAATTGGAGGAAGAAACATCAATAACCTCAGATATGCCGATGATACCACTCTAATCGCAGAAAGTAAGAAAGGTCTGGAGCAACAGCTCCTGAAAGTAAAGGACGAAAGCAATAAAGTTGGCCTGCATCTGAACATCAAAAAGGCAAAGACCATGACCACAGCTGTAAACATCAGCGTTAAGATGAATGATGAAGAGATTGAAGCGGTGGATAAGTTCCTTGGCTCCAAAATAGACTGTGATGGAGATTGCACCCCTGAAATCAAGACTCTGTCTCTAGTGTGAGGTCTTGTGCTGGGTGTAGTTGGTCTCTAGTGTGAGGTCTTGTGCCGGGTGTAGTTGGTCTCTAGTGTGAGGTCTTGTCCTGGGTGTAGCTGACTCTGTCTCTAGTGTGAGGTCTTGTGCTGGGTGTAGCTGGTCTCTAGTGTGAGGTCTTGTGCTGGGTGTAGCTGACTCTGTCTCTAGTGTGAGGTCTTGTGCTGGGTGTAGCTGGTCTCTAGTGTGAGGTCTTGTGCTGGGTGTAGCTGGTCTCTAGTGTGAGATCTTGTGCTGGGTGTAGCTGACTCTGTCTCTAGTCTGAGGTCTTGTGCTGGGTGTAGCTGATCTCTAGTGTGAGGTGTTGTGCTGGGTGTAGCTGGTCTCTAGTGTGAGGTCATGTGCTGGGTGTAGCTGGTCTAGTGTGAGGTCTTGTGCTGGGTGTAGCTGACTGTCTCAAGTGTGAGGTCTTGTGCTGGGTGTAGTTGGTCTCTAGTGTGAGGTCTTGTGCTGGGTGTAGTTGGTCTCTAGTGTGAGGTCTTGTCCTGGGTGTAGCTGACTCTGTCTCTAGTGTGAGGTCTTGTGCTGGGTGTAGCTGGTCTCTAGTGTGAGGTCTTGTGCTGGGTGTAGCTGACTCTGTCTCTAGTGTGAGGTCTTGTGCTGGGTGTAGCTGGTCTCTAGTGTGAGATCTTGTGCTGGGTGTAGCTGACTCTGTCTCTAGTCTGAGGTCTTGTGCTGGGTGTAGCTGATCTCTAGTGTGAGGTCTTGTGCTGGGTGTAGCTGGTCTCTAGTGTGAGGTCATGTGCTGGGTGTAGCTGGTCTAGTGTGAGGTCTTGTGCTGGGTGTAGCTGACTCTGTCTCAAGTGTGAGGTCTTGTGCTGGGTGTAGTTGGTCTCTTGTGTGAGGTCTTGTGCTGGGTGTAGTTGGTCTCTAGTGTGAGGTCTTGTGCTGGGTGTAGTTGGTCTCTAGTGTGAGGTCTTGTCCTGGGTGTAGCTGACTCTGTCTCTAGTGTGAGGTCTTGTGCTGGGTGTAGCTGGTCTCTAGTGTGAGGTCTTGTGCTGGGTGTAGCTGACTCTGTCTCTAGTGTGAGGTCTTGTGCTGGGTGTAGCTGGTCTCTAGTGTGAGGTCTTGTGCTGGGTGTAGCTGGTCTCTAGTGTGAGATCTTGTGCTGGGTGTAGCTGACTCTGTCTCTAGTCTGAGGTCTTGTGCTGGGTGTAGCTGATCTCTAGTGTGAGGTCTTGTGCTGGGTGTAGCTGGTCTCTAGTGTGAGGTCATGTGCTGGGTGTAGCTGGTCTAGTGTGAGGTCTTGTGCTGGGTGTAGCTGACTCTGTCTCAAGTGTGAGGTCTTGTGCTGGGTGTAGTTGGTCTCTTGTGTGAGGTCTTGTGCTGGGTGTAGTTGGTCTCTAGTGTGAGGTCTTGTGCTGGGTGTAGTTGGTCTCTAGTGTGAGGTCTTGTGCTGGGTGTAGTTGGTCTCTAGTGAGGTCTTGTGCTGGGTGTAGCTGACTCTGTCTCTAGTGTGAGGTCTTGTGCTGGGTGTAGTTGGTCTCTAGTGTGAGGTCTTGTGCTGGGTGTAGCTGACTCTGTCTCTAGTGTGAGGTCTTGTGCTGGGTGTAGTTGGTCTCTAGTGTGAGGTCTTGTGCTGGGTGTAGCTGACTCTGTCTCTAGTGTGAGGTCTTGTGCTGGGTGTAGCTGACTCTGTCTCTAGTGTGAGGTCTTGTGCTGGGTGTAGTTGGTCTCTAGTGTGAGGTCTTGTGCTGGGTGTAGCTGACTCTGTCTCTAGTGTGAGGTCTTGTGCTGGGTGTAGTTGGTCTCTAGTGTGAGGTCTTGTGCTGGGTGTAGTTGGTCTCTAGTGTGAGGTCTTGTGCTGGGTGTAGCTGACTGTCTCTAGTGTGAGGTCTTGTGCTGGGTGTAGTTGGCCTCTAGTGTGAGGTCTTGTGCTGGGTGTAGTTGGTCTCTAGTGTGAGGTCTTGTGCTGGGTGTAGCTGACTCTGTCTCTAGTGTGAGGTCTTGTGCTGGGTGTAGTTGGTCTCTAGTGTGAGGTCTTGTGCTGGGTGTAGCTGACTGTCTCTAGTGTGAGGTCTTGTGCTAGGTGTAGTTGGTCTCTAGTGTGAGCGAGTGAGAGTCTCAATGCGGAGCGAGAGTGCGAGCATAAATGTAAGTATGGCTCTGTTCGAAATAGCCTACTACATACTACTGGCGTACTGCTTGGGCCCCAAATCAGTATGCAGTATGCAGTATGTGAATAAAAAGATTTTTTCCAGTACACGAAACATCCCCGGATGACATACTACTTCCGCAAAATATTCCAGTACGCGAACAGAGCTATCTTCTTGGTGTACTGCATCCCATCATGCAACACGGCCACTTTCATACCCTCCGTAAAAAAAAAACATGGCGGACAATGCAGAACGAGAGTGCGAGCATAAATGTATATTTTTCATAAATATCTGCTAGAGAATAAATTTTCTACTGCTCACTGTTTTAAAATGAGAAAATGCAATAAACAAAAGGAAGGTAATAATCAATCCTTATTTAGCTAGTTAGTTAATGTTATCTTAGCAGCCTCTAAATATAGCTTTGAAACCTGTTAGCTAAATTCCCTACCAGATGCTATTGTAAAATTAATAATTGTATTCATATCTGTAATCATTTTACATTTTATTTTACGATACGGTCCGACATTTTGAGACAGCGCTAATCTCTGGTGGCTATACGTTCAAGTACCCCCGTAGTATGCTTTACTTTTGTTGCATACTGGAAACTGTACTGGATACTACTACAAGGACCAGTATGCAGTATCCAGTATATACTGAGTGCAGTATGCCGTATGCAGTAGGCTATTTCGAACAGAGCCTATATACATTTTCTACTGCTCACTGTTTTAAAATGAGAAAATGCACTAAACAACAGGAAGGTAATAATCAATCCTTATTTATCTAGTTAGTTAGTGTTATCTTAGCAGCCTCTAAATAAAGCTTTGAAACCTGTTAGCTAAATTCCCTACCAGACGCTATTGTAAAATTAATTATCTGTATTCATATCTGTAATCATTTTACATTTTATTTTACGATATGGTCCGACATTTTGAGACAGCGCTAATCTCTGGTGGCTATACGTTCACGTACCCCCGTAGTATGCTTTACTTTTGTCACATACTGGAAACTGTACTGGATACTACTACGAGGACCAGTATGCAGTATCCAGTATATACTGAGTGCAGTATGCAGTAGGCTATTTCGAACAGAGCCAGTTTTGCCAACATAGCGACTTTGTCGCTATAATTAGCGACTTTTCAGACCCTCTAGCTATTTTTATTTTTAAAAAGCGACTAGCGACATTTGTGGTGTTACATGAGACTTTTGGAGACTCTTAAATGAGCACATATGCTCTTCTGTTACTGTCCTCAGCGAGCGCTGCCGTGAAACGCCATAACACTCACAGTGCCGTCTTATATAAACCAGAGCAGACCCACACCGCAAATGAACTGCGCATGCCCAAAGCCGCCGTTGACTGACCACGCCCCGTATCTACAGAGCGGGATGTAAATATAAAAACGTCTTCAGTGATTCACGAAAATAAATCACTGCATTTAACTCACACAGTCTCAGTCACTCACCTCATTCACCTCGTCCACAGTATGTGCCTCTTTGTGAAAAGCTAAACATCAAGCCCGGATAAAGGAGGAGGGTTGAACGTAGAATAGCAGTTCCTGCTAACTGCTACTCTTATGCTAACATTTAACAACATGGCAAAAACTCGTCTATGGAATTTACGTAAAAATGATTTATACAAATAAAATAGCTACTTTCCAAGCCAATAGCTACTTTCCTCACTGAGGAGTTGGCAACACTGATCATGAAGCGAGCAGAAAGTTTAGAAGCAAGCAAAAGACTAAAAAGCTGGAAAGCGAGAAGCGCACTAAACTGGGAAATTTTTGTTTATCTGCTCTCGCTATCACTGTTTTGCTCGGTTTTCTTGATTTTGTGTGCTCTGTGTGTCTGACCTGCTCGATTTAACCTTATCTTTTGCGCTCTAATTATTAAAGACGATAATCTCACTTCATACACTTCCGACACTAGCTGCCCTCAACGCAAGGATGAATCCGCTAGGCTCCTCCCTCTCTCTCCTCTAGCCCCACCCACTCCTCGCCTTTGATATACAGGTGAGAGAACCAATCACCTTGCAAGACCTACAAAAATAAATATATACATCTCAAGGGAAATCTGTGAAGGTGTGAGCGCGCATATATACTGAAAATTAGAATATTCTCTAAAACAATATATATATATATATATATATATTGTTTTAGAGAATATTCTAATTTTCAGTATATATATTCAGTATATATATTGTTTTAGAGAATATTCTAATTTTCAGTATATATGCGCGCTCACACTTTCACAGATTTCCCTTGAGATGTATATATTTATTTTTGTAGGTATATATATATAATGTATGCATGTATATAATTATATAATTATAATATATTATTATTATTATTATTATTATTATTATTATAAATATTGTTATATCATATTTACAGCGAGCGCGAGACTGATCATTGAATAACGTGGGCTACATGTACCGGCACACGCACGCGCTCGGACGTGGGGCTTCTATTCTATACATTCCTAAAACGTGGCAGCGCGAGACCCCCGGTGCCCCGTTCAGAAACTTTCTGTAGCCGGGGGACATGATTTTGAGAGGGGGGGGTTAATCCTATTTGTCTGATTTTGGTTGGCCGGGAAGGCTTTCTGTCGGGTCCTCTAATTGGGTTTTCGTTTGTCAGTCAATATTTGCCGCATTGTTATTGGTTTGATCCCGGAAGTAGGCGTTTCCCAGCGCTCCCCAGTATTTTCAGGAATTCTCTCCTCAAAACGTCGCCTGTGTATTCGGGACCGGACGGGACCGGACGGCGGTTAATGAGCGGGGCAGAAACGCAGCATAAATTGCAGACATGGGCACGCGTTTGGTGGCCGTTTTGTGCGCTGTGTGGCTGAGCTCAGCCGCCGCGGAGCAGCGGGCTCGTGCAGGTAGGAGAGCGCTCGCGCCCTGACCACGGAAGTCGGTCACGTCTAAGCGGTTTTCGGTTTTTATTCGGTTAGTAAAGTTAGGACAGAAATTAAACTCGTTACATACCATTATGTGTACAAACAACATAGCTACACTCTCGCGGCCTGTATTAACGTTACGTCTGTCTAATGTTTACATAATATAATGGTCTGATATCGATTTAATCGTAAATAATCCATCATAACTAATCTGGTTTAGGTGTGTGGTGAATCAAAACTAATCCAGCATAACTCACCCAACTACATCGGCCACATAATCTGATAAAACACGAGTAACAACTTCTGCTACGAATTTATAAACCAGCTTCTGGCTCTGCGCTTCTTTGTAAAGGTTTAACTCCTGTTTAAGTGAGCCTGTTTTAATCCTAGCCACTAAATATCTTAACCATATTTGACCATATTTGCTAGATACTAAATTTAATCCTAAATACTAGGTAATGGCATTGATTCCTCTAGTTTAACGGTAGTCTGGCTCAAGGGCACTTTGTAAGTCGCTCTGGATAAGAGCGTCGGCTAAATGCCCTAAATGTAAATGTATTTTTAAGTCAAGCGTTTGCAGAAACTAGTTATGCTGTTAAACAAGAACTGTAGTTAACAGAAGTAACAAGTACACAAACACAGTAAACAGCAGTATATTCAGTAAATACGCTGTACATATATTCATACATATATATATATATATATATATATATATATATATATATATATACACACACACACACACTGTGTATAGACACATATGTTCATAACCTGTAGTGCACAGAGCAATATGAACTGATGTCATGTGGCGCATCACTGATAACTCATCTCTTCCCTCTCTCTCTCCTCTCTCATTTTTTCTTCTGTCCATTAGAGGATTTGTTACTGATCACAGCAGCGACAGAAGAGACGGATGGCTTTAACAGATTCATGCGAACAGCTAGAGAATTCAACTACACTGTTAAGGTTCTTCTCATGGCCTCTACATGTTTATTCATCTTCGTCTTGTTCTTCTCCAGTTATTACTTTTAATCCTGATGTATCGCCGGGTGCGGCGCGGATGTTTGAGGCGGACACAAGTGCTGAGAGAAGCGAGATTTATTATAAAAGGGCATTCCATAATCAGGGTCGAAGAGGCAGGCTTGGGTCAGTTCATCCAGGTAGTCATCCATAATACAAAGGGTAGTACACAAATCAAACACGGGCTTAGACAAAATACAAAAGTAACAAAAGCAGAACACGACAACGAGACGACTGGCGAAAAACAGAGTAAACGATAGTACAACGACAATGGCAGGAAACAGAGTAAACGAACGGTAACCAGGAATAACAGGAGTAGAAGACAGAGAACGACGAATGCAGCTGTAGACAAAGATCAGCAACCAGAAAGACTAGACAGAGGGTATAAATAGAACTGGACTAACATGAAACACCTGACGGGAATAACGAGGGGCGGGACTAAGAAACACATGGCTAACAAAACAAAACAGGCACGATCAACAGGAGGAGGAGGGCAGACGTTACACCCGAATTAACAAACCAAATTTTCTTAATCTCTTTACCATATTTGCTAATTATCAGTTATTATTTTTATTATAAAATTATAACGCTAATTAAATGCTAAACTCTGCACTGACCATCTAAATTACTAATTTCAAGTTGCATTTTTATTGCCATTCGTCCATACCTTAATGGTGCATGTCCACCGGTCCAGTGTCCAGATCCTGTTCATTTCCAATGATGCACCAGACATCAGGGTCCATCAGACATGGTTGTGCGGTGTGGACCAGCAGGCAGGCTGGGAAGGCGGAAATGTTGAACTATCATCCCAAGCTGAACTTTATGTAAATGAATACAGCCGATGTGATGCATTTGTCCAATCAGAATCACACTGCAATTTACATGATTACCAGACATGTCTCTACAGGACATTCCTACCAGACATGTCCTGCAGGGCATTCCTACCAGACATGTCCTGCAGGGCATTCCTACCAGACATGTCCTGCAGAGCATTCTCATTACAGGTCTGCCTATAAAGCCTACAGGCTGGTTCTTCAGTAGTCTATCATTATCTTATGGGTTGCACTGGTTGCACAATAAATAGCAGCCTGTTTTATTTATAAATTTTTCATTAAAATCTTTCACATTATTAGTAGTAATTGATGATTGATGAATATCAGCTAGTCCACACTCAGCTGTGACTTGTAATACTCCACCTACACCAGACACCACCACAATACTCCACCTACACCAGACACCACCACAATACTCCACCTATTGGAGATGGGGGATTTAGCTCAAACATTCAGATGGGTGTGTGTGTGTGTGTGTGTGTAGGTGCTGGGTCTTGGAGAGGATTGGAGAGGGGGTGATGTAGCTAAAACTGTTGGCGGTGGACAGAAGGTTAGATGGTTGAAGAATGAAATGCAGAAACACAAAGACAAACTCAACTCAGTCATCCTCTTTGTTGACAGGTGAGTTGTGATTATGCAATTAGTTGTTATTGTGTGGTTGCTGTTGTGATTTTGGGCCACAACTGAAACCAAACAAAAATAAACATTTGGCCGAATCTGTCTGTAGTTATGATGTCATCCCCATGATGATCTCTCTGTAGTTATGTCATCCCCATGATGATATCTCTGTAGTTATGATGTCATCCCCATGATGATCTCTGTCTATAGTTGTCATCCCCATGATGATCTCTCTGTAGTTATATCACCTTGATGATCTCTCTGTAGTTATGATGCCATCCCCATGATGATCTCTCTAGTTATGATGTCATCCCCATGATGATCTCTGTGTTTAGTTATGAGGTCATCCCCATGATGATCTGTCTGTAGTTGTGATGTCATCCCCATGATGATCTCTCTGTAGTTATGTCATCCCCATGATGATATCTCTGTAGTTATGATGTCATCCCCATGATGATCTCTGTCTATAGTTATGTCATCCCCATGATGATCTCTCTGTAGTTATGATATCACCATGATGATCTCTCTGTAGTTATGATGTCATCCCCATGATGATCTCTCTAGTTATGATGTCATCCCCATGATGATCTCTGTGTGTAGTTATGATGTCATCCCCATGATGATCTCTCTGTAGTTATGATGTCATCCCCATTATGCTCTGTCTGTAGTTATGATGTCATCCCCATGATGATCTCTCTGCAGTTATGATGTCATCCTGGCGAGTGGACCAGAGGAGCTCCTGTGGAAATTTTCCCGCTTTAAGCATCGTGTGGTTTTCTCTGCTGAGGGCTTCTGTTGGCCTGACCAGCGACTGGCCCCAAAGTACCCGCCTGTCCACAACGGCAAACGCTACCTCAACTCTGGAGGTGTGTGTGTGTGTGTGTATGTCATAGTTTACACACAATGTGAAAACTGATCATTTTGACCGTGGTACTAGTTACAGTCTAATACAATCTGAAATAAATTACTTTTGAGGTCTCTGGTTCTCACTAGCAGTTGTAGGTGATGAAAATGCCAAATGCTGAAAATGTAGATGACAGTTAAATTTGTATAATAATAATAATAATAATAGTAATAGTATTAATAATAGTATCACTATTACTAATAGTAGTAATAATTTCTATAAATGGGTAATCTTGTAATGCTACTTTATTACAGAACCATTGGTGTAGAAATGCAGTGTTTTATTTGTGTGTGTGTGTTTATGTAGGGTTCATTGGGTTTGCTCCTGAGATCCATGCAATTGTTCAGCAGTGGAACCAAAGGGATCATGATGATGACCAGCTCTTCTACACACACATCTACCTGGACAAGGAGCTCAGGGTGTGTGTGTGTATAAAACACTCATATCATACATATGGAACACTCACATGTACATTAGAAACACATGTACATATGAAACACTCACACATATGCACACACTACTTATATTACATACACAGAGGTAATGTCTTGTGAAAATAGGTGTAAACCACTCTGATATTTGTTTAATCAGAAATGACCATGGTATGTGTTCTTAATATTAACTCATACATGACGGACATCATTACCTACAGGTTACAGTGTATAATCTACAAAGTGTATAATCTACATAGTGTATTGTAATCAGTTCTGATGTAGATAACCCTGGAACGTTTGAGCGTAAACTATCAGAATATAGTTCTCGCTAGCAGAATATTCTAAAATGTGTTGTAGGAGGGAGACACCAGTATGTTGTCCATATCAAAGAATCCAAAAGTAAAATAATTTCATGCCAGTTAATCCCAGATCTAAACTCTGGTTAATCTGATCCTGACAGGTTGGACCATGTGGAGTAGGTGGAACTGTAAGAATATTCCAGCCATAGTGTCTTTGACCTTCAGACCATCATATAACCAGAATTAGATTAGGCATAATTACGATATTTTTTACAGATCTCACTTCTCCTTGATGAGCTTGCTGTATAGATGTTAAATATCTGCCTTCCTGTTACAATGAAATGACTTCTGGATGCTCTGAAAATGTAACCATACACTTACATTCAAGCACAGTTGAACTCTGTTTAGGCACCAGTGAATGAATGGGCAAGTGAGTGTATATGCAAGTTATCATACGCAAATGTCAGTAGTAGTAGTATGTGAAAGTGTTTTATATGTGTGTGTAGGTAGTGTGTGTGCACAAGTGGATTTTGCCCTAAATGGCCTCCTAGAAAGGCCATAACCCTAATTCTATAAAAGGCCTTAACCCTAACCCTATGAAAGGCCTTAACCCTAACCCTATAAAAGGCCTTAACCCTAACCCTATAAAAGGCCTTAACTCTAACCTTATAAAAGGCCTTAACTCTAATCCTGTACCCCCTCATTTCCTGTCTCTTTCTCTTTCCTTCTCAGACAAAGTTCAACATGACACTGGATCATAAATCACGGATTTTCCAGAATCTTAACGGAGCCGTTGGTAAGACAACACAGACTTTGCTTTTTCCTTTTTAATGTGACTTCAGTGTTTTGTGTTATCAGTAGAGGAATGTGTGTCGTTCCAACTTTAGAGGAAGTGGTTCTGAAGTTTGAGAAATCTCAAGTCAGAGCGCGCAATGTGGCTTATGATACACTTCCAGTTGTTATCCATGGCAACGGACCTACCAAGGTAAGTCACCTCTCCACCCCTCCCCCTCCTCCCCCTCACTGTCCCTCCCCCGCAATGCCCCTCCCCCTTTGATATCCCTCCCATTCCTGTCTGGTTTTATTGTTGAGTGTCTTTCTTTGTGGTGTGTGTTTCCAGCTCCAGCTGAATTATCTGGGCAACTACGTTCCGACGGCGTGGACATATGACAAAGGATGTGGCATCTGTGATGATCAACTGCTGCACCTTAACGTCCCAGTATGTTTTTAATCATTATTCCTGTCAGTTCCTCACTGTCAGCCATTAAGCATTTAGACATACTCATACTTCTGACATGGCTACATCTTTCAATTGGAAAATCAGCACATACAATAGTCATGTGAAAACAGGTGCTGTATTAGTAAGAGGTGTTGGCAGTTTTGCAGCTACCCTTCCATAACCCCTCTAAACTACCCCCTCACTCTAGGGTTACACATTACGTATTGGGTACATTGTCCCATTCTCAGTAAGTACTTCTCAAAAATTATTTGTGACTTTGCTGAGATGTAAACTTTTTGATGATTCAAATTAATTAGCTGTTGCTTGTGATCAGGATGGGCAGCCTTACCTAACCTGGGTTGGCTGGTTTTCATTCTAAAGTTACAGTAGCGTGTAGAGGTAATGTATATATCTAAAGTTACTGTAGCGTGTAGAGGTAATGTATATATCTAAAGTTACAGTAGCGTGTAGAGGTAATGTATATATCTAAAGTTACTGTAGTATGTAGAGGTAATGTATATATCTAAAGTTACTGTAGCGTGTAGAGGTAATGTATATATCTAAAGTTACTGTAGCGTGTAGAGGTAATGTATATATCTAAAGTTACTGTAGTATGTAGAGGTAATGTATATATCTAAAGTTACTGTAGTATGTAGAGGTAATGTACATATCTAAAGTTACTGTAGTATGTAGAGGTAATGTATATATCTAAAGTTACTGTAGTATGTAGAGGTAATGTATATATCTAAAGTTACTGTAGCGTGTAGAGGTAATGTACATATCTAAAGTTACTGTAGCATGTAGAGGTAATGTATTGTATTGAATTGAATTCAACTTTGTCATTTGTCATTGCACATGTCACAAGTAAAAAGCAATTAAATGCAGTTTGCATCAATCCAGAAGTGCTAGCAAAAAATATAAATATGTATATTACAAATATGCAGTAGCTTGAGTATGCTGTGACTAAGTATAAATATATACAGGTTATGAATGTATAGACTATGGATAGGTTAAAAATATGAAGGGGTATAAATAGAGTATAATAAATAATATATATATTATATATAATAAGTTACTGTAGCATGTAAAGGTAATGTATTTATCCAAAGCCACTGTACAGGTAATGTTTCACTACCGTTGATGTAGGATGAAGAAATGCCACTGGTGCACATTGCAGTGTTCATTGAGCAGCCAACACCCTTCCTGGAGGAGTTTCTGGAGAGACTGGCAACCCTGAACTACCCCCACAAACACTTAAGGCTCTTCATCCACAACAATGTAAGTCCTTGAATTCACACTCATGACAACATTCTGCTCTTTTTACATTTATGATGCAATAATAATGTTTATCTATGTATCTATGTAGCACTTCTAATTTTGACTTTCACAGGTTTACAGTCAAAACATTAAAGATTAAAAGTTTACATTATAAAGTATTGCTAAAAAAATATTACAACAATTCAAGAAATGTAAATTAATCTAAAGTCTGAGTAGAGTGTGTTACCCTAACCCAAGTTTGTGTAGTCCTAATCCTAACCCTAGTTTGTGTGGTCTTAACTCTAGTTTATTTGACTGAGTATAGATGTATACAGTGCATGTTGCGCACAGCATGGAAAGTGGCAGTTAGGATCTAGGGTTAGGGTTTAGAATAGGGTTTAGGGTAAAGACTCTAGAATAAAGGGTCTAGGTTAAAGGGTTTAGAATAGGGATTAGGGTAAAGACTCTAGAATAAAGGGTCTAGGTTAAAGGGTTTAGAATAGGGATTAGGGTAAAGACTCTAGAATAAAGGGTCTAGGTTAAAGGGTTTAGAATAGGGATTAGGGTAAAGACTTTAGAATAAAGGGTCTAGGTTAAAGGGTTTAGAATAGGGATTAGGGTAAAGACTCTAAAATAAAGGGTCTAGGTTAAAGGGTTTAGAATAGGGATTAGGGTAAAGACTCTAGAATAAAGGGTCTAGGTTAAAGGGTTTAGGCCAGACCTGGGCATTGTACGACCCTCTGACTATCTCTGACCAGCCTGCGTGAGATCGTTGATAAGTTAGACGTCAAAAGTAAACGTGTGACTATGACACCCATTACACTGTGATAAGTGCATGAAATAAAACTTCACTGCTTTTACTTTGAAGGCAGCTGTGTTGTTTTTGCTTTTAAATTTGAGTCTGTCCGCTCAAGCACCTTCAATCAAATGTGTTGGGGAATGTGTAGGACAGCGTTCAAGAAATCAGCTCTTACCTCTACATGTCAGCTACCCACGAAAAAAGAAAGACTGATGCAGAATACAGTTTATAAAAATAGTTGCTAAAGCGACACTGCAAAGGCAGCAGGTTGTTTAACAGAGCTGCACTCGTCCAGAGACGCAGCAGTCAGAACCAGCTGTGTAATGTCCCACAACACTGCGGGACACAGTAAGGCATGTGACGGGAGTTTGTCAAAGTTTGGTGGGATTTGCAGTATTAGGGTTATCGTTAGGGTTAGGGTTAGTTAGGGATAGGGTTGGGGTTGGGGTTAGGGTTAAGGTAGGTTAGGGTTTGTCCTGAGAAAAAGGAAGTGTTTGCAAACATGTCCCTCTCTAGGCAAACTACAGCAAAATGGATCAAGGGGAATTTGGACATTCAGCTGCAAAACAAAGCAGATATTTAGATTTTTTGAGCTGTGGTGATACAGCCCAGTTACTGATCTATACATGTGGAGCTGTGGTGATACAGCCCAGTTACTGATCTATATATGTGGAGCTGTGGTGATACAGCCCAGTTACTGATCTATATATGTGGAGCTGTGGTGATACAGCACAGTTACTAATATGTATATGTGGAGCTGTGGTGATGAGTTACTGGTCTATATATGTGGAGCTGTGGTGTACAGGTGATACAGCCCAGTTACTGGTCTATATATAGCTGTGGTGATACAGCCCAGTTACTGATCTGCTGTGGTGATACAGCCCAGTTACTGATCTATATATGTGGAGCTGTGGTGATACAGCCCAGTTACTGATCTATATATGTGGAGCTGTGGTGATACAGCCCAGTTACTGATCTATATATGTGGAGCTGTGGTGATACAGCCCAGTTACTGATCTATATATGTGGAGCTGTGGTGATACAGCCCAGTTACTGATCTATATATGTGGAGCTGTGGTGATACAGCCCAGTTACTGATCTATATATGTGGAGCTGTGGTGATACAGCCCAGTTACTGATCTATATATGTGGAGCTGTGGTGATACAGCCCAGTTACTGATCTATATATGTGGAGCTGTGGTGTTATGATCTATATATGTGGAGCTGTGGTGCAGCCCAGTTTGATCTGAGTTACTGATCTATATATAGCTGTGGTGATGCCCAGTTACTGATCTATATATGTGGAGCTGTGGTGATACAGCCCAGTTACTGATCTATATATGTGGAGCTGTGGTGATACAGCCCAGTTACTGATCTATATATGTGGAGCTGTGGTGATACAGCCCAGTTACTGATCTATATATGTGGAGCTGTGGTGATACAGCCCAGTTACTGATCTATATGTGGAGCTGTGGTGAGCTGTGGTGATACAGCCCAGTTACTGATCTATGTATGTGGAGCTGTGGTGATACAGTTACTGATCCTGTGGTTACTGATCTATATCTGTATATGTGGAGCTGTGGTGATACAGCCCAGTTACTGATCTATATGCTGTGGTGATACAGCCCAGTTACTGATCTGTATGTGGAGTGATACAGCCCAGTTACTGATCTATATATGTGGAGCTGTGGTGATACAGCCCTGATCTATATATGTGTGCAGTGGTGATACAGCCCAGTTACTATCTTATGTGGAGCTGTGGTGATACAGCCCAGTTACTGATCTATACATGTGGAGCTGTGGTGATACAGCCCAGTTACTGATCTATATATGTGGAGCTGTGGTGATACAGCCAAGTTACTGATCTATATATGTGGTGCTGTGGTGATACAGCCCAGTTACTGATCTATGTATGTGGAGCTGTGGTGATACAGCCCAACATTTCACCAGCAGATGGCAGTAGACTCTGCACTGCAGCCCCATATTCCCCCGTCACTCACAGACCCCCCCCAGCTTGTATTTAACACAACAGCTTGTTTCTCATTTAACTGAAACTGGTTGAACCAACAGAATGTTTAGTGATTACACAAACATCTGTGCATACACAATCACTCCGACACAAATACACACACACTGTCACACTCCTGCAGCCACTCACGTGCACACACATTGTCACACTCCTGCAGCCACTCACGTGCACACACACTGTCACACTCCTGCAGCCACTCACGTGCACACACACTGTCACACTCCTGCAGCCACTCACGTGCACACACACTGTCACACTCCTGCAGGCACTCACGTGCACACACACTGTCACATTTCTGCAGGCACTCACGTGCACACACACTGTCACACTCAAAGGGTTTTGTATATTAACACAATGAATCCTGAGAACACTGTATTGAGCTCTTTTATGCTGTGTGTGTGTGTGTGTGTGTGTGTGTGTGTGTCATTAGGTGATGTATCATGAGCAGCACCTCGAGCGCTTTTGGAATCGGCATCGTTCTCTGTTCTTAGATGCTCGTATTGTTGGACCAGAGGAAAATCTCCAGCATGACCGGGCTAGAACTATGGCTGTGTAAACACACAATATACATGTGCACACACATACACACCCCCACATACATGCATACACACTTGCACACACATAATACACAAACACACACACTATCAATTCTGATGTGTGGGTGTCTGTGTATGTTAGAGAGGCATGTTAGAGTGACATCTCCTTTGATTACTGCTACGGCATTGATTCTGGTGTGTGTGTGTGTGTGCGCATTTGTGTGTTAGAGAGGCGTGTAAAAGGGACACTTCCTGTGATTACTACTTCAGCATTGACTCTGATGTAGCATTGACCAATCCTGATATACTGCGAATCCTCATTGAAGAAAACAAGTAAGAAAATATGATACTGGGGTTAGGGTGTGGATAGTTGGGTTAGTGCATGTATAATGGGGTTGGGATTATGGTGTCGTTAATGGGGTTTGGATTATGGTGTCGATAATGGGGTTTGGATTATGGTGTGTATAAAGGGGTTAGAGTGTGGATAACAGGGTTGGGAGTACAGTGTAGATAATGGGGTTAGGGTGTGTATAATTGGGTTGGGATTATGGTGTGGATAATGGGGTTAGGGTGAGAATAATGGGGTTGGGATTATGGTTTGGATACTGGGGTTGGGATTATGGCATGGATAATTGGATTATGGAGTGGGTAATGCCATTGTCTCTCACTCTTTTTATCTGTCTGTCCATCTCTCTTGTTCTCAGATCAGTGATCGCACCCATGTTATCTCGACACGGGAAGCTTTGGTCCAATTTCTGGGGTGCTTTGAGTCCTGAAGGGTTCTACTCACGGTCAGAGGATTATATCGACATTGTGCAGGCGAAACGAGTGTGAGTGCGTTCTTCATGCTGTGGTGTGTGTGTGTGTGTGGGGGGGGTGTATGTATGTGTGGGTGTGTATGTGTGGGTGTGTGTGGGTGTGTGTGTGTGTGTGTGTGTGTGTGTGTGTGTGTGTGTGTGTGTGTGGGGGTGTGTGTGTGGGGGGGGGTATGTATGTGTGGGTGTGGGTGTGTATGTGTGTATGGGTGTGGGTGTGTGTGGGGGGGGTATGTATGTGTGTGTGTGGGTGTGTATGTGTGTATGGGTGTGGGTGTGTGTGTGTGTATATCTGTTGTCAGGGGTGTGTGCAGGTGTGGGTGTGTGTGTGGGGGGGGGTATGTGTGTGTGTGTGTGGGTGTGTATGTGTGTATGGGTGTGGGTGTGTGTGGGGGGGGGTATGTATGTGTGTGTGTGGGTGTGTATGTGTGTATGGGTGTGGGTGTGGGTGTGTGTGGGGGGTATGTATGTGTGTGTGTGGGTGTGTATGTGTGTATGGGTGTGGGTGTGTGTGTGTGTATATCTGTTGTCAGGGGTGTGTGCAGGTGTGGGTGTGTGGGGGGGGGGGGGTATGTATGTGTGTGTGTGGGTGTGTATGTGTGTATGTGTATGGGTGTGGGTGTGTGTGGGGGTGTGTGTGTGTGTGTGGGTGTGTATGTGTGTATGGGTGTGGGTGTGTGTGTGTGTATATCTGTTGTCAGGGGTGTGTGCAGGTGTGGGTGTGTGTGTGTGGGGGGGGTATGTGTGTGTGTGTGTGTGTGTGTGTGTATGTGTGTGTGTGTGTGTGTGGGTGTGTATATCTGTTGTCAGGGGTGTGTGCAGGTGTGGGTGTGTGTGTGGGTGTGTATGTCTGTGTGTGGGTGTGTATATCTGTTGTCAGGGGTGTGTGCAGGTGTGTATGTGTGTCTGTGTCTTTTGTAACCCTACCCTTACCCTAACCCTACCCTAACCCTACCCTTACCCTAACCCTACCCTAACCCTAGCCTAGCCCTAACCATCTTACTGCATTGTAAAATTAAAGCCTTAAATCAGTGTTATAAATTAGCAACTAAACATTAGTGTTAATTATTGATGGACTAACGAGTAAATTATGGAGCCTAAACACCTGAGCTCAGGTGTAACTCAGGTGTACCTGTCTGTCCCAGGGGTCTGTGGAACGTGCCCTATGTAACTCAGGTGTACCTGATTCGCGGTGACATCCTGCGCACTCGTCTAGCACACGTCTCCCTCTACGAGCAGAACGGGATGGACCCCGACATGGTCTTCTGCAGAGTAGTCCGAGACCAGGTGTGTGTGCCTGCTTGTGGCCACGTGTGTACAAATGTCTGCATGCATGCGTGAAATGAAAGGTCAAAATATCACTTTAGTGAAAACATAACATGAACTTGTTTTGTATGTACATTCTCTTCTAGTTTTATAGTTTAGTCACCTGGTTTGCATTTGTTACTTGGCATGGTTATTCCCCGGTCTCTGTCTTATCAATATTTGTAGTCTTCCCTTTTTTGCGTTTGTATGAGTGTTTGGTTATTTCCTGTTCTCTGTTTGTAGTTAGGTATGTTCTGTCCTTGTCATGTTTAATCTTTGTTGTACTTATCGTCAGGTTGCGTTACAAGTGTTGCGGTGTAGTTCTGTGTTAATCTCCCCTATTTTATCTAACTTTAGTGTCTTATGTGTTTTGTTATATTTATTAAGTTTCCCTTGTGTTTCAACCCAGTTCCCTTGTGTTTATTGTATCATGCTTTGTGTAGTGTGTTGTGTTAGATTGGTAACATCAACCTGCCCTGTAAGTCACACACACACCGGTCACCTATAACCCTGCGTAACCAGAGAGACCCCATTAGTTCACCTATAACCCTGCGTAACCAGAGAGACCCCATTAGTTCCCCTATAACCCTGCGTAACCATAGAGACCCCATTAGTTCACCTATAACCCTGCGTAACCAGAGAGACCCCATTAGTTCACCTATAACCCTGCGTGACCAGAGAGACCCCATTAGTTCACCTATAATCCAGCGTAACCAGAGAGACCCCATTAGTTCACCTATAACCCAGCGTAACCAGAGAGACCCCATTAGTTCACCTATAACCCAGAGTAACCAGAGAGACCCCATTAGTTCACCTATAACCCAGCGTAACCAGAGAGACACCATTAGTTCCCCTATAACCCTGCGTAACCATAGAGACCCCATTAGTTCCCCTATAACCCTGCGTAACCAGAGAGACCCCATTAGTTCACCTATAACCCTGCGTAACCAGAGAGACCCCATTAGTTCCCCTATAACCCTGCGTAACCAGAGAGACCCCATTAGTTCCCCTATAACCCTGCGTAACCAGAGAGACCCCATTAGTTCCCCTATAACCCTGCGTAACCAGAGAGACCCCATTAGTTCACCTATAACCCTGCGTAACCAGAGAGACCCCATTAGTTCACCTATAACCCTGCGTAACCAGAGAGACCCCATTAGTTCCCCTATAACCCTGCGTAACCAGAGAGACCCCATTAGTTCACCTATAATCCTGCGTAACCAGAGAGACCCCATTAGTTCACCTATAACCCTGCGTAACCAGAGAGACCCCATTAGTTCACATACCTGCTCTTCTTTGCACATTTGCCCCCTTTGCTATTAGAGCCCCTGCCAACACATGGTGAGGGTGTGGTGATGTGGTGAGGGTGTGGTGATTTGTGGGTGTAGGTGTGGTGATGTGGTGATGTGTGGGTGTCGTGTAGGTGTGGTGATGTGTGGTGTAGGTGTGGTGAGAATTTAAAAAGTCAGATTTGAAATATCAATGTGAACTGTAAGGTTACCTGCACAATCTGCTAGTCACTTGCAACCAAAAATAGCAGTGCAATAAATGTTAAAGTGTAATATACACTCACCGGCCACTTTAATAGATACACCTGTCCAACTGCTCATTAACACAAATGTAGAATCAGCCAATCACATGGCAGGAACTCAATGCATTTAGACATGTAGACATGGCCAAGACGATCTGCTGTAGTTCAAACCGAGCACCAGAATGGGGAAGAAAGGTGATTTAAGTGACTTTAAATCATGGTTGTTGGTGCTGGTCTGAGTATTTCAGAAACTGCTGATCTACTGGGATTTTCATGCACAACCATCTCTAGGGTTTACAGAGAATGGTCAGAAAAAAGAGAAAATCAGAGGTGAATGGCCAGACAACAGTAACCCAACAACCGAGGCAGAAGAGCATCTCTGAACACACAACACGTCGAACCTTGAGGCGGATGGGCTACAGCAGCAGAAGACCACACCGGGTGCCACTCCTGTCAGCTAAGAACAGGAAACTGAGGCACAATCTTTCACACAGGCTCACCAAAATTGTACAATAGAAGATTGGAAAAATGTTGCCTGGTCTGATGAGTCTCGATTTCTGCTGTGACATTCGGATGGTAGGGTCAGAATCTGACACCAACAACATGAAAGCATGGATCCATCCTGCCTTGTATCAATGGTTCAGGCTGGTGGTGGTGGTGCAGTGTGGGGGATACCTTCCTGGCACACTTTGGGTCCATTAGTGCCAATTGAGCATCGTGTCAATTTGTGTATTGTTGCTGACCATGTCCATCCCTTTATAACCACAGTGTACCCATCTTCTGATGGCTACTTCCAGCAGGATAACGCACCATGTCATAAAGCGCAATTCATCTCAGACTGGTTTCTTGAACATGACAATGAGTTCACTGTACTCGAATGGCCTCCACAGTCACCAGATCTCCATCCAATAGAGCACCTTTGGGATGTGGTGGAACGGGAGATTCACATCATGGATGTGCAGCCGACAAATCCGCAGCAACTATCATGTCAATATGGACCAGAGTCTCGAGGAATGTTTACAGTACCTTGTTGAATCTGTGGCACGAAGGATTAAGGCAGTTCTGAAGGCAAAGGGGGTCCAACCCGGTACTAGCAAGGTGTACCTAATAAAGTGGTTGGTGGGTGTATGTGTTACAGTTTAATATGTGTTACAGTGTAATGTAATAAATGTAATATATACACATACAGTACATTGTATTGACTTTACATGCAGTTTTAATAGCAAGACCATATTGTAGCTTCTGTACAGTTACTAATGTTATTAACTCTATGCTGTTTTATGCATTGCTGAGACTAATAACCATGATCATAATTTGGCTATTACACTGTAATAAATGTGTTACAGTGTAATAAATGTGTTACAGTTTGACAAACAAAAAGAGTGAGTGGATGTACATTTGTCTTTGCAGGGTGTGTTCATGTTTGTGTCTAACAGAGATGAGTTTGGCCGCCTGGTCTCAACCAGTGGCTACAACACCAGCCGTCTACACCCAGACGTTTGGCAGATATTCAACAACCCACTGGTGAAGACAAGACTGTTGGACAGACATTCACACACACATTGTATTGTAGAGACATTCACACACACACACAGATTGTATTATCTGCAGTTTTAATAGCGAGACCATATTGTAGCTTCTGTACAGTTACTAATGTTATTAACTATGCTGTTTTATGCATTGCTGAGACTAATAATGATCATAATTTGGCTATTTGCGAATTGAATTGATTAAAGTGTGTATGTGTGTGTGTGTGTAGGACTGGAGAGAGAAGTATGTCCATGAGAACTACTCTAAGGTATTTGAAGAGGGGGACAGTGTGGTGGAACAGCCCTGTCCAGACGTCTACTGGTTTCCTATCTTTTCTGACCGAATGTGTGATGAGCTGGTGGAGACGATGGAAGACTTTGGCATGTGGTCTGAAGGGAAACATCATGTAAGTGTGTGTGTGTGTGTGTGTGTGTTTATGTGGCTGTATATATGTGTGCGTGTTTATGTGGTTGTATATATGCGTTTACTCGTGTGTGTGTGTGTGTGTGCGCGCTTCATGCCACTATCACAAGACCATCACACACTCACACACACGGAGTTCAGTTCCCTGTATGAGTGATGCACCTGTTCCACATGCTGTATGTGTTGTATGTATGTTAGCGCTCTCACACATGCTCCTCTCTGTCCCTCCCAACGCAGGATGAAAGATTAACTGGTGGTTATGAGAGTGTCCCCACAGTCGATATTCATATGAACCAGATTCAGTATGAGAAAGAATGGCTCAAATTTCTAAAAGACTACATCGTTCCTGTGACAGAAAAACTGTATCCCGGCTACTACCCGAAGGTAATAAACTCACACGCACAAACACATATACACACACAGACTCACACAGAGACCCCCCACCCACCACACACACACACACACACAGTGTTACAGGCGAAGGCAGTGATGAAATGTGTGTGTGTGTGTGTTACAGGCAAAGGCAGTGATGAACTTTGTGGTTCGTTATCGTCCCGATGAGCAACCTTTTCTACGGCCACATCATGATTCTTCAACATTCACCATCAACATTGCTTTGAATAGAAAAGGAAAGGACTACCAGGTAAACCCACACACACAATCATACACACACACACACACACAATCATACACACACACAATCATACACACAATCATACACATACACACAATCATACACACACACACAATCATACACACACACAATCATACACACAATCATACACACACACAATCATAAAACACACACACAGGCATGTATACACACTTACAAATACACACTCACACACACACAGAGGCATACACACACACACTCACTCACAAACACTTACATGCGCTTACACACTCGCACACAGGCATGCACACACAAACACAGTTGCAGCTGTGTGTACTACAGAGCTCATTATTAACAAACTCACAGCAACTGTCATTCATTTATGTTTTATAAGCTTTGTTGGTCAAAATAACTGTGTGCATGCGTGTGTTTTTGTGTGTATGTGTTACTGTGTGTGTGCATGTGTGTGTGTATCTGTGTGTGTGTGCATGTGCGTGTGTGTAACAGGGTGGGGGTTGCCGGTTTCTGCGGTATGACTGTAAGATCGAGGCTCCCAGGAAAGGCTGGTCACTAATGCATCCTGGACGCCTGACGCACTACCATGAAGGACTGCCCACCACTGCAGGCACACGCTACATCATGGTGTCATTTGTAGATCCCTGACATTTTTCAACTCTGCCTGTATGTGTGTGTGTGTGTCTAAGAATTGTAATTTAACAAGCAGATGTCAGTGTGTACTTTGGAACACCAAAGCTGTAAGATTTTACTGTTTTTCTATTAACATGTCCACCTCCTGCCCCAACCCTAAACCCTGTCCCTAACCCTAACCCCAAACCCTGTCCCTAACCCTAAACCCAAACCTTGTCCCTAACCCTAAACCCCAACCCTGTCCCTAAACCTAAACCCCAACCCTGTCCCTAAACCCAAACCCTGTCCCTAAACCCCAACCCTGTCCCTAACCCTAAACCCCGTCCCTAGCCCCAACCCTGTCCCTAACCCCTTACTCCAGCCCCTTTCAGAGGTAACTTTTATTTTTAGTTTGTTTGCTTTTTGTTGGTTTGTTTCTTGTGAAAATGGATTTTATGTAAAGTCAGATGAGCAGTGATTTAAACCTTGTGTTGGAGATTCTGTGGCATCGGTCAGTTTGGATTCTGCTCCAGGCTTTGTACAAAGTGTGATAAATTATTTGTTTTATTCACATAATAAAAATGATGTAAAACAAGCCTTTCTCTGCATCTCACTCTAATTGTAGACTTTCATCTTCTTATTTACATTGTATATGTGGTGCACACAGTCTTATTTCCAGAAGAAGAGACTTGCTTCATTTATTAAAGTATTTTGTAATTCACATTAATCTTTTAACAGAACAATCTACCCAGTTTAAGCCTCCAGTATGAGGACGTTCTCAGTTAACTCCCAGTTTGGTCTCTTCAATAAAATGAATGAAGGGAACACAGTGAACTCACTATTTATCTCAAATAGGGTTTAGACTTAGTATGCAGTGTGGATTAGGCTTTGAGTTAGTATGCAGTATGTGGTTTAGGGCTCAGATTGGTATGCAGTACAGTTTAGGCTTAGAGTTAATATGCAGTGGGGATTAGGTTTAAGGTTAGTATGCGGTAGTGATTAGGTTTAGGGTTAGTATGCAGTAGTGATTAGGTTTAGGGCAAGATGGATCAGGTTTAGGGTTAGTATGCAGTAGTGATTAGGTTTAGGGTTAGTATGCAGTAGTGATTAGGTTTAGGGCAGGATGGATCAGGTTTAGGGTTAGTATGCAGTAGTGATTAGGTTTAGGGCAGTATGGATCAGGTTTAGGGTTAGTATGCAGTAGTGATTAGGTTTAGGGCAGTATGGTTCAGGTTTAGGGTTAGTATGCAGTAGTGATTAGGTTTAGGGTTAGTATGCAGTAGTGATTAGGTTTAGGGTTAGTATGCAGTAGTGATTAGGTTTAGGGCAGTATGGATCAGGTTTAGGGTTAGTATGCAGTAGTGATTAGGTTTAGGGTTAGTATGCAGTAGTGTTTAGGTTTAGGGTTAGTATGCAGTAGTGTTTAGGTTTAGGGCAGTATGGTTCAGGTTTAGGGTTAGTATGCAGTAGTGATTAGGTTTAGGGTTAGTATGCAGTAGTGTTTAGGTTTAGGGCAGTATGGATCAGGTTTAGGGTTAGTATGCAGTAGTGTTTAGGTTTAGGGCAGTATGGATCAGGTTTAGGGTTAGTATGCATTATTGATTAGGTTTAGAGTTAGTACGCAGTAGTGATTAGGTTTAGGGTTAGTATGCAGTAGTGTTTAGGTTTAGGGCAGTATGGATCAGGTTTAGGGTTAGTATGCAGTAGTGTTTAGGTTTAGGGCAGTATGGATCAGGTTTAGGGTTAGTATGCAGTAGTGATTAGGTTTAGAGTTAGTACGCAGTAGTGATTAGGTTTAGGGTTAGTATGCAGTAGTGTTTAGGTTTAGGGCAGTATGGATCAGGTTTAGGGTTAGTATGCAGTAGTGATTAGGTTTAGAGTTAGTACGCAGTAGTGATTAGGTTTAGGGTTAGTATGCAGTAGTGATTAGGTTTAGGGTTAGTATGCAGTAGTGTTTAGGTTTAGGGTTAGTATGCAGTAGTGATTAGGTTTAGGGTTAGTATGCAGTAGTGTTTAGGTTTAGGGCAGTATGGTTTCCTGGAGGTACCTGGGTAAGTGCCTGAACTTTGTTCTGGTACCACAGCACATCTCATGTTACTGTTTGAGTTTCCTTCCACTTCACTATAGAATTCAATATGAGGCTTAATGTTGTTTTTCAAAGCCCTGAATAGTCTCCCCTTTACAGATGAGCTCTGTGTGTTCACTGTGCTGTCGGCTGCGTTGTTGGGCGTGACTGGGAGTGATAGGTGGGATAATATGTTCTCACTGCGTCTTTGTTCATGGTTGCTGTAGTGTAGTAGGTCACAATGTTGTCTGTCCCGTGGGGACTGGGTGTGTTTTCTGTGCAACACTCACCTGCCTCTGTACCAAAACTAACCCTAACCCCAACTCTACCAAAACTAACCCTAACCCCAACTCTACCAAAACTAACCCTAACCCCAACTCTACCAAAACTAACCCTAACCCCCAACTCTACCAAAACTAACCATAACCCCCAACTCTACCAAAACTAACCCTAACCCCAACTCTGTACCAAAAGTAACCCTAACCCCAACTCTACCAAAACTAACCCTAACCCCAACTCTACCAAAACTAAAATTATAAATTGCTCTACGAGTATGAAGGCCCAAAGTTCATTAGCCTAACCCCCCACACACACCCCTGCACACATCACAGTACCCTAACCCACACACACCCCTGCACACATCACAGTACCCTAACCCACACACACCTGCACATATCACAGTACCCTAACCCACACACACACACCTGCACACATCACAGTACCCTAAGCCACACACACCCCTGCACACATCACAGTACCCTAACCCACACACACACCTGCACATATCACAGTACCCTAACCCACACACACACACCTGCACACATCACAGTACCCTAACCCACACACATCACAGTACCCTAACCCCCACACACACCTGCACATATCACAGTACCCTAACCCACACACACACCCCTGCACACATCACAGTACCCTAACCCACACACACACCTGCACACATCACAGTACCCTAACCCACACACACCTGCACACAGCACAGTACCCTAACCCACACACACCCCTGCACACAGCACAGTACCCTAACCCACACACACACCTGCACACTGCACAGTACCCTAACCCAGTCTGGCTTGTATGCACTGAGGATTGTACACCAAGTGGCCATGAGGTGAACTGCAGCCTGTGTGATGTGAGCATCTGTCCTGCAGGACTGGACAGATCAGCGTGTGTCACTGACCTCAGAACAGCTGCTTGTGCTGTTGGTGTTTGTGTCCTGCATTCATGTGTCCTGTTTGGCTACAAAAGCACCACGCAGGTCCCGCTGCCCCAGTTCTGTGAGCGTTTGCTCTCCCCTGACCATGTGGAGCAGTTGGTGTGTTTTTATTGTAATTTGGCCCCAGTGGGAACTCTAGGCCCCTCCCCCTCTCACCCACGGTATCAGATAAAGGACCAGCCGTCACACGGGGGTCAGTGGACCCTGTACGTTCAGGTTTATGGACGTGTCTCTCCGTACTGCTGCCACTGCACTTTGGAACCGTAAAACCTGTCAATAATTACTACAGTTCTGCAGTGTACTTGGCTTCTCCAGCAGCCGACGGCTTTTTCCCTGTCAGGGGAATAGCGGCTGTGGTTGTGCCACCACACAGCATGCTGGGAACCCCAGATGTCAGAATGCCCCTCTGACTAGAGCGTCCTGACTGGACGTGCTGCTGCGACCGAAGGGACTTCAGGGCTGATTGGCGTTGCTCATCTCATTAATGGTGAGTACGTTAGACACTTCTACTGTGAAGACCACAGCACAGCTGGAGAGGTTGAGGAGGTCTGTGAACAACACCTCCTGCTTTCTGCCCCTTCACAGGTGCTGATATTTTCTGCAACTTTTGTTACTGTAACGTGTTGCTTTAAGCATCTGCATGTACCATGGAAGGTGTGAAAGTAAGACCTTCTCTCCAGAAAACTATTGCTGTTCACTAATTATTCTGAACCAGTCAGAAATGTATCTTACTCACTCTCTTTATCTGTCTGCCTACATCTCCCTGTCTGTCTCTCTCCCGGTCTCTCCTTCTCTCTATCTCTCTCCCCCACTCCATCTCTCTCTCTCTCCCTCTCTATCTCTCCAGTCTCCCACAACACCATGTAGCAAAGCTCCAGCATCTCCTACACCACCCAGTAAGTGTGTGTGTGTGTGTGTGTGTGTACATGTGTGTGTGGGTGTGTGTGTGTACATGTGTGTGTGTGTGTGTGTGTGTGTGTGTGTGTGTACATGTGTGTGTGGGTGTGTGAGTGTACATGTGTATGTGTGTGTATGTGTGTACATGTGTATGTGGGTGTGTGTGTGTGTGTACATGTGTATGTGTGTGTGTGGGTGTGTGTGTTTTGGGCGGGTCTGGATTTTCAGAGTTCTCTGCTACTTAGTGTCACCTTTCAAACAGAACACCTTTAACTCTGCTCTGTTAAGGTTTGGGTTTTGAATGACTCTTTGTATGTGTGTGCGTGTGTGTGTGTGTGTGTGTGTGTGTGTGTACTCATGTCCAGTGGGGTTGGGCAGTCCTGAGTTATTGCAGGAACTAAAGCAGCCTCACCCTCTGAAACATGTTCCACCCCACACTGGCCTTACAACCGTGTTCTCTGGACGAGGGCGAACTGTAAGAGACACACACACACACTCACTCACATACACACACACACACACACACACACACACACACACACACACACATACACACACACACATACACACACACACACTCACATATACACACACACACACACACACATAGGGTTCACAGCGGTGCTCTCTGGACAACGATATACCATTAGATACACGTGCACCTCACAATGTGTTCTCTGGACGAGGATGAATAGTGAGATACAAAAACACATACAGCGTATCACAGAAGTGAGTTCACCCCTCACATTTCTGCAGATATTTAAGTATCTTTTCATGGGACAACACTGACAAAATGACACTTTACCACAATGAAAAGTGGTCTCTGTGCTGCTTATATAACATATAATAACTCAAATTAACTCAATATACAGCCATTAATGTCTAAACCACCGGCAACAAAAGTGAGTGCACCCCTTAGTGAAAGAAGTGTCAATATTTTGTATGGCCACCATTATTAACGTCCTTAACTCTCCTGGACTTCACCAGAGCTTCACTGGTTGACACTGGGATGCCCCAAAGATGTTCTACTGGGTTTAGGTGTGGAGACACGCTTGGCCAGTCCAGCACCTTTACCCTGAGCCTCTTCACTAAAGCAGGGGTCATCTTAGAGGTGTGTTGGGGTCATTACCATGCTGGAACACTCCCCTGTGATCCAGTTTCCCCCAGACCCAGACCATGGCGTTCCCACCACCATGCTTGACTGTAGGCATAACCCACTTATCTTTGTACTACTCACCTGATTGCCGCCACACATGCTTGAGACCATCTGAACCAAACAAATTGATCTTGGTCTCATCCAGTAATCCATGTCCTTTGTTGACATGTCTTCAGCAAATTGTTTGCGGGATTTCTAGTGTACAGAATTCAGAAGAGGCTTCTGGGGTCACAGCCATGCAGACCAGTTTGGTGTAGTGTGAGGCGTGTGGTCTGAGCACTGACATGCTGACCCCCCCCACCTCTTCAGTCTCTGCAGCGATGCTGACTGCACTCCTGCGCCGATCTGTCAAAGGCGTTTGGATGTGACGCTGAGCATGTGCACTCAGCTTCTCTGGACGACCAATGCGAGGTCTGTTGAGTGGACGCTGCTCTTTTAAAACGCTGGATGATCTTGGCCACTGTGCTGCAGCTCAGGTTCAGGGTGTTGGCAGTCAGCCTTGGCCATCTTCATGTAGCGCAACAATTTGTCTTTTAAGATCCTCAGAGAGTTCTTTGCCATGAGGTGCCATGTTGGAACTTTCAGTGACCAGTATGAGAGTGTGTGAGACCTGTACTACAAAACTGAACACACCTGCTCCCTCTGCACACCTGAGACCTACTAACACTAATGACATTTTGGAGGGAACATAACGAGCAGTGCTCAATTTGGACATTTAGGGGTGCACTCACTTTTGTTGCTGGTGGTTTAGACATTAATGGCTGTATGTTATTTTGAGGGAAGAATAAATTTACACTTATATAAGCTGCACAGACATCACTTTTCATTGTGTCAAAGTGTCATTTTGTGATGTGTTGTCCCATGAAAAGATACTTAAATATCTGCAGACACGTGAGGGGTGTACTCACTTCTGTGATACACTGCATGTGCACACACACACACACAGGCCAACACAAAAATGTTGTCTGGACAAAGATGTACCATTAAATACACACACACACACATAACAAAAACCTTACAAATTCCACAGCCGGTTGTATTACACACATGTGCCCTGTTTAAAGTCTGTGCTCTGGTTCAAGATTCAAGATTCAAAGTGTTTATTGTCATATGCACAGTACAGAAACTGGTTTCCGTGTACAATGAAATTCTTTCTTTGCTCTTTGCCAAGAATGCCAGATAGAAGATAAATAAGAAAAATACAATAAAGCTGGTTGTTCTACCACAGCATCACCAGGTTGCCGGAGGCAACGCTCCCTCATTGGCCAACACTGACAGCCAGTGACTGCAGTGCCGGCATCATCTGTCCAATGGGATGCAGGATTAGAGGAGGCACTCTTCTCCTTCCAGCCAATCAGAGTTTGGACCCAGCTTCACCTTCTTCACCTTTTTTTCTGATTCTGTATTGATTCCTACAGTGTTTGAGCTGGGGGGGCACTGCCTTCTTAACAGTTCATTCAGTGCTGTTATCTGTTAATAGAATTACACTTCTATAAAAGTGTTTGTGTGTGTATGTGTGTGTTCAGTTCACAGAATTAAACTGCTGATGTGCATTCAGATGGGTAAATGCGGAGGACAAATTTCGATTGGGGTGAAAATCACAATTGACAATGTGGCCTGACTTAACTTAACTTAACTCATTCTTCTGATTTGCTTATATTCAGTCAATGTTGTGTGTGTTAAAGTAAGAGTCCTGCTGTTGTTGAAGCAACCTTCATAAATACCTACCCAGGATGCTTTGGTGTGCTGTCGTCCTTATACGGCATGTGTAGGAGAGGTCAAAGTGCAAGTAGACTAGAATGGACTTTTGCTCTGAGACACAGCAAACACGAGGTTTTGGACAGTGGAAAGAGAAGGTCTGTGAGTGTAAGAGTGGTGGAACGTGTGTGTGAGAGTGGTGGAGCGTGTGTGTGAGTGGTGGAGCGTGTGTGTAAGTGTGTGTTGAAGTGTCTGAACAAGCATGCGATCAGCGTTACATCGGTACTTCCTGCTGGCAGCCATGTTGGTTCTGGTCCTGTTCTTCACTTCACAGTGGCTACGTGAGTAACACACACACACACACAGGCTGTATTAATGTGTGTGTGTGTTTAGGACAGTGATGATATTACCTTTTGTTTTTACACAGTGTATTTTAATAAATAAAATAGTTGCTATTATAGTTACATGTTAAGGACTAAAACAGTTTACTTTGTGACATTCAGTAAACAGAAACCAGCATAGATATAAAACTGAATATAGCACTCACTATCAACCCAGGCACACACTTCAACTCACAATATCAACCCAGGCACACACTTCAACTCACAATATCAACCCAGGCACACACTTCAACTCACAATATCAACCCAGGCACACACTTTATGTCACGTTAACACGTACGTTACACTTTAGCAAACGGAAACCTTAACCATAATAGAGTAAACAATTAAACAAATCTGAAACCAGGAAGACCAGCGAACAGAATGAAAATCCAGAAGAGGAAATCCAAAAAGCAAAAACTTTTATCACAAACAGAACAGCAGATAAATGTAAGCACTGTGTGAGTGCTAAGCAGCGATGATTCTTCAGAGACTTGAACACGGAACTATGTGGCGTGTGGATTAACAGGTGGCCGTGGGCAGATACGGTTGATCTGGGGCATGACATTCATCATGAATGTTAGATACATTAATCACATTACAGCACCACTACATCACCACTACAGCACCACCACATCACCACTACAGCACTACTACAGCACCACTACATCACTACTACAGCACCACCACATCACTACTACAGCACCACTACAGCACTACTACATCACCACTACATCACTACTACAGCACCACTACATCACCACTACATCACTACTACATCACTACTACAGCACCACTACATCACTACTACAGCACCACCACATCACTACTACAGCACCACTACATCACTACTACATCACCACTACATCATCACTACTACACACCACTACACCACATCACTACTACAGCACCACCACATCACTACTACATCACCACTACATCACTACTACAGCACCACCACATCACTACTACAGCACCACTACATCACCACTACATCACACCACCACATCACTACTACACCACCACACCACCACCACATCACTACTACAGCACCACCACATCACTACTACAGCACCACCACATCACTACTACAGCACATCACCACTACATCACTACACTACTACAGCACCACTACAGCACCACCACATCACCACTACAGCACCACTACATCACTACTACATCACCACTACATCACCACTACATCACCACTACATCACCACTACATCACTACTACAGCACCACTACATCACTACTACATCACTACTACAGCACCACCACATCACCACTACAGCACCACCACACCACCACATCACTACTACATCACCACTACAGCACCACTACATCACCACTACAGCACCACTACACATCACCACTACAGCACCACCACATCACTACTACCACACTACTACAGCACCACTACATCACCACTACTACACCACTACATCACTACTACATCACCACTACATCACCACTACATCACTACTACATCACCACTACATCACCACTACATCACCACTACATCACTACTACAGCACCACTACATCACCACTACATCACTACTACAGCACCACCACATCACTACTACAGCACCACTACATCACTACTACAGCACCACTACATCACTACTACAGCACCACTACATCACTACTACAGCACCACTACATCACTACTACATCACCACTACATCACTACTACAGCACCACCACATCACCACTACAGCACCACCACATCACCACTACAGCACTACTACATCACTACTACAGCACCACTACAGCACCACTACATCACCACTACATCACCACTACATCACTACAGCACCACCACATCACTACTACAGCACCACTACATCACTACTACAGCACCACTACATCACCACTACATCACCACTACAGCACCACTACATCACTACTACAGCACCACTACATCAGCACCACTACATCACCACTACATCACTACTACACACTCACCAATTACTACAGCACCACATCACACTCATCACTACTACACCACCTACTACATCACCACTACAGCACTACATCACTACTACAGCACTACTACACCACCACTACATCACTACTACATCACCACTACATCACCACTACATCACCACCACATCACTACTACATCACCACTACAGCACCACTACACACTACTACAGCACCACTACATCACTACTACAGCACCACTACATCACTACACACACCACCACTACATCACCACTACACCACTACACCACATCACTACTACAGCACCACCACATCACTACTACAGCACCACTACATCACTACTACATCACCACTACATCACTACTACAGCACCACTACATCACCACTACAGCACTACTACATCACCACTACAGCACCACCACATCACTACTACATCACCACTACATCACTACTACATCACCACTACAGCACTACTACATCACCACTACATCACTACTACATCACCACTACAGCAGACGTTTGTAGCCCTGACTGACTCACTAATGGCATGAAAATGACACTGCATGCTGAGTGATGTTTTCTTCCATGCAAGTTTTTGGGGATCAAAAATAAAAAAAAAATCGAAAGTGTTAATCGGTTTACTACTGTGTGCATGTGTGTGCACACATGCTTGTGTGTGTGTGAGCACATATGTCAGTGCACATGAATGTGTGTGTGTGTGTGTGTGTTTTCCTGCACAGCTCCAGTAGTAGTTCAGAGTTGTGAACTTTCATGGGTCCCATGTGTTGGTATTTCCTCCCTCACTAGAAAGGTAGACACACTAACTCTCTCACACACCATCACTCAGGTATAATTTGAAGTGGATGTTAAACATGTACTTAATGGACTGACTAACAGGTATGACACTTTCCTGATTTCTATTTCTTCCTTCTTCTCACAGACGGATCCTCCCATCACACTACCTCATGCTGCCATCACCAACAGTGATATGAACAACGGCTCCATTAACAGTGAAGCCGGTGTAGTCTGGTGTCCGGGACAGAAATTCCAAGTGTCCCGCCTCTTGTTGCATTTAAACTCCGCCCTTGGCTCCGCCTCCGACGTGCTGTTAGAGCCTTACCTTCTGTGCTGGGAGGAGCTTATAAAGTACGTTATTAGTTATTATTCGCATTCCGTTACAATCAGACTGGGCAGGCGTGACGCAATTGCAGAAATGTAGATAATTTATTAAATACACACAAGACTTGGAACAGAACAGGGGAAAATACCCAGGGAACAAGCGCAAAAATGGGCACACAAACGTCGACACGGCTAACGGCAAGACACTACTGGAAACAAAACACTAACCTACTGCGGACACAAGACCACAACAAATAGTCCTAACAGAGTACAACACCGTCGGAAACGGAAAACCTGAATAAACACACTGAACAAGGGAAACCACATAACAGGGCAACTACACAGGCGAACATACGGAACCCAGAACATCATCAGTACTACAGTCGGTAAACGGGGATGACGGGAAAACGTAGCGTAAAACTAAGAACGAATAACCAAAGAAACCATAACGAGGAGGCAGGGGGAACACACACCATACACACCCGGTAACGACTACAGCCAACCACGACAAACAGTGACGAACACGGAGTTACATGGAACAGACCTACAGCAGACAGAAAACCAACTAAAAGCAAACCGGAACATATGAGAAGTTGGGAGAAACAGGGTAAACAAACACCGAGTAGCAAGAGCACGGAGAGACGAGGATAAACTTACTGACAAGGACGGGGGGAGACTGTGAGGATTATACAAGGAATAACTGGGGAACTAATAGGACAAGTGAGAGCGATGATGACAGGGTGTGACAGACTGAAGGGAAACCATGGAAACGAGGAAACACGGCGGGACTAGGGCAGATAAATCACAGACACACGGACCAAGACGACAGAGATGACGGCAGGTAGAAGGGGGCGGAGCTAGATGTTACACATTATCATTTATTTTATTGTGGAAACATTCGGTATGTAATTTTTAAATACTCTTTTAAAATAAATAAACTAATCATAAAAATAAAATCATAAAAATAAAAAAGGCAGCCACAGAACTGTGGTGGGGTGGGAATATTTAGTTTGGATATTTTCTAAAACTAACGTTTGCTGGTTTCCACAACATTAGTTCCCTCACCTTTAACTTTATTCCCAGTAATTACCTTTTTTTTAGTGTTTTGAGTAAAGTTTGTTAGAAAAGCTGGCAGAGTTTGAACATGCCCTTCTCTCTCATGGCTCCACCACACACACCTCTCTAGTAAGCACACTCACACCTCTTTCACCTCAGTCTTTGTGTGTGTGAGCAAACAGACCCTACCCCTTATGTTGAACTATGTATGTTTTAAATAATTTTGGAAACTCTCCATACAGAATCTCCACTATAAATCCCAGCTCCACTGTAAACTGTCCCCACTGAAAACCGTCTCTACACTGTAGGTTCTGTACCCCCCACTGTAAGTCCTGTCTATGCTGAACCTGCTGCAGTGTGGTGTATGATGCTTCGTTCTGTTTCAGGTTTATGGAGGCGCTGGGTCCTCTGTTGGGGTTTTTCACAAACAAAGTGCAGGAGAAGATCACTCTGATTCGGCAGCTGTCTGAGGAGGAAGCTGGGAAAAACATTCCCATCAATCCCCCTTTCCAGGTTTCTCACAATCTTCTACAAGCTACCCACGATCCTGTACAAACTACCCATAATCCTCAGCACCATGCCTACTTCTCTGTACGCTCCATGTTGGAGGCAGAGCTGCAGAGAGGAGTGGTCAACTTTGACAGACAAACCTCATCTGGCAGTCGCACCTTGCTCCGCCTCCATCGGTCATTGCTGTGGTTACAGCTGCTGCTTGAGAAGCTGGTGGCAGGACATGATGGGCGGAGCCTGGGCGAGCTGTGTGGCGAGGCGTACAGGGAGGCGCTGGCCCCACACCACCCCTGGCTGCTGCAGCAGGCTGCCCACCTGGTGTTCCAGGCCATGCCTGAGCACGACACCCTGCTGCACACGGTGTGTGTGCACACGTACGAGGACGCGCAGCCTGTCATACACACCATCGTCACGGCCATCAGAGAGGTTCGTCGCAGGACACATCGAGAGCTACAACAGAGGAACATGCTGGATCTGCCATAATTGCACACAGTCACACACACTCTCTCTCTCTCTCTCTCTTTCTCTCACAAACATTTTACACACAAATTGTCTGCTTTGAGACATTTGACCTAAAAAGTGCTATATAAATATAAAAATATAATTTAATAAAAGTATATTCAAACTGCCTGAAGCATAAAACCCATCATGACCACAGTGTTGTGTTATAGGACATCAGTGTGATCCAGATCTCCTGCAGTGTTGTGTTATAGGACATCAGTGTGATCCAGATCTCCTGCAGTGTTGTGTTATAGGACATCAGTGTGATCCAGATCTCCTGCAGTGTTGTGTTATAGGACATCAGTGTGATCCAGATCTCCTGCAGTGTTGTGCTTCCTTTAGTCCTCTACTTGAGATGGTCTCTGGAGTGATGAATCACGCTTGTCCATCTGGTAATCTGATGGATGAGTCTGGTATTGGCGGTTTCCAGGAGAACGGTACTTGTCTGACTGCATTGTGACAAGTGTAAAGTTTGGTGGAGGGGGGATTGTGGTGTGGGGTTGTTTTTCTGGGCTTGGCCCCTTAGTTCCAGTGAAAGGAACTTTGTGGGGACAGTTTGGAGCTGCCCCTTCCTCTTCCAACATGACTGTGCACCAGTGCACAAAGCAAGGCCTTCACAGGATTAGTGCAAGCCAGGTACAATTAGTGGAATAAACACAATCCAAGATGCCTGAGCAAAATCTTGGTTAGGACTTTTACTTTCTGAACCTGGAATGTCGACCTCTGGGTGAGCTAATTCTTCTGGCAATATAGTGCAGCTCAGCTCGACACATTTCCTTAGACTGGATGGGGAATCCTTATAAGAACAGATCTTATGGGACTGAGGCAGGCAGAGAAGACACTTGAAAAGGAGTAATTTTTCTTTTTGACTACTTCAAATAATTTCTCTCAGATGAGGCCCTGGGTTTAGTGTAGAGTTAGTTTCCTCCATTTTTATGTGGGGATCTGTTCTCACTAAATGTTGAACCGAATGCTGACTGGTGCGCATGCTTCGCGCTTTTGTTTTGTTACTTTTTTAATGAACATGCACCTGAAGGAATGACAGATTTCACATAATGAGTAAAAAGTGGAGTAAAAAGTTAAATATTTGACTTTGAAATGTAGTGGAGTTAAAGTAAAAAGTTACAAAAATGGAAACACTTCAGTAAAGAAAGAAACAAAAAAACTTACATTTACTTCGTTACTGTCCACCACTGATCATGAACTCCAAACATTGTAAGTCTTCTGTGCCTTTAATCTCATTACAAACCTTTCATTGCTGGGTTCTCCTGCCTCTGACCTCCCAACACCCAACATAATACACAACAAATTCCCAACACATATACATATAGGTTTCCATTTATATTTTTCCATTCCATTTATTTGTAATGCACTCACTAACTCTCCAACAGACGCTTCTAGAATAAGGAAACATTGTACAACCACATGTTTGCTCACACGCACCGACACCATCATGTTGATCTGCTGTCCAAACGCTGTAATGTGCTTTAATGTGCAAAAGTTGTAATGCTGTTTGGCTGCTTCATTGTCATTGTGGTAAGACATGACAGAGTAATTGTACATCATGTTCATCCAGATACACAGATACATTTAATTCCTTCACCTCCCCCATGTCCCCCCCCCCCCCCCTTCCCACACAACGCTAGGCTATTACGCTAGTCTTAGAGGAACTAAGACTCGGTGGGGGAACCCATCCTCCTCTGGCTGACACTGGTCACCATGACAACAACTGTGTGTCTTTGTAGGTGTGTCGTGTGGCTTCATTTAGCATGCTGAGCCATTTTGCTGGATCCTTTTCTCTTCGTTTCCATGGTGACTGTTTCCAGTGGATTCTGTTTCGATTGTATAATTCTGACCAATCAAAAACAGCAGTTCTTATACTCCAGAGGAAGAAGGCAAGTTATGCTGTTATAGTGGTTACCTTAATCCTTACATTTACTGTTACAGTAGTTACTCTTACATTTACTGTTATAGTAGTTACCCTTATATTTACTGTTACAGTAGTTACCCTAATCCTTACATTTACTGTTATAGTAGTTACCCTTATATTTACTGTTACAGTAGTTACCCTAATCCTTACATTCACTGTTACAGTAGTTACCCTAATCCTTACATTTACTGTTACAGTAGTTACCCTTATATTTACTGTTACAGTAGTTACCCTAATCCTTACATTTACTGTTACAGTAGTTACCCTTATATTTACTGTTACAGTAGTTACCCTAATCCTTACATTTACTGTTACAGTAGTTACCCTTATATTTACTGTTACAGTAGTTACCCTAATCTTTATATTTACTGTTACAGTAGTTACCCTTACATTTACTGTTAGTTACCCTTATATTTACTGTTACAGTAGTTACCCTAATCCTTACATTTACTGTTACAGTAGTTACCCTTACATTTACTGTTAGTTACCCTTATATTTACTGTTACAGTAGTTACCCTAATCTTTATATTTACTGTTACAGTAGTTACCCTTACATTTACTGTTAGTTACCCTTATATTTACTGTTACAGTAGTTACCCTAAACCTTACATTTAATGTTACAGTAGTTACCCTTACATTATTGTTACAGTAGTTACTCTTACATTTACTGTTAACAGTGGTTAACCTAACCCTTATATTTGCTGTTACAGTAGTTATCCTGACATTTCCTGTTACGGTAGTTACTCACTACTGTAATAATAGTCAACCTTACATTTAATTATACATTTCAGAGCAGTTTATAGCCGTTACCTTTACACTGATTGATCACCTGTTATAGCAATTACATTTATTGATCACCTGTTATGGTAATTACATGCACAAACATCTGTAACCCAGAGTGTGGGTGAGGTAGAGGAGAGTGTGTGACTGGTGTTACTCCATGTATTAGCAGATTAGTCTAAATCCACAAAATAAAACAATCCGGCTCCCTCTGGGGGTCTGCATGTCAATTTTCTTTCTACGCTGCACAGCCTTGTGGGTTTAAGAATGAAGATGCGTAGTGATATCACCAGTACTGCAATACCCATCTGTGTGTGTGTGTGTGTGTGTGTGTACGGAGGTCCAAAAAATACTTTTGTTTTAAACACAAAATGTTTATTTCATACTTTCCATTTTTCATTTATAATGATATTCTTTGTCTTTGAATATAAGGTTCCACAATTTTCATCTCAGGCAATATATAACAGTATATTGAGGACACTCAGTAGGTACTAGTAAAGAGCAGTGTTTGTTTTTATAATAACCAAATTTAAAGGATGGAGAAAATCAGGAATACATTGTCACTATGATGAACACATGATAATCAGCAGGGTGTACATGGGTGTGGAGGACCGCTCCGTTTGGGGGTGGGATGGGTACAAGCTAGGGGTGTCAAAGGTCAAACGTTTGCTGGTAAAATAAATGGGTATGAGAAGGGTGGGGTTGGTGTGGTCAGACTAGATTAGGGTTGGTGGGAAGTCAGACTGGATTAGGGTTGGTGTGATGTCAGACTGGATTAGGGTTGGTGTTAGAGTTGGTGTAAGGTGATGGGTTTCTCTGTTGCAGGGAATTAACCATTCAACAAGGAATCTACAATCAAAGATGTTTATTTGTATTTGTGTTTTTTGGATGTGTATATATATTACTGTGGGTTGGTGTGTGTTGATGTGTGTATGTCTGTGTGTGTTCGCTTGCGTGTTTTAGATTTGTAGTCATTAATTGGCAGTGTGTTTGAGTTTGTGTTCAGGTCTTATCAGGCGTGTGTGTGTGTGTGCATGTGTGTGTGAATGTGTGACCACAAGCACACACATGCATACACACATGGATGTGCTAGAGCACATGTGTGTTTGTGTTTGGGTACATGCATTTGTGTGTTTGTATGTGTGTTAAATGTCATGATGTCTGACAGGTGTCCAGCATTTGTGACAGTGGTCATGTTACCAGCAGTGACTGAGTTAGTTCTATTGTTGCAACACCTACAGGCTCAGCACAGTGAACCAGCTGTCCATCTTCAGAAGGATCCTGCTGGCTCTGTGTGTGTGTGTCTGTCTGTCTGTGTGCATAGATGCATGCAGGTGTGTGTGTGTGTGTGTGTGTGTGTGCGTGTGTGTGGGTGTGTACTCATTTGTACCTGATGACCATGTGGTTTGACAAATGCACAGTAGCAGAGGCGATGCAGGTGATTCATTCTCTATCTGACCTCAGAGCCACCTCAGTTCTACTCATCTCTGTACCTAAACAAAGAACATGTTCCAGCTCAAGTTGGGCACACTGGCTGGATAAACAGCCTGGTGCATTTTTCTAAATGGGCTGCAAGTAGCATTAGTTTAGCATTGATGCTAACAAGCTGCATCGTTTTTCCAGCACTATACTGACTGTGCTCAGGGGGGGTTGAGCTCTTCTCTCACACTAATAGTTTCACTGCAGCAAAAGCACTAGAGAAGAGAAAATGGCAGGAGAGGAGAAGCAGGATTGCAAGAGCAGGAGGAGGAGCAGGAGGAGGAGCCTCCTGTGTACGTGTGTAGAGACAGGAGGGTAGCGAAGCTCACCAACAGTGTTGGAACGCTAGTGCTAATCCAATGAGCACTAACTACATCAACTAGCGCAATGATAACAGCTGTATGCTGGCCTGCCCTTCACTGACATGGAACTAAGGATGTTACATGCTAACCTTCTTCATGCTAACCAGAACTGCCTAATTATAAAGTCATAATATATTACCTTGATGTTGAAATACCCTTATGCTAACTTACATTAGCACTGTGCTAATCACCCTTATGCTAACTCACATTAGCACTGTGCTAAACATCCAAATGCTGACTTGCACAGAAAATAAATATAAATTTGTGGTTCTAAGATTGCTGAAAAATAAAGTTATAAAAAGCAGAGGCAGCTTGTCTGCTTACTATGCTAACTTTAAAATGCTAATATTAAAATATTTAAATACAGCTATGATAGTGGATGCTAATGAACTGACACATGGGATTGTTCACATTCGTATTGGCAAGTTCACATTGTTAAATGTTTCCTACTCACATCCCTTTTCTATTCTACCAGTGTCTTTGTTCCATGAGAGAATAGTTCACTTCTTATTTACATTTGTTTACACACAGTTCTCTATTGCTTAGTTGACATTAGACTCTTCATATTCAGACCCTTCACTGTCTATAAGAGAAACACACCAGGTGCACAGTGGACTGATATGACACCAAATTTACCTGTCTGGCTTTCTCGTTTGTATTTAGAAATGTTACACTTGCAATGCTAAGACTCCCCAACATCAGTCACTTCTGAAAGATGTTGTTGTGGGCATGTGCAGAAAATCAGTCAGGCACACATCCAGTGTATGTGTGTGTGTGTGTGTGTGTGTATTCTCCCTCCGTTTCCATATGTACAGGCTTAATCAAAAAGCAAGTCCTCAAAATGCATGACTAAAGTTTGGTGCTTGACAAAGAACACACATACACATTCACACACACACAAATACATATATATACACACACTCACCGGCCACTTTATTAGGTACACCTTGCTAGTACCGGGTTGGACTCCCCTTTTGCCTTCAGAACTGCCTTAATCCTTTGTGGTACAGATTCAACAAGGTACTGGAAACATTCCTCAGAGAGTCTGGTCCATATTGACATGATAGCATCACGCAGTTGCTGCAGATTTATCGGCTGCACATCCTTGATGCGAATCTCCGGTTCCACCACATCCTAAAGCTGCTCTATTGGATTGAGATCTGGTGACTATGGAGGCCATTCAAGTGCAGTGAACTCACTGTCATGTTCAAGAAACCAGCCTGAGATGATTTGTGCTTTATGACATGGTGCGTTATCCTGCTGGAAGTAGGCATCAGAAGATGGGTACACTGTGGTCATAAAGGGATGGACATGGTCAGCAACAATACTCAGGTAGGTTGTGGTGTTGACACGATGCTCAATTGGTACTAATGGACCCAAAGTGTGCCAGGAAAATATCCCCCACACCACTGCACCACCACAAGCCTGAACGTCTTGGCCAAAGCAGATCGTCTTGGCCATGTCTACATGCCTAAATGCATTGAGTTGCTGCCATGTGATTGGCTGATTCGACATTTGCGTTAATGAGCAGTTGGACAAGTGTACCTAATAAAGTGGCCAGTGAGTGTATATGTATATATATGAAAACCAGGAGAGTGGGATGAGAGGGTAGAGAGAGTGGGAGTGATACAGAAGGGGTTAGGGGTTAGGGTATAGGGGTTAGGGTATAGGGGTTACGGGTTAGGGTATAGGGGTTAGGGTATACGGGTTAGGGTTATGGAGAAATCTGTACTGGGTGTGAGTGGCAGCCAGGACAGAAGGGGGGAGGATACTGATGCAGACAGATGAACAGAGTCTGTGTCCTGATTAGGATTAGAGATTAAAGAGATTAGTGGGATTATTGAGATATTAAAACAGACATGGGGTGAATATGAACGGAGTGTCTGTAAAACACAGGTGATGAACAGAACAAAGAAGACGAAGAAAGATGAATGATATCAGTATGAGAGAACATTGGTCTACAGGGTTAGGGATAGTTAGGGATAGTTAGGGGTTAGGGATAGTTAGGGTTAGGAATAGTTAGGGTTAGGGATAGTTAGGGTTAGTGGTTAGGGGTTAGGGATGGTTAGGGTTAGGGATAGTTAGGGGTAGGGATAGTTAGAGGTTACAGGTTAGGGGTTAGGGTCTCTCCTGGTCTGCTGCTGTTTAAGAGACTATAAGACCTTATTACACTTCAGATTCTCCATTTCACTCTCTGGTCTCTCCTGGTCGTACCGGGAGCCAGTGTGATATGTAGACTGAGTACTTAAGGGTCAGTGGGTGTTTAATAGTCTCACTGCAGATTGATCATTCGAGAATTTGATGAACAATGAGTATGGATGAGTATGGACAGAGTATGATCATCTGAATTCAGTTTAAGCAGGACTGATATTAGCATTTATGGGTGTGAACACACAGTGCCTAATCCTAACCCTACCCTAATCCTAAACCTAACACTACCCTAATCCTAACCCTACCCTAATGTTAACCCTAACCCTACCCTAATCCTAACCCTAACCCCAACCCCAGGGTCCAACCACAGCTGTCTTTCTTATGCCTGGCCATAAACTCATCAGATTGGTTATGAAAAGTTGTGATGTTATTTTTAGAGCAGTTTGCACATCTGAAAAAATCTGAAGATTTTTAGTGTCTCCTCAGCTCTGGAATGATTTGATTTTAATGACAGTTAAATACAGAGAGACATGTACAGTTTAAAATGCTGTCTCTCTCTCTCTCTCTCTTTCTCTGTCTCTCTAAGTCTCTCTGTCTCCCTCTCATTCACACAAACACACAATACACAGACACAAATGTTCTCTCTGCTGCTGATGAAGCAATAGAGCTCCCAGCATTCTTTCTTATAAACAGGAAGTAGTAATGTCATTGCTTAATTATTAGAGGGACCTTATGCACTGTCAACAACTGGTAAAAAATTTCAGTGTTTGCATGTGTATGAATTAGGGAGAATGTGCCTTTCAATTTGTGTGTGCATGCGTGTGTGTGTGTGCATGTGTACATGGGTGTGTGTGTGTGTGTGTGTGTGTACATGGGGTGTGTGTGTGTGTGTACATGGGTGTGTGCAGCAGCTCTAGGTGTCTCTACTCAGAGTTAATGCGGAGCTTGAAGGAGACCCGTCCAGCAAACTTGTCCCTGTCGCTGTATTCCCCGATGGTGTTGGAGTTGATCCTACACTCCACATTCACATCAGCGTCCAGAGTGATGTTCAGAAACTTCACCGCCACCAATGGCTGAGAGTAGTTCACCTGCACACACACACACACGCCCACAGATGCACACACATACACACATGTACACACACACGCCCACAGATGCACACACATACACACATGTACACACACACACGCCCACAGATGCACATACATACACACATGTACATACACACACGCCCACAGATGCACACACATACACATATGTACACACACACACGCCCACAGATGCACACACATGCACACACACACACATGCATGCAAATGCACGAGCATACACACACACACACACACATACAGTTATACAAGCACATATAAAAAGAGTTTAATGCCCATGCACAGGAGTTATGCATGCAAACGCACGAACACACACACACACACAGTGAAACATGCACATATAAAAAGAGCATAACGCCCATCGCAGTTACACACATAAAGAAACACAGTAATAAATAAAGTGAGACTCAGTGACTGAAACACACCCCATCTCAAATTTTATCGTGGGCAGTGTTTGGGATGTACCATATACAGTGTTTGGGATGTACCATAAACAGTGTTTGGGATGTACCATATACAGTGTTTGGGATGTACCATAAACAGTGTTTGGGATGTACCATATACAGTGTTTGGGATGTACCATATACAGTGTTTGGGATGTACCATAAACAGTGTTTGGGATGTACCATAAACAGTGTTTGGGATGTACCATATACAGTGTTTGGGATATACCATAAACAGTGTTTGGGATGTACCATATACAGTGTTTGGGATGTACCATAAACAGTGTTTGGGATGTACCATATACAGTGTTTGGGATGTACCATAAACAGTGTTTGGGATGTACCATATACAGTGTTTGGGATGTACCATAAACAGTGTTTGGGATGTACCATATACTTTATCCCAGTCTATTCAGTCATTTGCATCACTATATGCATGATCCTACGGAACACAAATAAGACACGAAGAGAACACTGACCACACAGACAGACAGCACTGTGTTCAAACTGCACTGTGTTCAGACTGCACTGTGTTCAAACTGCACTGTGTTCAAACTGCACCGTGTTCAGACTGCACTGTGTTCAAACTGCACTGTGTTCAAACTGCACCGTGTTCAAACTGCACCGTGTTCAGACAGCACTGTGTTCAGACAGCACTGTGTTCAAACTGCACCGTGTTCAAACTGCACCGTGTTCAGACAGCACTGTGTTCAAACTGCACCATGTTCAGACTGCACTGTGTTCAAACTGCACTGTGTTCAAACTGCACCGTGTTCAAACTGCACTGTGTTCAGACTGCACTGTGTTCAAACTGCACTGTGTTCAAACTGCACCGTGTTCAAACTGCACCGTGTTCAGACAGCACTGTGTTCAGACAGCACTGTGTTCAAACTGCACCGTGTTCAGACAGCACTGTGTTCAAACTGCACCGTGTTCAGACTGCACTGTGTTCAAACTGCACTGTGTTCAAACTGCACTGTGTTCAGACTGCACTGTGTTCAAACTGCACTGTGTTCAAACTGCACCGTGTTCAGACAGCACTGTGTTCAGACAGCACTGTGTTCAAACTGCACCGTGTTCAAACTGCACTGTGTTCAAACTGCACTGTGTTCAAACTGCACCGTGTTCAAACTGCACTGTGTTCAAACTGCACCGTGTTCAAACTGCACCGTGTTCAGACAGCACTGTGTTCAGACAGCACTGTGTTCAAACTGTGTTCAGACAGCACTGTGTTCAAACTGCACCGTGTTCAGACTGCACTGTGTTCAAACTGCACTGTGTTCAAACTGCAGTGTTCAGACTGCACTGTGTTCAAACTGCACTGTGTTCAAACTGCACCGTGTTCAGACAGCACTGTGTTCAGACAGCACTGTGTTCAAACTGCACCGTGTTCAAAACTGTGTTCAAACTGCACTGTGTTCAAACTGCACCGTGTTCAAACTGCACTGTGTTCAAACTGCACCGTGTTCAAACTGCACCGTGTTCAGACAGCACTGTGTTCAAACTGCACTGTGTTCAAATTGCACTGTGTTCAAACTGCACTGTGTTCAAACTGCACCGTGTTCAGACAGCACTGTGTTCAGACAGCACTGTGTTCAGACAGCACTGTGTTCAAACTGCACCGTGTTCAGACAGCACTGTGTTCAGACAGCACTGTGTTCAAACTGCATCGTGTTCAGACAGCACTGTGTTCAGACAGCACTGTGTTCAAACAGCACTGTGTTCAGACAGCACTGTGTTCAAACTGCACTGTGTTCAAACTGCACTGTGTTCAGACAGTGTTCATAGGGATTCGTGTTCCGTGAGCCCTGTTCAGAGAGCATTGTCAGACATGCAGAAACAGGGACAAATGTGTTGGGTGTGTATTATCTGGGATGTTGGTGTCTGCAGTCTGTACAGGTGCATCTGTACAGTCAGTGTATGTAAATAAATAAATGCCAAACACAGGATGGATTTATCCCTGCATGTTCGTTCAGTACCAGGTGGAACAGAATCATGTGATTTGTGGCACATCACTTATTTATGAAAACTCTGGCTCCATGTCCATTTTCAAAATTGACTTTTTGAAAAGGTAAGGATTAAGGTGGGTTAGAATTAGGGTGTGTTAGGATTAGGGAGAGTTAGGATTAGTGTGGGTTAGAATTAGGGTGTGTTAGGATTAGGGAGAGTTAGGATTAGGGTGGGTTGGGGTAAATTAGGGTTAGGGTGTGTTATGATGGGAAGAAAACTCAGTAATACTTGGCACAGACATCAGCTCAGAGACATGTAGGAACCTTTCTTAGCTTTTGCTTCCTCATATGTATTTAGACACACTCACCTGAGCAAGTTTGCCATAGAAGGGGTAGTACATTAGGTTGAAGGTTGCATTTGGAGGGAAGTATGTGATCTGCCCAAGGAGTTCAGAGTCCTCCTTCTGACTCAGGGAGAGAGAGACAGCTGTGAATTAGGGTTTAACCCCAACCCCAACCCTAAACCCTAACCCTAAACCCTAAACCCTAACCCCAACCCTAAACCCTAACCCCAGTCCCTAACCCCAACCCCTAACCCCAACCCCAAACCCAACCCCTAACCCCAACCCTAAACCCTAAACCCTAACCCAACCCTAAACCCCAACCCCTAACCCCAACCCTAACCCCAACCCTAAACCCTAACCCCAACCCTAAACCCCAACCCTAACCCCAACCCTAACCCTAAACCCTAACCCTAAACCCCAACCCTAAACCCTAAACCCCAACCCTAAACCCCAACCCTAAACCCCAACCCTAAACCCCAACCCTAACCCCAACCCTAAACCCTAACCCCAACCCTAAACCCCAACCCCAACCCCAACCCTAAACCCTAACCCCAACCCTAGAGAGACGGCTTTGAGTGTCACCCTGCTGCAGGTCTCACACTGCTTAATATGCGAATAAATGCACGCACACACACTCTTATCTTACACACACACACACACACACACTCTTTTACACACACACTCTCCTTTCTTACACACACACACACAGACTCACAAACACTCTCCTTTCTTACACACACACACTTTCCTTTCTTACACACACACACAAACACTCTCTTTTCTTACACACACACACTCTCTCTCTCCTTTCTTACACACACACACTCTCTCCTTTCTTACACACACACACACACACTCTCTCTCCTTTCTTACACACACACACACTCTCCTTTCTTACACACACTCTCCTTCTCGCTGTCTCTCTTTTTCTCTCATTCTCTCTGTTCCCCCTGATTTTGTTCCACTTTATAACTGAGATGATGAAAGAGAAGAATCAAATTGTGGGGTGTGAATCGTGGTTCACGTGGCGACTGCATGAAACGTTCAGGTAACAGTCAGGAGGTCTTACCTTTGCACCACAGGTCACATATGGAGACTGGCCACCTTCCCCTGGCAACATTCCAATGACCTACAGAAGGGTCAGAGGTCATACCATTAGTTGGAATAGTCACTATAAATTGTTATGTAATTTCTATTATAAGTGGACTTAATTTTGATTACTTTCCCAGGAGGCTGGAAGACATGCCTCTCCCTGTGTAAAATTAAACCCCTTGGCTGCTGTGAATTGTGGCAGTAAATGAGGCGGCGTCAAATCAGCTACCAAGAATTCCACCCTGTGCCACCAGAGGGCACCACTACTGACACGTTCCTGTCATCACTGCTGATTGGTTTCATCTGTTACAGTTTTGCACACTGGCACACACACGTCAGTAATTGAAACTCAGGTGTGTTCTGCTTATTTAATAGGTCTAATTTTATACATAGCTCCTTAAACACAAACATATCTCCTTATCTTGTTTTTTTAAAGAATTCGACTTGTATCCCTAACTCATCCCCAACTCATCCCTAACTCCTGTAATTTAACAAAAACATTTACAATACCTAAACCTGAATTCTAATACCTTCAACCCAAACCCTACAGATAGGATTCCATCATCATGAATGCATTAACAGCACTGGACAGATGTCCATCTCCATAGTGACTTACATCTGGTGACATTGTCAGTATATATAATACTGGTGATGTGATTGGTCAGCATCAGTGAATTCTATGATGCAGTTGGTTAGCATCTTTGATCTCCGTGCAGCTGGTTACCCGATTGAGTTTGATGAGCACGCAGGGTTTGCCGTCGCGGTAGCCGTATGTGCGATCCTCCAGCCCGGAGCAGTCGCCCAGAACGGTGCGGTTAAACTGGCACGAGCGCTTGGGGGTGTTGCGGACCTGACCGCTGTCCTCCTGGATGAAGTACTGGTCTGGGGCACATGCATCGTTCTTCACTGCCTGCTGCGAGTCGTTATAAGCTGCACAGACAGAGAGGAATAAACAGAGGAATACAGATAAGCTAACAGGTAAAGAGTGCAGTTTATTTATTGTTGCGTTAATGTATTGAGTTTGTTGACTACTCAAAATAATTTAGATACAATTCTCACAATTATTCACTCCAGTACTTAACAGTGGTAATTCACTACAGCCAACACAAAGTTTTGGATTTTTTTTGGACTCCACTGTTCTAATGATTCCACTGTTGCAATGACTCCACTGTTGTAATGACTCCACTGTTGTAATGACTCCACTGTTGTAATGACTCATCTGTTATAATGACTCCTCTGTTCTAATGACTCCTCTGTTCTAATGATTCCACTGTTCTAATGATTCCACTGTTCTAATGACTCCACTGTTCTAATGACTCCACTGTTCTAATGACTCCACTGTTCTAATGACTCCACTGTTATAATGACTCCACTGTTGTAATGATTCCACTGTTCTAATGCCTCCACTGTTCTAATGATTCCACTGTTCTAATGACTCCACTGTTCTAATGATTCCACTGTTCTAATGACTCCACTGTTCGATCCACTGTTCTAATGACTCCACTGTTGTAATGACTCCACTGTTCTAATGACTCCTCTGTTCTAATGATTCCTCTGTTCTAATGATTCCACTGTTCTAATGACTCCACTGTTATAATGACTCCACTGTTCCCTCCACTGTTCTAATGACTCCACTGTTGTAATGACTCCACTGTTGTAATTATTCCACTGTTATAATGACTCCACTGTTGTAATGATTCCACTGTTCTAATGCCTCCACTGTTCTAATGATTCCACTGTTCTAATGACTCCACTGTTCCCTCCACTGTTCTAATGACTCCACTGTTGTAATGACTCCACTGTTGTAATGATTCCACTGTTACAATGACTCCACTGTTGTAATGATTCCACTGTTCCCTCCACTGTTCTAATGACTCCACTGTTCTAATGCCTCCACTGTTCTAATGATTCCACTGTTCTAATGACTCCACTGTTCCCTCCACTGTTCTAATGACTCCGCTGTTGTAATGACTCCACTGTTGTAATGATTCCAATGTTATAATGACTCCACTGTTGTAATGATTCCACTGTTCCCTCCACTGTTCTAATGACTCCACTGTTCTGATGACTCCACTGTTCTAATGTTATATACTGTTATATACAGCATAGCACACAATACTAGACTACCACCAGGGTTAGCAGTGCTGAGAATGACCCACCACCCAAACACCACCTGCTCTGTGGTGGTGCTGAGGATGCTTACCAAAGATAAACAGATGAACTACAGCCTGTAATTGTACAACTACAAAGTATGTTCTACAAAGAAACTACAAAGCTGCTGTATGTTTAGTGGAGCTGACAAACTCAACAGTTACCAGGAGGTGTTCCTAATAAAGAGCTCAGTGAGTGTAGTGTGGGCACTGTGTGTAGAGTGAGTGTAGTGAGTGTGTGTGTGTGTGGTGTACTCACGGCCCAGGAAGATGTCCAGCGCCTGCACATACATGTCCCAGCTCTCTGTCCCCTTCATGTTATATGTGATCTCCAGATTCTGAGCTTTTGGCTGAATCATCATTCCTGAACACACAAAAACACATACACAGAGTTGTTTACTATCCTTCTATAAGAATCTTCCATCAATATAATGATGTAGCTAATTAATACTACACCTACTCCAAGTAAATTGGTACTTTAATTACTCCAACGAATGTCACACACAATCAGACTACCTCGTAAACTCATATACTCAAGTGTGTGTGTGTGTGTGTGTGTGTGTGTGTGTGTGTGTACCTGGTGTAGCTAGCCGGTCCTGCCAGGTTGGCTTGTAGTCATCCAGTGTAAGCAGCATAACATACATGGTGAGGCAGAACATTCCAGCAAGACAGGTGTAGAACACCAGGTAGAAGAGCAGAATTAACCCTGTAATTACAGTGAGAGAGGAGAGAGAGAGAAAAGGGGAGGAGGGGAAGAAGGAGAGAGGGAGAGAGAGAGGGAGAGATGTAGCTGGACCAGCTGAACCACTGAAATCTATATCTACATATCTATATTAACAGACATAATCAAAATACATGAAACAAATACTCAAATAACTAAAAAAACCCTGCCAAAGTAACATAAGCAAAATAACACATCCCAGGTTACTGTGAATAGGGAATAAGTATTTTAACCTACACTCTAAATACAATGAACTGTGAGTGTGTGCTGTAGCATAATCAGGAGTGGGGAGTGGTGCTGTTTTATTTGAAGGATTAATTAACCGTAACTCTATTAAACCCTTATATAACTATATTAAAGGAACACCAGGTTCTATTGACCATAAGCCTGGGGTATATTAAAGGAACACAAGGTTCTATTACCCATAACCCTGGGGTATATTAAAGGAACACTGGGTTCTATTAACCATAACCCTGGGGTATATTAAAGGAACACCGGGTCCTATTACCCATAATCATGGGGTATATTAAAGGAACACAAGGTTCTATTACCCATAACTACCAGAGAGACCAAACACAGAACATGACAAAACAAAGACAAAACAGCAGCAGAGAAACCGACACAGAGATAAAGGCCATAACCACAACAATAACTGACAACATGAACCAGGAATCAAGAGGTATAAATATGTGGGGAAATTAACCAAACAAGATTAGAACTAATCCAGAAGCACTAACCAGACATGAGACATGGGACATGGGACATGAGACATGAGACATCACAGGGGATGGGAACACCAGGGTGGTGTTGGGCAGGGCAATTGGGCAGGGCAGTGTTGGGCAGGGCAGTGTTGGGCAGGGCAGTTGGGCAGGGCGGTGTTTGGCAGGGCAGTTGGGCAGAATGACAGAATGAGTGATGTTCATTACACATAATTTGTTTTAACCTCTTAACTCGACACTCTGTATTCTTACTCAGCTAAATGTAAGTACTGTTAAAGATGTGTTTGTTAATTATCACAACACCGGCCTTCGTAATACTGATATCACAGAAGTCTACAATATGCAAATGAGAGCTCTAACCAATCACAGCATAATCCATCAAGCATAAATAATTTGGGGTCAGTATAACACATTTCAGACTTAATCATATTATGTCATGAACTCAACGAACCGGGGAGAATTCAAAATATTGCAATTTACTGTATAACATTTTGCAGCCTATGTGTAAATATAGCTCCATTATGGGAACAGAAGTGTTTTAGTCCATATCACCATTGTACTAATTTATGAATGTCACGGTGAGAAGGCAGGGTGGCCACCAGAGGGCACTTGTCCGCACGAGCACCAGAAGGCCCCCCCCTCACGACGCACGCGCACACCCCCTCAGCCACTACCACTCTCCCACTCATTATCACCTGAATATTAGCACCTGGTTGTCCCCCTCTCATGAGTACTTAAGCCCACAGGTCGTGCTGTCCAGTGCTGCACATTCGACGAGCCTGTGGAAGAAGGACTACAGTATTCCTGGAGAGAAGACACCTGCTGCTCGGACATTATTCTGAGATCTGAGAGGGAGACCTCAGCGCCCTGAGCTTTATTCTATATATTCTATGTTTCCTTTTGCTATACGCCTGAGTCTTTAAGTTATTTTGATTAAGATAAATAAAGAAATGTCTGAAACGCCTACGCCTACCGCTGCCTACCTCAACACGTTACAATGAACAGCAGTCCAGAATAAAGTTTTTTCACTTCGCCTGGAACCTTCACTTTCCATATGATAAGATGGTCAACATTATGCATAGTATAAATATGTTTAACATTAGTGAAAAATATAATAGAAATTAGTCTAAAGTAGTAAAAATATAAAATAGTATAAAAATATAACAATATATAAATTAATATAAAATAGTATTAATATCTCTATGTCTGTCATTTCTGGGCTGAGAAGTAATTGTTTTACACATTACAAAAATTTAATAGTCAGGAGTAACTGTAGTAATAGAGTGTGGAAATTCTCCATAACTACAACAGGGGTCTCTTTGTAAGTATAATTACGAGCGCTATGAGAGTATCAGTGAAAGTAACACAAGCACACAGTTGAACGGTACTTGTCTGACTGCATCACATGACCTGGCTGAATGACAATATCAACATCTCAGATTACCAGAAGACTCAATGACTGGGGGCCTCCAAGCTCCACACCTTCATGTGTAGAATAGTAAATGAAGGCTTGATTAAATAGGTGAGTCTTAAGTCTAGATTTAAAGATTGGAACTGTGTCAGAATCTCAGATTGGAGCTGGAAGACTGTTCCATAACCGAGGGGCTTTAAAGGAGAAAGCTCTGCCTCCGGCCGTAGCCTTACAAATTTTTTGAACTAAGAGAAATCCTGCATTTTGGGAGCGCAGAAGGCGAGATGGGTTATAGTATGCAATGAATTCACTCAGATATTGTGGAGCAAGACCATTTAACGCCTTATAGGTCAACGGAAGAAGTTTAAAATCAATTCGACATTAAACCCGGAAGCCGAGAGAGTAGGACTAATATGATGGAATTTTCTAGCCGTAGTTAGGCTAGATACAGTTTTAAATAGGAGTCTTTTTTAAATAGGCTTGTTTTTATCTATTAAAGCCAATAGGTATGAGGATTTTTCCGTATTGAGGGCATGCTTATATTCAATAAGGCTGTTTTTCCATGATAATCTATATACTTCTAACTTAGAAATTCGCCATTTACGCTCCAGGATTCGGGCGGCTCGTTTGAGACTACGTGTGTGCTCGTTGTACCAAGGCGCCATCTTTCTCTCACTTACTCTCTTATATCGCAATGACACAACCTTGTGTAAAGCTGTACGGAGAGAAATCTCGACATGCTCGGTAATACGCTCTATCCCTCGTCCAGGTTTCAGTCAAGCAAAGCATGCATAGCTTATGGTCGGTAATCATTTCATTAACAAGTAATGCTTTAGATGACAGGGATCTTATATTTACCAATCCTAATTTCAGATTTAAATAATTCTCACTGGTAGCGTTTTTTGTCTACAAATTTTACGAGAACTCTTTTTTGATAACCTAGGTGACGTCTCCATGCAGCTCACAGACAGTCGGTTTAGCCCGGGTGTCTGCTGCTTCGGCTCTGGTTTGTCAGTCCCCATTAACTACTCCTACACTACCACTATTAAGCCTAGTGGATATACTACTAGATATGAGAGCAGCACCCTCCCGGCTATGCCGCTGAGACGTCACCCATTCGCCCTGCTGCGAGGGCACTAATGCCGGAGCTGGGGGCTCGCTAAACTACGGCTGTGGCAACCTGGCCTGCTACGCTAGATGCTACCGACCCTCTAGGACTTTCTAGAGCCCAGATGCGCTCCTCTAAACGCGAAATCTTCTTCGCCAGGCTAATGATTAATCTACACTTCTCACATATAAAATTACCACTACTGACGGAAGGAGGGTAACTATACATGCCACACTCAGCACAAGCAACAAGTGACTCAGACATGTTTAAATACTTAGCTTCGGTTAAGTTGTACGGCGATGTTTTTGAAGGTGGAAAAGGTCTTCCGATGGCTCATGGAGGTTGCTGGTATTAGAGTTATGTGTAGATATATCCAGAAAAGATGTGTAGATATATTCATAATTTTTAAGACTTTCAACTCGTTTAGCAGTATGGAAACACAGTGGCGTTTGTGCAAAAATGGTTTGAAAACCGGAAGCTCACTGTGATTCCTCTCTTTCACTTTGCTTATTAAGACATCTTAACATTTGCAGATTCTGTTACCATACAAACCACATCCTACTCTCAACAGCTGGAGTGCTCACTCTCACTAAACACTCTCTGCCAGATCACTCCTGTTCTCCTCATCACTCTCACTAAACACTCTGCCATATCACTCCTGTTCTCATCCTCACTCTCACTAAACACTCTGCCATATCACTCCTGTTCTCCTCAAGCTGTACTGGTTGTGTCCACTACCATATCCAGTAAAACTGACTCCTTAGAACCTTCAAAGCCTTCAGTGGGAGAAATGCTGTAAGCCTAGCCCTACCCTGACCCTGACCCAACAGACAAGGCCTGATGGCTAATTAGCCCAAAAGCTGAAAGTTTATGCCACTTCAGGTGTTCTTCTGCTTATGCAGGAGAGCAACTTACCAGGGTAGCAGTTGGGGTTAAGTGCATTGCTCAGCACCTCAGTCATGGCCTGGGAATCAAACCCACAATCCTCCAGTCACAAGACCAGTTCCCCAACCATCAGAGCATGACTGGTCTGCTCCACAACACAGGAGCACCACAGGGAACCATTGCTCCATTGCTCTTTGCTCCAATGCTCTTTGCTCCATTGCTCCTTCCTTGTCATCTTGTACACCATCGATTTCCAGTACAAGTCGGATTCCTGCCACCTTCAGAAACTTTCTGATGACTACAGTGTCCTACCATGTATCAGGGATGGTGAAGCATGAGAATACAGAATACAAGTGTATTACATAAGCATGTTCACGTATTAATATATACTGAAAATATATGCTAGTTTGGTTAGGATTTGCCCCAGTAGCTAGATTAGCTACGAAGCTAGCACATATTTTATTTAATGGTAGTTTATTTTCAAAACATACAATCTTAACATCTCCACATTCTCTCAAGTTTCCTGCTAGAAATAAGAGGGGATGAGCAAACTTACTTTCTGAGGAAGCTCAGATACAACTAGTCTGTTGTTTGTATAGCAGTGTGACACTAGACTTTCCTTCTGGGATCAATAAAGTGATCTGTCTATCAATAAAGTTATCTATCTTTCAATAAAGTCATCTATCAATAAAGTCGACTATCAATAAAGTCATCTTTCTATCATCAGCGCTTCCTCTGCTGAAACTGCATACATACCCAAACACTCTACTACTCTGGGTCCAGTGCAAAGGTACAGCGCGCATTTGACTGTAGGTTAAACTAATTATTTATGTAATTACTGCAGCATTCAGCAATGTATATTTCACACTAAACATTCAACATGGATTAGATCTGAAAATGGTATGATGTTACTTTTCATTTTCTGACACAGTATTTATTTTTTTATTAGTTTAGTTTAATTTAATTCTTTACTCCATGAAAGCAGGCAATGTGTTTTAACTTTTAATGGACTCATAGCAAGATCAGTTGTTGATGAAGAATTTACCACAACACATGTTTTGTGTGTTCTCTTGGTGATTCTTGTCTTCTGTGTGACCCCAATATTGTTTGTTAATGGTGCTCTGTGACCCCCTGATGACCTCTGTGTGACCTCAGAGAGGGGCACGGTTCTAAAACTAGGTATAAAGAGCCACCTCATAATCTGCACATTGGGATCTGGACCTGTGTTCAAGACAGACACTGAGCTCATAAAAACAACACTCTGGGTTAGGGTCAACACTCTGGGTTAGGATTATCACTCTGGGTTAGGGTCAACACTCTGGGTTAGGGTTATCACTGGGTTAGGATTAACACTCTGGGTTAGGATTATCACTCTGGGTTAGGGTCATCACTCTGGGTTAGGGTCATCACTCTGGGTTAGGATTATCACTCTGGGTTAGGATTATCACTCTGGGTTAGGGTCAATAGTCTGGGTTAGGGTTATCACTCTGGGTTAGGATTAACACTCTGGGTTAGGATTATCACTCTGGGTTAGGATTAACACTATGGGTTAGGATTATCACTCTGGGTTAGGATTATCACTCTGGGTTAGAGTTATCACTCTTTGTTAGGATTATCACTCTGGGTTAGGATTAACACTATGGGTTAGGATTATCACTTTGGGTTAGGGTTAACACTCTGAAAATGCTTTTTGAGACCGTCCCACTTCCTGTCCCTATAATAAATAAATGAATAATGAGACACTAGTTTTGTGTGTTTGTAATGTAAGTGTTTGTGTTTCTGAGTGTATGTGTGTGTTTGTGAATGTGTGTGTGTATGTGAGTAAGTGTGTGTGTATGTGAGTGTGTGTGTGAGAGAGTGCATATGTGAGGGACCTAGTTATGCTTCTCTGATTCCTCTACTCCATCCCTCAAAGTCAAATGTCAGCCCATGAATAATCCTCTTTATCTACTATCCCTCCATCATCCCCCTCCATCATCTCCTCTATCTCTACACCCCCTCTATCCCTCCATCACCTCCTCTCTCTATATCATCCCCACCCATCCTTAATTTCTCTGTTCCTTTATCCTTCATCCTTCCATCATCTTTTTCATGTTTTAGAACCGTTTTGCATGCTTAATTTTATTTAACACACATTTCTGTCTCTTCTTTTGTGTTTTCCTGACTGTGGCATACAACACACACAAGCACACACGTGCACAGACTAATGCATGTGCAACAAAAGCATGTGAGCTTGGTGTCTCTCTCATACACACACACACACACACACACATGCGTGCGCGTGCTGTGTGATTTTGTGTTGTGATTGCAAATCCCCTCCTCTACTTATTCATTTTACTGGTGACATCATTATTGTGCTGCAGCTGGTGTCACATAAATGGCGCAGAGTTATGACACAACAGAAAAGAACAGACCTTCCTCCAGGATCCCTGGACATTCACACAAACATGCATCCACATTATTTTATTATACATTACATCTTTGATCTGTTCATTTGTCTATCAGACTGTATGTAGCATGCACATCCACACACCCACACATACATATTTGTGTTCATTAATACTATACTATTATTATATAATATTACGCTTCTCCTCGGAAGATGCGGGAAATCACGTCATACCACGTGATCATTTCCACAATAGTACACGAGTACAGTCCATCTCCTGTCACCGGATAACCTTGCATGTGGCGTGTAGGCAACCTGCCTTGTCACTTATTGAGAATAAATGACCGTGCATGATGCGCGCGCGCGTGCTCTATTTATTATGGGCGTATGCGGGGCTGCGCGAGCACCATCAACGAGAAAGAGAGAGAGAGAATGAGAGAGAGAGCTGCACGTTCTTCATATTGTAATACATTCATCTCTACGACACTGCCATCTGTGTCAACCAGTTCACGCGCGCCCACGGAAGTGGAGGCAGATTTTACAGTAATCCGCCACACACAGACCACATACGCGCGCACACACAGCCTTGGCCTTTCCCTGTTCTCTCTACCACATTCGCGCGCACACACAAAACCAGACGCACTGCGTAATGGGTTCTGGTAAGAAATAATTAAATATCATCGGATTGTTCTCAAGGTAATCTAGGCACCGGTGCCAAATTCCGCCCAGCTTTAAGACTGAAATGAGAGATGGGAACCGGGCCGCTGCATACGGGAATGCCGCGGCGCTCCGAGGGAATTACATAACCGGATGGATGTGCTGCCGCATGTCTTTCTGTGACAGCAGCGCGCACGGAGACTCAAGCAGGGTGCAACATCACCAGTCCGTGCTCGAGACCCATGGCAAAATCAACTACGCACGTGCCAATTACCACAAAAATGTTCAGAACATACCCCAGCTGCTCGCGGTTCTGCCTAGCAACTCCCGCGTGCGCGGATTCCAGAAGAATTCCCTCCAATCACCCGATTCCTTTTTCTCCTCGTCCTTGGCCATGTCTGAGGTTTTCTCTCACGAGCGGTAAATATACACACTTCACAGGTAACGGGCAGGTAGAGCGCAAGTTTAAGGAGTCACTATGCGGCCAGAAGGAAATCCCGCCGCTCGGTAACAATAAAAATTATGAGGTAAAATTGGCAGTGCGTTTAATGCCGCAGGACCGGCTGTCTAATAGTGCCAATGATAAATCAGGACCGGTAGAGAGCGCGGACAGCGTCGCTTGACCTCGCGGTTTATTGGTTTGTTTTCTCCCCCTTCCGATCCTGGCGAGTGCCGCAGCGCGCGCACTAATCCTGCGATACTGCGGTAAAACGCGCAGGGGATGTGAGTGAGTCTGCGCACTTGCACTCCGCCTTTTACGCACCCATCCCCCAACCTCTGCGGAACAGAAGCTCCGATCGCGACCACCCCCTCCCTCCAGCACCCGGCTGCGTTGAACATTTTATTCAGCAAATCAGCTCAGTCGCCGCTTTACGTAGACCCGCCTCCTTGATCCAGTCGCCTTACACGCGCCTGTAACCTGTGACTGACAGGGCTCACTGTAGGCGCGCGTTCTGGAATAAGCAGCACTCAGCGGATTATGCACCTAAAATAAATGTGCTAAAATGGTGTGTTGACTACTCAGAGTAACCAATTACATTCGAATATATAACTTGTTAACATTTGTTAACACACAAACAAAAGGCGGGTTTTAAACGTCTTTAAACCGTCTACATTGTGGTATTTAAATAATGTTCTGGAAATCAAACACATTATCTTTTATTTGCTCCTAATCCCTAACCCTCCTCCTAACCCCTAACCCTAACTCTACCCCTAACCCTCCTCCTAACCCCAACCCCTAACCCTAACTCTACCCCTAACCCCTAACCCTAACCCCTAACCCCTAACCCCTAACCCTAACCCCTAACCCCAACCCCTAACCCCTAACCCCTAACCCTAACCCCTAACCCCTAACCCCTAACCCTCCTCCTAACCCCAACCCCTAACCCCTAACCCCTAACCCCTAACCCTCCTCCTAACCCCAACCCCTAACCCCTAACCCCTAACCCTCCTCCTAACCCCAACCCCTAACCCTAACTCTACCCCTAACCCCTAACCCCTAACCCCTAACCCCTAACCCCTAACCCTAACCCTAACCCCTAACCCCTAACCCCTAACCCCTAACCCCTAACCCTAACCCCCACCTTCCTCTTCAGTCGGCTTGACTCTGACACTTCACGATCACTGTCTTTTGTGTTTGGTGCATTTGTATTGTGTTTGTATTTTATTTATCTTTGATAATTGTTTATGATAAAATATCTCCCTTCCATTTACAGACATGGCTATTTACAAAAGAAACAAATAAACAAGCAATCAAATAAAATTTTATTTTTTGAGTGTTCTGTAGTGGTAAAAATTATAACATGCAATATAGCCGCAAGTGGTGATTGGGGGTTCAAGCACACAAGGGGATCCAAGGAACCTCTAAAGGCCCAGGGCCCATATAGGACATGAGGAGTGTTTGAGTAAATATTTAACCTTTGATTTGAATACATGAAGCTGTGGGTAGGCGTGTGTGTGTGTGTGTGTGTGTGAGTGAGAGAGAGACCATGAGTTAAGTGTTAGAAGGATGGGGGAGTGTGGGGGGAAGTGGATGAGGGGGGCAGTCTGTGACTCTGTTCCAAATAGCCTACTACATACGGCATACTGCACTCAGTATATACTGGATACTGCATACTGGTCTTCATAGTAGTATGTAGTACAGTTTCCAGTATGCAACAAAAACAAAGCATACTATGGGGTCACATGAAAGTAGCATTGCATGATGGGATGCAGTACACCAAGAAGATAGCTCTGTTCGCGTACTGGAATATTTTGCGGAAGTAGTATGTCATCCGGGGATGTTTCGCGTACTGGAAAAATTCTTTTTATTCGCATACTGCATACGGCATAATGATTTGGGGCCCAAGCAGTACGCCAGTAGTATGTAGTAGGCTATTTCGAATAGAGCCTGTGTGTGAGAATCTCAGCGTACTCGGATTAGCAGTGTCTCTATTGCTCCCTGTACTGCTCAGTAGGGAAAATGAAAATATTCACTGTAGAGCTGTTTGTGGATAGATGTGGCTCAAACTCTGCAGATATCATCGAAATGGTCATGTGAATGTGTCTGTCAATTTTCATAACAAGCAGACATACTACGGTGGAGTTATTGAAATATGACTTATGTGTAATAATGGTACCTATTTGATAAATATTAAAAAATATATATTTGTGAAAACCTTAAGATTCTTTCAGTAATCTTTGCATTCCAGAGTGTGCTGTGTATTTCAAGGTGTGATTTAAGGTGATGGAGTAAAAATGCTAGGACTAGTATGAAAAGTGCAAATTACAAATATTGTATTATGAGTCTGAATGAGAGATTAAGAGGGTCAGAATACACCCAGAATATCAACAGTCCAGCCGACCTCCAGCAGGGGGCAGAAAATCACTATATTCATAAGTCATGCATGGAGAAGACAATTTAGATCTAAAATTAAATCAATTTATCAGTGATCACGTTCTCTTCCTTTCTCGCCGCACCTCTCTGTCACTCTTTATCTTTAAATAAGTGCAGTTCAGTTCAAATAATAAAATAAATAAATGCGGAATTTGAATAACCATATTTATGATTATTTATTTATGCTATTTTTAAAAGTTTATAATCAATTGAGGATCAGTGCCTCGGAAAGCAGTCATCCTGTACCACATCACCATCCCAAGGCACCCAGTGCCTGGTGTGTATGTGTGCTCTGACTGATCATTTGATTAGAGGGTATGCTATTACATATTCTTCATAATTCCTCTCTGCACCCAGCCATGGACAAACAGATGCCACTGTCCTCACTCTCCTAATGTGTGCTTGGTGTCTTCCTGGTCAAATCCTAGCTAAATACAATAAACACATGGGTTATATTCGTTTAAAGATGAGCTAAACATTAATAGGCCATCCATATTGTACTTCTAATATTACCAAATATTTATTGCTACATGTGTCTTAGCTGAATGAGGATATGAGGACTGAAGCATGCTGGGTTAGGTTTGTTATTAATATTTTAGTTTTATGCTCTTCAATCCACACTGTTTGTAACGTCGGTGGATGCGCGAGCGCGCACACCCCGCAAACGAAGAGAGATAGGTGGACCCAAGTGCCGGTATGAACAGGTAAATAAAAAATTAACCAACCAGTCCGCGAACGAATAACGCGGAGTAACACAAAATAACGCGAAAAAATCACAACGCGTAATAACCCCTCGACCGTGAAAGCACGGGAGAAAACAAAAGGGCGAACACAAAATAACGCGGAACTCTCAACGCGTATCAAAAAAAAAAAAAAAAAAAAGTCTAACGGATAGGAAATAAACAGGAGGAGGAAAACTTGAGGTAGGCCAGGAAGCGGCGCAGGAGATAGGAACTCGAATAAGTGAGAGTAGCCAGAGAAAGCACGAGAGGAGGTGACAAAACACCTAGAAACGTTATTGCTCAACATACAGAAAGAGGCTGAAAGCGCAAGGGAAAATACCAAACGATTCAGCAGTGATTCGTTCCACCAAGCTTCCTTAAGTAGCAGGGGAAGCAGGTGAAACGAATCACTGCTGATTGCGCTTATTCCGTTTAGTGCTGGCTCGTGAACTCCCCCCGGGGGTGGTAGGAGGAGCAGCATCAGAGCCAGCCCTGACACTGTTACCCATATGACACAGATAATCCCATTTTATCACAGAGATAATCCCACATATAACCACACAACTAACCCTACAGTTTAACACAGAGCTAATATCACAGCTAATCACACAGCTACCCCCACAGTTAATCCCACTGATAATCCCCCACAGATAATCCCACAGATCATCCCACAGATCATCCTTGATATATGTATCTTGAGGTTTTCCTGCTCCAACAAAACTGGGCTTCAGCAGAGTTTCGCCTATAAATTGCTTTAAATTGAAACAAAAGCAGAGTCACCATCATACCTAACATTTTTATTTTTTGTTTAAAATAAAACTGAAAATTAATGTTTGTAACATAATAATAATTATTATTTTTAATAAGATTAAATATATCAGAAAGTAAGACAGAATAAGTGTGTGAGCAAAATGTACATAGCAAATGGGTCTTCAAAAATATAGACCTGCTAATGCTATGCTAATAACTGGAAGTCAATCAGAGAAGAGTGTTATCCTCATTAATGCTGCGGGATCAGCCATTGGCCAAAAGGAGACGCTCTATAGCCAATGGGTATGCTGGACGCTGAACCTGAGCTTCTCTATCCCTCCCTAGGGACTGACGGACAATTCGACGCCCCAATGAAAGGAGAGATGGTGCTTCACCTGAAACAGATTTTATAGGTTTTTATTTTTTATTTTCAAACAAATTTTAATGTATAAGCAGAGAAAAAGAATAAAATATTTCATTAGGACTGGGTGTGGGGCAGTTTATTTTGATCTAACCAGAATCACATTTTCTGACACTAATTATATATGTGATCATATCAAATCTGATATCCCTACAAGGTGATGCTCTACCAAACACTGGGTCTAGTTTTTAACGTCATACTCACGCTTCATGCCATTAAGGTAGCGTAGGTGTATTGTAGCTCCGCCCCAAACACAGCTAACTGCTGGGAAAAGCTCCACCCCTGACGGAAGGTCCTTGAAAGCGTCTCCCAGGAAGCAGTCGTCTATCACGTATCCCAGCGTCCCAACGTCAGCATCAACTACCACTAGCACACGTTCTGGGACCTTCAGGCTCTGCTGGGTTCTTCCCACAGGGTACAAACCTACCTCCTTACCACCATGCCAAAGCTGATTGGTTGACAGTTCCCATCCCCAGGAACATGAGTCTCCGCCCACCAATGCAGTGTAGCCTGACATCTGAGAGCATTTCCCAGTGGACACACCCACAAGGGCGTGGCTCCCTCTTTGCCCCTCCTCCCAGCGAAGCTCCCAGACGTGTAGCCCTGTCTTAACCCCCACAGCACTCTGAGCTGCATCACTGCTTCCCTCCACTCGAGGGCGACGTACACTTGTCCCTAATTCACACAGCCACAAGTTAGGAGATCTATGCGTAGGACTCCACTGTGACCTCAAGTCTCCAGGGCCAACAGGGGGCATGTCCAGTAGAATAGCCAAACGGACTGATGGCGTCACAGACAGGGGAAGGAAAGCTGAGGATGAAGCAGATGGCAATAGGATGTTCCGTGATTCATGTGAGTCATCACACAGCCAGCGACACAGTGTAAGACCCATCCAATCAGATTGCAGCACTCTTAACCAATCAGCAGCGAGAGCAGGTTGAATTTTTGCAGGAAACACACTGTTATGAAGTGTCCTGGGGAAAAAAACAGTTATGAAGTGTCTGATCAGCAGAATTATTAGACACATGAACTATGGGGAAAACAGACCAATAAAAATATTCATATGCTAATATATACAATTTGTTATTTTAAACAGTAAATAAAAATGGTTAAAATAAGTCAAAACCTTTTGAAAAATGTATCAGTAAATGTGTTAAACACAATGGTAATTGCAGTTTTTACAACATTTTATTAGCTCTGTGTTTAGGTTAATATTTTAAAAAAGGTCCTGGTTATCCATTACATTTAACTCTACAGGGCAGTAGCTGAGTAGCCTGAGATTCAGTGAATGAGGAAGGCTTCATAAAGGCTTCAAAAAAGGTTCATAAAGGGTTCATAGTCATAAAGGACTTAATCTGAAATCACTGAATTTTAGCAATATCAGAACAAGATTTAAATTATTCTGCCATAGCAATGACCATATAAAACGCTGGTAAATTCTAAAAACCATTATATATGTATTATTAATGGTCGGTGTTATTATAAGAACATTGGTATTATTAAAGGGTAGTGTTATTATAAGAGTATTTGTATGGTAATGTGGTAATATGGTAATGTTGTTATATGAGTATTGGTAAACACTGGTAAACACTGGTAAACTCTAAAATCCATTATATTTGTATTTGTAAAGGGTAATGTTATTCTAAGATAATAATTCCTAGGCAGTTTTAAATAAACAAATACATAAAAAAAATAAATAAACTATTCTCTCTTTTTTCAATCTGGCTCCCTGGCAGATTAATCGGAGCAACACAACATCCGGAGTGAAATTTGACTGGTGACTCACCTGACTGAACTGTTAGTAATGAAGTGACTCGCCTCATTGAACTCTTACAAATAAATTGTTGAGATTAATCAGACATGCTGATTTGTGGCACAGTTTCTTTTGAATATAAAGAATCTTTATAAGCCTCTATAATCTCTCTATAACTGAACCAAGAGTATTTGTCAGCTTTGAGCTTCCACTCACCGCGTGCTCCTACGGCTGTGTTTGGGTGTGATGGGGGCTCAGGCGGTGCTCCTGCCCAGCATACTCCCTACTCTCTTTTAAACAGATCTTATCTTGCACTGCGTGCGTCGTCTCCGTTATCTTTACAAGTTTTGTGCGCACCGTCTGGCGACCTCCGTGTCTGGAACGGGACAGTCCGACATGGCGTGGGCAGCGGTGAAGGCTGCTGCACCAAGGGCGAGAGGCTCGGTGAGGCTACAACTGTAGTAAAATCTTGTCAGATGTAGACTGATAGATTGGAGATCAGTCCCCAGCCAAATCTCCCCCCCAAAGTCCCCAGCCAAATCTCCCCCCCAAAGTCCCCAGCCAAATCTCCCCCCCCCCCCAAAGTCCCCAGCCAAATCTCCATGGCCCTGTCAGATTGTCTGGTAACTGTTGGTTTTATTGATTCATTCTGAGACTGCCCAACCTGAAGAACCACTGATAGTAAGTAACATGTCACTATTGGTATTAATCTTCAGATCGTAACTATCATGTCCAAATATTATTTTCTGATATTTGCGTGGTGTTTCCAGTAATATAAATTGGCCACCAGAGGGTGCTAAATGCGTTACGATAGCGTTCCTCATCAGCGATTTTCTCAACTCAGGTGGGGAGGAGGGTGTTTCAGTGACTCGGAGTTACTGGGGAAATTTGGGGTTTCCATTAAAAAACTGAGCTCAGAAGTAGCTTCTGCGGTAACATTCGCTTTGAAGCTGACCTGCTTTAAGCGTTCATAAAACTTCGCCTAGATGATTTAATTAATGTTGCAACTCAAATTATTCAATACAGTGAGAAATTTTGACGAGTGATGAATGATAACGTGTCTCTAATCTGAGTCTCATTTCTATTAAGCAGACCTTCTGTGTTTGTTTACATTAGGCTATGGCAGGGGACATCAAAAACATACAGGCCTACGTGGCTACTCACACTGAGATGTGAACCACGTACTTGAATTAAGTACATATACCCAAGGTGAAACATTACTCCAGTAGGTTACAAGTAGAAGTCCTCCCTTTAGTCCTCTACTTGAGTTAAAGTACAAAAGTATTGGCCTTCAAATGTTCTTAAGTACTGAAAGTTAAAGTAAAGGCTGTAATATTTAGCACCATGCTCTGCATGTAAAACCTGTCAAAATATAATATCTAACGTCTAATTATTTCACAATATCAGTGCATTTAGGTAGCTGGAAGCTCCAAATAATATGAACTATGGTAAAACAAATAACTAGCTAGCTAACGTAGCTAGCTACATGCCGAGTGCGTTGTTAAGGCAGTTTTCTTTTGTGTACTAGCAGTAGCCTACTTAACTAGCTAGCTATGCCGGACTTATTTTAAAGAAATAAAGAAACAAAGAAACCGTTTGCTGCAAGATATTGTTAAGATTTATCATTAAGGTAAATGACCAGTAGACCTATGGAAATAGCTCGGCTCTACGTGTTACCTCAGACTGGATGGGGAATCCTTATAAGAACAAACCTTATGGGACTGAGGTAGGCAGAAAGGCGTTTAAAGCGAAGGAGTCATTTTTCTTTTCGACTACTTCAACCATTTCTCTCAGATAAGGCCCTGGGCTTAGTGTGGAGTTAGTGTCCTCCATTTGTATGTGGGGGTCTGTTCTAACCGTTACGCTGCTGCAGTGATGTTGAACCGAACGCCGACTGGTGCGCGTGCTTCGCGCTTCTTTTGATACTTTTTAAATGTAGTGGAGTAAAAGTAGAAAGTTACAAAAATGTAAAGAAACACAAAGAAATGACTTAAGTACAGTAACGAATTACATTTACTCCGTTAATGTTCACCACTGCTACTCACACTGTGATGTGAATCACCACTTTAAAATGTACTCTAATACAGAGTCAGACTTCAGTTATGCTACAGTGTAGACAAGAAGAACCAAATTTGAAATCAGGTTTATTGGACTTCACACCACTTAACATCAACCAGTCTGAGACTTTGTATGTGTGCGCGCGCGTGTGTGTGGGTGTGTTTGTGTCTTTTAGGGACATTTTCTCTCCACGCTCTGTTTTCCTCCCTCATCGTATTCTTGTTTTGAAATCCACATTTGCTGAAAGGTCCCCTGCAAATGAAGAAAGTCAGACAGGAGTGTGTCAGACAGGAGTGTTTCAGACAGGAGTGTTTCTGTCAGGAGTGTTTCTGACAGGAGTGTTTCTGTCAGGAGTGTTTCTGTCAGGAGTGTTTCAGACAGGAGTGTTTCTGTCAGGAGTGTTTCTGTCAGGAGTGTTTCAGACAGGAGTGTTTCAGACAGGAGTGTGTCAGACAGGAGTGTTTCAGACAGGAGTGTTTCTGTCAGGAGTGTTTCTGACAGGAGTGTTTCTGTCAGGAGTGTTTCTGTCAGGAGTGTTTCAGACAGGAGTGTTTCTGTCAGGAGTGTTTCTGTCAGGAGTGTTTCAGACAGGAGTGTTTCAGACAGGAGTGTTTCAGACAGGAGTGTTTCTGTCAGGAGTGTTTCAGACAGGAGTGTTTCTGTCAGGAGTGTTTCAGACAGGAGTGTTTCTGTCAGGAGTGTTTAGTCAGGAGAGACGGTTTCAGTTTGGAATGTTCATCCACTTCACTGCAGTTCTACAAAAGGAATCACACAGTGTTCTGCTAGGCTGGGAGTACCAGACGCGCGTGTGTGTGTGTGTGGTGTGTCTGTGAGTGAGGGGATACAGATCATCACCACGAGGAACAGGTGGAACTTGTATTTTCAGTACATGGGTGTAAGAGAGAAAGGCTACATACTGGCTACAAACAACTGTATACATCACCCAAATAACCTACATGTGAATGTAACCTCAATAAAATAATTGTGAATATCCTAACAATCACATTGAAAATTGTTGCTACATCCGAAGAAGCAAAAGCAGTGAAGGAATATAAATGGTAATTTTTCATTTTGAGGTTCTACCTAAATTGTGTTTAATATGGGTGAGTGCGAGGGTTAGGATGAGTGTGAGGGTGAGGGATAGGGTGAGTTTGAGGATTAGGGTGATGGTTAGGGGTAGATGGAGGATGTGGAGAACTTTACTACAACAGGGCCTTTCCTAACCAGAGATGCCAGGATTGATCCACCTATCCAGGGACTGAAGCGTCTCTCCATGGAACTATTATTGGCTATCAGCTTCAGCCTCATACTCTACAGAAACAGGCAGAGGGAGAAAGATGAGATTAGATTAGAGGGATGACAATCAGTTACTTGGTTGGTAGGCGAAAGAAATAATCTAACGTAAGAATATATGAGTCAATGTTTTATTGCGACAGTGAAATGATGTGTATGTATGTGTGTGTGTGCAGTTGTGTGTGTGTGTGTGTGTGTGTGTGTGTGTGTAGTCTCACCGGAGGTGCCTTTTGTGAAAGCTCTCTGTTGAGTCTTTCAGTGAATCCTTGTAGCAGAGTATTTCCACCTGTTACAATTACACTTCCATACAAACCCTACACACACACACGCACGCACGCACACACACACAAATGTATCAATATTTATAAAATAAATATTTGACAGTACTCACTGTCATTTAGAGTTTCATTCCAATATGAGGATTGCACAAAGTTCTGAATACACATGCACACATATATACACACAAACATAAAAACACACACACCTACACATTCTCAGAGCCAGAAAGCCTCACATACACAGAGACAATTAGAGCTTACAGGTCTGATGTCAATATCACACATTCCAATGCTGGTGGTGACCACATGACCAACTCCTAGCATGGTGTTTCCAGACAAACCCTGCAGACAAAAACAAGACAATTACAAATCTGAATTTGTCACACATGCCAGTCACACATTGCAAACCAAAGACAATCAGCTAAACATGAAACATACGAAAGTTTCATTTAAATAATTTCAAAGTATTTACTGTGAGGACATTACTCCAGTGCTGTCTGTATATTATTTAGTATAGAGATGTGTGTATGTTTTAAGCGTGTGTGTATGTATGTGTGATCATGTGTATGTTTGATTGTATGTGAGCATGTGTGTGTATGCATGTGTGATCATGTGTATGTTTGAATGTGAGTATGTGAGCTCCAGTGTGTGAGCCAATGTATGTGTGTGGCAATGTGTGTGTATATATGTAAGCATGTGTGAGCATGTGTATGTTTGAGTGTATGTGAGCAGGTGTGTGTGTTTGTGTGAGTGTGTGTGAGTAGGTGTATGTGTTTGTGTGAGTGTGTGTGAGTAGGTGTATGTGTTTGTGTGAGTGTGTGTGAGTAGGTGTATGTGTTTGTGTGAGTGTGTGTCATATTGGGACTGGATATTATTTGTGTAGTGAATAAAAATGAAATCGGGGGGCGAGAAGAGAGGAGGGAGAGAGGAGAGAAAATATAATGGAGCTATAGATAAACTGCGGTTTTGTCAGTGTGGATAAACCCACTACCAGGTTCTTGTGGTGCCCCCTGGATAATGCTAACTGTGCCAGCGACATGGGGTGCGACACACAAGTTCAAACCCACACAACCTCACTGTAGCCTACACGTTCATATTGATACTCACATCTTGTCACACATTCAACACAGACTGTTTGCTCTGAACGCAGCGAAAGACACAATGTTGGAGAATCAGGCTGGATAAGCAACAAGGAATCTCCACCCACTGTTACGCCCTAACCCTAAACCCTAACACCAACACTAACCCTAACGCTAACACTAACCCTAAACCCTAACACCAACACAAACCCTAACACTAACCCTAAACCCTAACGCTAACCCAAACCCTAACCCCAACACTAACCCTAAACCCTAACACCAACACTAACCCAAACCCCAGAGTCTAGGAGCCCCTAAAAAGATGAAAAATTGCAAGACCATGAGCGCTGATGACAGACCAGGTCTGGAAAATACCTGGATGCCATGGTGGATAACGCTAACCCTAACGCTAACACTAACCCTTACACTAACGCTAACACTAACCCTAACACAATCCCTAATGCTAACACTAACGCTAACACTAACCCTAACGCTAACACTAATGCTAACCCTAATGCTAATGCTAACACTAACCCTAATGAATAATAATTACTTCTCCTTCAGGTCTGCACACACAGGGAGATGTTAGTGTGAGACATTAGCATGAGAGCCTATCATGAGAACTACTGCCCCTAAACCTAAATAGACCCTAACCCAGGTAAAGTTACCTAACCATAACCCTAATCCTAACCCTAACCCAGGTAAGGTTACCTAACCGTAACCCTAATTCTAACCTGACCCTAACACAACCCAAATCTTAACCCTTCGGAGCTGGACTGGCCTCTCAGCCTCATGTTTAGCCCTGTGTGGCCTGCTGAGTTCATCACCTCCACCCACTCTTGTCTCCAACCAGATTGTGGGATTGTTTCAGTAGCCGTTTACAGTGTGGTAGAATTTAGGGATTGGGGAATTGTTTTTTACCTTGACGTTGGACGGGTCAAACAGGCCTTCAGGGATACGCAGTCTCTCTGCACCATAATCCCCATTAAAACCATTTGGCATCTCATAGTGTAGAGTGGGCATCTGAGCTGCCACCCTACACATAAACATGGGGAATTATGTGTGTTTGTGTGTGTGCATGTGTGTGTGTATGTGTGTGTGTGTGTTGTGTCTACTTACTGCTCATCATAGGGTGAGTCGGACACTTGTAGCACTGAAGCCTGGAAATCCTGAATAACCTCCTGAGAGAGAGAGAGAGAGAGAGAAAGAGAGGGAGAGAAAGAATGTGAGGGAGAGTGTGTGTGTGAGGGAGAGAGAGTGTGTGAGGGACAGTGTGTGTGTGAGGGAGAGAGAGTGTGTGTGTGAGGGGCAGTGTGTGTTTGAGGGAGAGAGAGAGTGTGTGAGGGAGAGAGTGCGTGTGTGAGGGAGTGTGTGTGTGAGGGAGAGTGTGTGTGAGGAAGTGTGTATGTGAGGAAGTGTGTGTGTGTGTGTGAGGGAGAGAGAAAACAAGATGTTTTTACCATCCTTAAAAACGCCTTTAAAAAATTTCAAATTGAACAACTGTATTCCACATAATCATAATGCAACCTATGTATTTTATGAACCCTAACCCTATAGTATTCTATTAACCCTAACCCTAACCCTTACCCTAGCTATCCCTAACCCCAACATTAACCCTAACCCCAACACTAACCTCAACACTAACCCTAACCCCAGTTAACCCCAACCCCAACAGTAACCATAACTCATTCTTCTGTTTGCTGTATGTGAGCTTCAGAAAAGCTGTTCATGAGCAGAGATGTTTTCTTCATGTTCTCTTCTTCTCAGCACATGATATATTACCAGTTATGATGAAAGACCAACACACTGCCCTGTCTAACCAGTTATGATGAAGGACCAACACACTTCCCTGTCTAACCAGTTATGATGAAGGACCAACCCACACCCCTGGCCCCTCTCACCACCCCCAATTCCCCCCAGCTATGGCTGCATCTCCACGGCCCTGGACTATTACTGACCATCAAGAAGTCTAGGACTCTTAAGAATAAGAATTACATAGAGAACACATGTAAATAAATACACACAAAGATGATAATTATATAGCATTCCTATCACTTATTTGTTAATGTATCTGTCTAATTATTGTTGTCATGGTGGCCAGAAGAGGATGGCTCCCCCACTGAGTCTTGGTTCCTCTCCAGCTTTCTTCCTCAGGCTCTTAGGGAGTTTGTCCTGCCACTGTCACCCCTGTCTTGCTCACTGGGGGTTTGGACTCACACACTTGTAAAGCTGCTTTGTGACAGCGACTGTTGTAAAAAGCGCTATATAAATACATCCTGATTAATTGATTGATATACTAAAATAATGTCAATATAGTTGTGTGTATGTGTGTGTGTTTGTGCTCACATTGCACATATATGTGTGCCAGGACTTGGTGACAGGAGGGATCTTGTCTTTCTTTGTCCAAACTGGAGGAGCACCCTCTCTCACCCCCTCCTGAGGAAAAGAGGTTGATCATTAGTACAATAACATAATACGATATTATTTAAAATATATAGTGCATACAGATTTTCAGACCTTTTGGTATGTTACAGACTTAAAATGGGTTCACTTCTTTTTTTCATCAGTCTATGTTGAATACTCTTCAGTAATAAAGCACAAACTATTCTTTGGAATGCAGTGTAAATTTATTAAGAATAAAAACCCAAATCTCAGATCTGTTGTAATGATGCTACAACCTGCTGTAATGATCCTGCTTCTATTAGTGAACCAGAAAATGCCCCTACACTCTCACTTGACTCCACCTGTGTCTTACTGAACTGATCAGACATTATTAGGAAAGGCAAACCTCCATGTGTGTGAGGGCTCACAGCTGTTGGTCACAGTGAATCAAGGTCATGAGGTCAACTACATTCCTACAGCACTGTGCCCAGAGCACAGGACCCTTCATCGTTCTCCAGCAGAAGACATTTGGGACCATCGCTGCTCTTCCTAGATCTGCCGCCCAGCTAAACTGGGAATGAATTGTCGTGGTTAGGCAGGTCACCAAGAACCCAGCGGTCACAGTGAAGGAGATGCAGAGTTCCTTTGTGGAGATGAACCTTCCAGAAGGACAACCATCAGTCCAGGACTCTGATCAGGCCTTTAAGTAGCAGGAGCAGACAGAAGGCATTCCTCACTGAAAGGCTCACTAGAGCCTGATTACAGTTTTCCAGGAGGCACATACATAACTCCATAACTCCCAGACCATGAGAAGCAAGATATGAATAAACGAAGATTGAACTATGTCCACAATTGCACATTTCTATGGAATTTCAGCAGAACTGATTTCAGATCAGCATGGATGAAGTCTCCTGCCACAAAAACTACGCTGTCTGGGTATGTCGTCAGGTTGTTTACAGCACTGTGCAGCCTGCTGGATTTGTGGAGGAACATACACTGCTGTGATTACAACAGAGTTTAATTCCTTTGGGAAGAAGAACAGTCTGCATTTCAGTGTTATTAACTCTAGCTACAGAGACCATTTCTGTAGCTGTGCACCAGTTGTTGTGAATGTAGATGGTCTATCCTGAGTCTGTTCTGTCCACTCTAAAGACGGAGTGCTACCTGTGTCAGGAACAGATCGATTCAGCCAGATCTGTGATGATAACACAGCTGTTCGTATCATGTGAGGTCATCTGAGGTCATCTGAACCAGATCTTGTTGTTCAGTTTGGTGCACTGGATCATTGGGTCTCGGTTCCCAAGGTCAGGATGTGGGGTTGATGATGAAAGCCTCCCTCTGTCCTGGGGTCCTGGATTCACCTTGCCATCGCATTCATATTGAACCTCATCAATCTCTGCAGTTTCATCTGTGATCAGACATGAACCTTGTTGACTTCTTCAATGCCAGTGCGAATCTCTTGTTTCTGTGTCTCACTGTTAATGAGGTGGGCAGGTAGTATTAAGGACCTCGCCTAAGACATCTCACTTGAGACACTGGAGACACCATGGTTGGGATTCAAACCCCCAACCTCCTGTACCAGAACAAGTGGTCTTACCTACTGAGCTTTGTAGGTCAAAACTAGAGAGCAGGTGTAATATTCACAATGTACTCCTACAAATTAAAGTGTCAGCAAGAGTCATTAGCAACAGCAGAAGGTGAATGTAAAGTGGAGGTTGCATTTAAAAGGATGCAGTCTACAGTCTTCAACATCTCTGCATGTGCGATGTGGGCTATAGCTCTGTTTCTCAGTTTGCTGGTGCAGGTATTAATGGTCTTGTATGTTGTTAATAGTTTTGTGTCTCTTCTGCGAAGGTCAAGAAGAGTGTGATGGATCTGCACTTTCATGTATCTGCAGTTTTATCCATCTGTGATGGATCTGCAGTTTTGTAGCTTTTATATGTAAACAGATATCATACATAGTAAACCGATCAAGACACGTATCTGTCTAAGGAGAGAGTGAGAGAGTGAGTGTTAGGGGCAGTGTGATGCGAGAAAGTGAGACAGGGTGATTTATGGGGTGTTTTATGGGGTGATTTATGGGATGATTTGTGGGGTGATTTATGGGGTGATTTATGGGGTGATTATGGGGTGTTTTTTGGGGTGATTTATGGGGTGATTTGTGGGGTGGTTTATGGGGTGATTGTGGGATGATTTATGGGGTGATTTATAGGGTGATTTATGGGGGTACCTTGGAAGCAATCATGTAGGGGGGGGTGATGTCGATGTTCATCTCCTGGAACATCTCTCTGCACTGCATCGTGATGAAGTCCCCAGCCAAGGGAGACTTCACTATACCTGAACACAGTTCAAATGAGCAACACTGAATCCTCTGTGAACTAATAAACTGTTGAAGTTATATAAATATGGGATCTTCCTCTTCCTCCCATACTCTACACCTGTCGGCTTCAAAGTGAGTTGATGTATTAGATGTACTGCTTGTCCTTGAGCTTTGGTGCCTGTTAGGAATGGACTTTCCACTGGTTTGAGAGCCCAGCACTTACGTATCTGGGTATGGACGTTACCTAATCTGGAACCTACATCAAACAGTGTTTATTTCTTTGAGGGCACCTCTAACTATCCAGAATCATTCATTATTTTTCCAGACCACTCAAGATTGTGGCATCAGCACTGGCACCATGGCAATGAAAAAGGGGCAATTCTGAATCACCACCCTGGGTCAGTGTTATGGGTCCGGTTATGTTTTGAGGTAGGATTAGGTTATACGTCTGAATCAACAGTCTTCTAACACTAACATACAGTACTGAACCATGTAAACACACTACAGGGAGGTGGTTGATAGCATCAGAAGATATGAGGTAAGTGGATATGATGTAAGTAGATCTGATGTACGTAGATCTGATGTAGTTCGTCTGGTGTAGTTTAGTTAACAGAAACTGGAGAACATGCCTCACCTTGTTGCAGGACGTACCCATCATGCACTGGGATTGCGGTAGTGTGTGTTGCCCCGCTGTCCAATACCAGCCCAGTAGCACGCCCATTTGCAAAGCTGCAGCCAATCATGTTAAAGCTCAATATCAAAGAGGCCCTACATCCATAATGTTATTTGAAACTCTGGTTGTTATATTCCAATTTCTCACTTTAACATGCCAGTATCTGACTCTGCTAACTCCAATCCCACATTTTAGTCTAAACCCCAAACCAAATTCACTGTGCTTGGATTAACTACTGATTTGCTGATTTTCAGTCCGTTTACAAATTGTTAAATGGAATCAGGGAACTGAGGAAAACACCAAATAAGATTTAAAAGTGATGTAGTGACCAAGCTAGGTGGACCATTTGGTGTAAAAGGCTTCTGACATGGGCTGTATTAATACTGCTATCATGGGCTAATACTGCTATCATGGGCTAATACTGCTATCATGGACTAATACTGCTATCATGGGCTAATACTGCTATCATGGGCTAATACTGCTATCATGGGCTAATACTGCTATCATGGGCTAATACTGCTATCATGGGCTAGTACTGCTATCATGGGCTGGACTGATACTGCTATCATGGACTAATACTGCCCTCATGGGCTAATACTGCTATCATGGGCTAATACTGCTATCATGGGCTAATACTGCTATCATGGCCTAATACTGCTATCATGGGCTAGTACTGCTATCATGGGCTGGACTGATACTGCTATCATGGGCTAATACTGCTATCATGGGCTAGTACTGCTATCATGGGCTGGACTGATACTGCTATCATGGGCTAATACTGCTATCATGGACTAATACTGCTATCATGGGCTGGACTGATACTGCTATCATGGGCTAATACTGCTATCATGGACTAATACTGCTATCATGGGCTGGACTGATACTGCTATCATGGGCTAATACTGCTATCATGGGCTAGTACTGCTATCATGGGCTGGACTGATACTGCTATCATGGGGTAATACTGCTATCATGGGCTAGTACTGCTATCATGGGCTGGACTTATACTGCTATCATGGGCTAATACTGCTATCATGGGCTGGACTGATACTGCTATCATGGCTCAAGGCTGGATCACAAGTAGGAAATGTGGGTAAAAGGGGTCATGGGCAGTGGAACATCAAGGCCTAACCTAACAAGACCTTTGAACTTTACCTAATAGAAATGATTGATTTGGTATTAAGACCACTGCCTACAAATCTTGTTTACTTAAAACCTGCTGTGGGGTTGGATTATGAAATCTGGATTAGACCCACTGCTCAGACCTGAGTGGACCACTGAGCTGGGTCATTAAGGCTCAATCTTTATCTTTTAAATGACATGTGCATGTGATTGGCTAAAACTACAGTAACAGTGAGTGTTATTGGTTAATTCTGCAGTGACATTGTGTGTGACTAGATACGCTGTTAGGACTGCAGTCTTGCACAAAAAGAAGGCAGGAATGTTGTAATGCTCAAACATCAATTCAGTCAGCTTCTCTCTCTTAGCACGTGAGTTCCACTGAAAAACACACACACACAAACACACACACTCAGCAACAAAAGAGACAGTTACTAAGACTTTTGATTGTGTGTCCTTTGTGCGTATGTGTGTGGAAGTGGGAGTGTGACGTTTAAGGGTGTGTGGTTGTACTTTTCTCACCGGGGCCTCAGACATGAGCACAGGGTGCAAGCTGGGTTCTGATTTGATGTGTTTGCTGTAAACATGATCCATTATGGCCTGGAATCCCTCCCAATCCTCAACTGCACAGACACATAGATATTTATTTGTACTTATGTGTGTGTGTGCGTGCGTGTGTGTGTGTGTGTGTGTGTGTGTGTGTGTGTGTGTGTGTGTGTGTGTGTGTGTGTGTGTGTGTGTGTGTGTGTGTGTGTGTGTGTGTGTGTGTGTGTGTGTGTGTGTGTGTGTGTGTGTGTGTGTGTGTGTGCGTGTGTGTGTGTGTGTGTGTGTGTGTGTGTGTGTGTGTGTGTGTGTGTGTGTGTGTGTGTGTGTGTGTGTGTGCGTGTGTGCGTGCGTGTGTGCGTGCGTGTGTGCGTGCGTGTGTGTGTGCATGCGTGCGTGTGCGTGTGAGCGTGTGCGTGTGAGCGCGTGCGTGTGTGTGTGTGTGTGTGCGTGCGTGTGCATGCGTGCGTGTTTGTGTGCGTGTGCATGTGCATGTGTGCGTGTGTGTGTGTGTGCGTGTTTGTGTGCGTGTGCGTGTGTGCGTGCGCATGCACGTGTGCGCGTGTGCGTGTGTGTGCATGTGTGTGTGTGTGCGTGTGTGTGCGTGTGTGTGTGTGTGTGTGTGTGTGTTTTATACTCATTCCATTCTTTAATGGTGATATCAGCTCCACTCCAGCACGGGGAACATGCAGAGCAGTGGTATCCAGATAGAAGCTCCGCCCACTGGCGTTGACTTGTTCTGTCCCCATGTCTGCAGGCCCCTCCTCTTCCACATCCACCCCGACAGAGGTGGGGAAGTCTGCCTGCAGGTGAGAGCAGCAGAACATGCTGGTGCACGGAGTGGCAGAAGTGGGGACTGTGTGATGTGGGGTGTGATTTGGTGGAGTGTGATGTGGGATGTGTTTTGGTGGAGTGATTTGGTGATGGGGTGTGATAGGGTATCGTGATGATGCAGGGTGTGATTTGGCAATGTATGTGATGTGGTGATATGAGGGGGGTGATGTAGGGGTGATGTGTGTGATCTGGGGTGGTGTCATGATGTAGAGATAATGTAGTTTGAAGTGTGTGACATAAGGGTGGGGTGATGATGTAGGGGTGATGTGATTTGTCATGTGACAGTGGATGATGGATGGTTTATTTGGTGAGTGGATGAGTGGATGAAAGTACCTTTGGACAGTCTTCTCCAGCATAACCCGCTCTGGTGGAAAATGAGCCAATGTCAAACACCAAAGCCCCCACCTCATCTGAGAGACAGACAGGGAGACAGAGAGATGGAGGATAAGATAAGATAAGATAGCCTTTTATTATCCCACATGGGGAAATTGTAGTGTAACAGCAGCTTACAGAAACAGAAGAAAAAAGTATAAAAGTATAAAAATTACAAGGTATTTGCATGTTTGTACATATATATTAAAAGTAAAAAAACTATTGCAGGAAATATTGCAGTTCCTTCAGGATGGAGAATAGAGAGAGTCAGGGTAGAAATTGAGAGAGGGGAAAAGGAGTGAGAGTTTATTTCAGTTTCTACTGAAAATTAGCTTCACAATGTGAGAAAGATTACATCCACAATTGTGAAGACAGCCTGAACCTCCTTTGGGAGTAAAAGAATATTGTAAGTAAGTTTTGGATGTTGCAGAATATAAACCAGTGGAATCATTTTAATCAGGCATTTTTCTTGAGGATGGTGTCTGCCTTCGAGGGCAATTTGCCAAAAAGCGTACAGAGTCACAGAGGAGGAAGAGCCTTGTTCTTTCCACAGAATAAAAAGTGTCTGCAGTCCTGAGGCTGTGAAGAGGACGTCTTCACGTTTGGTTTTTCAGGGGAGGTTTGTTGTCCCATTTTCAGCTGATGAAGTCATGAAACAAATGCCTTTAAATACATTTTAAACACATTCTACATGAAACTAAAACATAAAGGTTCCATCCTCCGACCTCAGATGTGTGTGTGCGCGCGTGCGGGTGCGCGTTCGTGCTTATGCGCGTTGATGGTCTAAGATTTCATACACATACACGAAACAAAGACACACTGAACTTCGTGCCTGTGTACAGTACGTTGTGATAGTTACTGTCATTAAAACATACGATTAGTCATAACAATAAACCATAATTGCGCATGCGCGACTTGTAAGCCACAGATTGATGCATTTTTAAAGAACCAGATGGACCAGAAGCCTGGCGATGTTAGGATAAGCACGCGAGGGACCTCGTTGTCTTACCTCCGCCATACACCCCACCGCTCATGTCTCACCGAAATTTCACTCGGTTTCCACACAGACAGTGAGGCTTTCTTTAGGTGCACGTGACCGTTACCGGAATTTCTGACTGATTTCTGCGTGACTCGCGGAACGTCGACTGGTTAATATTTGAATTTTCGTAGTTTATAATTGCGAGGGGCGACGGACAAAAATACGAAGCTGTATATAGTCCCTTTCCCCTCTTCTCCCACGCGAGCATCCCGTCACCGCACGCGGCAGTTTGACAACGTGCGTGTAGTCTTGACAGGTCACGCGCTATTGGATGAGAAGGAAATTTGGGGCAGACCAGAGCCGTTCAGTGCTGCTTAATCAGAAATAATGGTAATGTGACCTCTTGCGGGATTGGCGTTTAGGACCCTTGTGAATTGGCTCTGATTAACACCGAACATTTCGAAGAGTGTGCTTATCCTCTTTGCCTCCTACAGGCTCGCTGTCGGATTAGCACATGTGTTTTTGCCTTATTCCCTGAATTAACGGACTGTGGATAGTCGGGATATACTGTCGACCATAACATTTAGCCTCCGTGCCAATTGGCAGGTTGTATTTCTTGTAGTTTTACGCACGTAAATCGCCAAGATAAGTAGGTTTTGGTTTTATTTCCTTTTTATCTATTTGTCTATTAAATGTCCGAGTCCGCTTCTCTTCCTGTGCTTCGCCGTGTACGCGCTTCTGCATTTGTGGATGTGGCGCAGAGCGTAGTGAGGCCACGGAGCAGACGGAGGGGCATCGTGGGACATATAAGACCGCCAGAAAGATGAGAAGAGGATTTAGGAAGCGACGGTGTTCACGGAGAAGACGCAGGTGCAGCTGCATTATTATTACAGAAATCAGCACTGAAGACAGCGCGCCCTACCCTGCGTCTGAGAACCTTGTAGAAACAGCCGTGACTTCGCTTAATGCACGGAGCTCGTGCGGTCTTGACTGCGTCTCCAAGCATCTTAAAATAAAACCTTAATGCCAAATGATCTCAGTTCTTTAGTATTAGACTCAGGAGTGTTAGACTTAGTGTGTTAGACTAACCACGTCTTGTGTGATCGGAAACCTGCTTATGCTGTATCCTGCGAGCGAAAAACGTTCGCGGTAATGATGTTGTGTATGAGAAAATCTAGAATAAAAACAATTTTAGGAGTGAAGGGCTTTTCGTGTTTATGTGATAGAGTTTATGCTTAACACCCGTCCTGTTGTTTTCGAGGACATCTGTTGCCCCATATTTAGCTGATAAAGAGATGAAACCTTTAAGACAATTTTAACATTTTTACATGAAGCCAGTGTATTACAAAACCAAACAGAAACGCGCTCTCCTCCAATCTCAATTGAAATGCCCATGCGCAACCCCTTAGAAACGCATGACAGGAAGCTGTGACGTCGGAAACATCTATTCTGAGTATCTTCAGTATAATTCAGTATAATTCAGTATACTTCGGTATAATTCAGTATACTTCGCTTGGACCCGAGGTTCGCATCATTTTCCAACTCGCCTACTTAATGTAACTCACCATGAACATGTACCTGGCCATTTAAATTCTAAACAAATACAGAACAACAATGTACCATATCGAATTTCGATTGTATAAACACACTGCGAAACAAATGCTAAACATATACACTAAATAATTTACTTCGTTTGGGTTTCTGTCAGAAATACGTTGGCCGTTTCACTTGTAGATGGTCCACAATCAGGATCTGTCGTTATGAAAGATCATGTAGATCCTGTGTTTTAACCATTTTTCCAGACCCGCGCAGATTACCGTAACTATTTTGCTAATCCACCATGTAGCATTATTGTTGGTCGTCTGACTGTACTATGCCAAACCAAATATAAATAAATAAATAAAAAAAAAAAAAAAAAAAAAAAAAAAATATATATATATATATATATATATTGCAAGTCTACATAATCTGTCAAATATGAAATTACGTTTGTTTAAATATTTATGTATATTGGAAATATTTCCACTTCGCAAAATAGAAAAATAACAGTACCACCGTGGGCCACTGGGGGCGAGGCCCACAGTTACTATAGTTACTGCTCCAGTATCTTATTCTAAACTCATTAAACCAATTTCAGTTCGGAATTATTTTGCGATCTTCAGTTGAAATCGCTTTACACGCATAGTGTTAATATGTGATGTGGAATGAGGCCCAACGAGACAACTGCAGTTGCGAATAGCGTTATAGAACATTGACTGTTGGCTTTTTTTGTAAACTTTTGACAAGAAATGACAATGAAACATAAAATAAAACAAAATAAAATATGTTGGACATTCAGAGTGGCCTAATTAACAAAACCAACTCTCGGTTCCTGGCTATAACCACTGTCTGCTGTGAGACAGGTGACCTGCTCCTTTTCTCCGTTAACCGTTTGCCTTACTATTTAAACTAATTATAAGCGACCACTTAACGGTTTCAGAAAGACCCCTAATGTTGACTCACAATGTGAAGGATTTGCAAACATATTTTTGGTTTATAAACATATAAACTGGAAAACCCTCCTAAATTTGATATTCGCGTATCTGTACGCGGTCCAACTTTAAGATCCCCCGCCCTGGTGTCCGGTTCCTGCGCTGACGTCACGCCCGAGATGGCGTGCTGCAGGAACTGCTGAGGGGCGCGAGTCCAGGGTGACTGACGGGGCCGCGCGGACGCCGCTAACGGTGTCGGTTCGTTCATTTAACGTTTGTCTTTTCTGCGTAGTCACGTCTGACTGCGCGAGCTTCTTTCTCTCTCGGTCGGGGGATCGGCGGCGCGTGGCCCCTGCGGCGTAAGCGAGCTGGACGTTTTGTGATGTTTCTCCGGGACAATCGCTCAATATTTTTTTCATTCGGTTAAAAGTTTTGCGATCTAGAATTTTCTTCCCTCATCAAGAAACACTACCGTCGTTCAAATGTGTTTTTAATTACAGGACAACTTTGAGTATTGTAAATAATTACTTTCATTTGTTTAAAGGACTTAGCGCCACCGCCCCATCTGTTTCCGTACCACCCCCCCGTTCCCCTCGCGCGCCTGGCAGGGGCATGTCCCGTCCGGTGCTGGGGCAGTAAAGGCCTGAGCCGCAGCACACTCGCAGGGTAGGCACGGTTGGTAAACGTTTTCATTCTCAGGACTGGTGTTTATTTTTCCGTTATCCGCTAACTATGTGGAAGATCTAACAAACAACGGACGGAACTCGCGGAGACCTTAACGCTTTTCTCAATTTCGGCGAAGGTGAGTCGGGAATGTTCGTGTGTTCGTGAATTGCGACAAGTTGCAGAGTTCGACCCTGTTGGGAGCGAGGTCTTTACTCCGGACTCTGCCGCCACCAAAGCGTGTCAGAGAAGTTTTCGCTGCGGACGTGAAAGGTGTAACGGCCACTGGCTAACCCTAACCTTACCCTAACACTAACCTTACCCTAACCCAAACCCTAGCCTGTTAGTGCAGAGGATATCTGGGCGTTCTAGACACCGGGGGTCGTCAGACCACTTCAAAAGTGCGGACAGGTTATTTATAGAACACTGTGTATGGGCTGGGACATGTACACTGACCGGTCATTACTGTCAATAAAAAGTTATTTTTTATTTACGTGGAAGAGAGAGTGTTTGGGGAAGGAGAGTCACAACCTCTGTAGCTGATTAGTCTTGTGGTCTTGTAACTCCAAGCAAGTCAAACAAGCAAGCAAGTCTCTTCACACACACACAGTGTAAATAAAAATATCCCATTTCTGTGTTAGACTGCATGTTGTATGATGGGACACTACACCGTGCTGTGTGTGTGTGTTTGTGTAGGGGAGTGTGTGTGTGTGTGTTTGTGTAGGGGAGTGTGTGTGTGTGTGTGTATCTGTGTGTGTGTGTGGGGGGTGGTAGTGTTGTGATAGCTAAACTAGCAACTGCAAACACCAAGCCCCATCAATTATCCTATTATGCTTCTCTCAGTTTCTCCTCTCTGAATCTTTCTCTCCATTTTCCTTATTACTCCACATTCACTACATCATTACATCACTACATCATTACATCACTTCTTCAGTTGTACACCTGACCTGGCGACCTCAGTGTACTGTTCCCTTCTACTTTACACACTAAGCCTGTCTACACTTTCACTGTTAATTTTAATTTTTGTTATGGTGTATGTATGGACTCAAGGTGGTCTGTATTATTACAGAGAGACTGTTATACCAGAGAGACTGTTAGAGCAGAGAGACCGTTAGAGCAGACCAGAGAGACTGTTATACCAGAGAGACTGTTATACCAGAGAGAAACACTATGAGATTACGGCAAACTGAAACTGTCATTGTCCTGACATGGGTGGGTCACTTCTGAAAACATTAGGTGAATAAAATTATTTTGTAAAGTCTGGCTGTACATAACAGAGTCTATTTGTAATAGTTTTAATGTTTTTGATGTGTTTTTTATAGTATGTTCAGCAGGTTATGTGACAAATTCATAGCTATCCTGCCTTTCTGTAGTGTCAACCAATGTGTGTGTTGTGGAAAATATATTAGAGACGATTAACTGTGGTGCTCTTTTGACAAATGTCAGTCCACGTTCTGAAATATCACACTCTGTAATAGGCAGAATGTTGTATTTAGCATTTATCTTTTAAACACATAGGTTTCAACTCCACAATCACACACTGGACTGTTCTTGTCAGTCATGTTTTCTGTGCTGTCATCAGTGTTTTCAAATCTCTTTGCAAATAACTTACATTTAACCCCAGTTGTGCCCTTGCAAGATTGTATGTGTTTCTTCAACTGTCTAGTGTTAGTTTATATTTCTTTACCTGTCTGGTGTTGGTTTTCAGATTGTATTCTATCTTTCAATGTAGAGTTCACTACACACTAGCACCATAAATATTAAACATAGTGACTTGGAGTGAATATGGAGTTGAAGCCCTGCTGTGTGCAGCAGTCTGATGTCCTGGGGAAAGAAGCTGTTTCAACCGGCTGGTTCTTGTCTGAACGCTTCTGAACCTCTTACCACTCTGCATCCTCGTGAACTGGCAACGCAACCAGTCGAAATGCTTTCCACAGTGCATGTGTAAAATGTTCTGAGGATGCAGGTGTTCATGCCAAACTTTAGCCGTCTGAGGAAGATCACCTAATCACTTTCCCATCAGCAGCGTAATCAATATGAATACTAAAATCACTGAATAACAATATCCTGTCGTAGTCCAAAACTATATCCAACAAAAAAGCAGATAATGTCTGTATGAAACCACTGCAAAACGAAAATGTTCCAACATAAATAGACTAATTATGAAAATGATTAAAAATAACAGCCAAACTTCCCCCATGACCTGATGTCCTCAATACATCATGTTTCAACTAAGTCTCAACAAAAAAAAAATTCTTGTCATTTGGAGGATACAAAATCCTGCATAACAAATGTGTGTCTAAATGTGTGTTCATGTTCTCTGGTGTTGATTGTGTTTCTGCAGGGGTTAAAATGGCTGCCTCTGTGAAGGTAGCTGTTCGAGTCCGACCCTTCAACCCCCGCGAGACCTGCAGGGATGCCAAGTGTGTGATTCAGATGCAGGGCAAAACAACATGTGAGTACACACAACCATGCACACACATATTTGAGTATGTGTGGCTAACGTTATAGGGCCAAATGTTCTCATAAATATAGTAACATGGCTGTACAGTGTTGTACACTAATACAGTGTTGTGTGCTGTACAGTGTTGTACACTGTGTTGTACACTAATACAGTGTTGTACACTAATACAGTGTTGTACACTAATACAGTGTTGTGTGCTGTACGGTGTTGTACACTAATACAGTGTTGTACACTAATACAGTGTTGTACACTAATACAGTATTGTGTGTGTGTTGTACACTAATACAGTGTTGTACACTAATACAGTGTTGTGTGCACTAATACAGTGTTGTACACTAATACAGTATTGTGTGCTGCAGTGTTGTGTTGTACACTAATACAGTGTTGTACACTAATACAGTATTGTGTGCTGCACAGTGTTGTGTGCTGCACAGTGTTGTGTGCTGTACAGTGTTGTGTGCTGTACACTAATACAGTGTTGTGTGCTGTACGGTGTTGTACACTAATACAGTGTTGTACACTAATACAGTATTGTGTGCTGCACAGTGTTGTACACTAATACAGTGTTGTGTGCTGTACAGTGTTGTGTGTTGTACACTAATACAGTGTTGTACACTAATACAGTGTTGTGTGCTGTACGGTGTTGTACACTAATACAGTATTGTGTGCTGCACAGTGTTGTACACTAATACAGTGTTGTGTGCTGTACACTAATACAGTGTTGTGTACACTAATACAGTGCTAATACAGTGTTTGTGTGCTGTGTACACTAATACAGTCTTGTACACTAATACAGTGTTGTGTGCTGTACGGTGTTGTACACTAATACAGTGTTGTACACTAATACAGTCTTGTACACTAATACAGTATTGTGTGCTGCACAGTGTTGTACACTAATACAGTGTTGTGTGCTGTATGGTGTTCTGCACTATTACATTGTTGTATACTAATACAATGTTGCTGCACAATACAGTGTTTGTACACTTGTAATACTAATACAGTGTTGTGTGCACTAATATAGTCTTGTACACTAATACAGTGTTGTGTGCTGTACGATGTTGTACACTAATACAGTATTGTGTGCTGCACAGTGTTGTGCTGTACGGTGCTGTACACTAATACAGTGTTGTGTGCTGTACACTGTACAGTGTTGTACACTAATACAGTGTTGTGTGCTGTACGGTGCTGTACACTAATACAGTGTTGTGTGCTGTAGAGTGTTGTGTTGTTGTACACTGTAATACAGTGTTGTACAGTAATACAGTGAATACAGTGTTGTGTGCTGTACAGTGTTGTACACTAATACAGTGTTGTGTGCTGTACAGTGTTGTGTGCTGTACAGTGTTGTACACTAATACAGTGTTGTACACTAATACAGTGTTGTGTGCTGCACAGTGTTGTACACTAATACAGTGTTGTGTGCTGTACGGTGTTGTACACTAATACAGTGTTGTGTGCTGTACGGTGTTGTGTGCTGTACAGTGTTGTACACTAATACAGTGTTGTGTGCTGTACAGTGTTGTGTGCTGCACAGTGTTGTACACTAATACAGTGTTGTGTGCTGTACAGTGTTGTGTGCTGCACAGTGTTGTACACTAATACAGTGTTGTGTGCTGTACAGTGTTGTACACTAATACAGTGTTGTGTGCTAATACAGTGTTGTACACTAATACAGTGTTGTGTGCTGTACGGTGTTGTACACTAATACAGTGTTGTACACTAATACAGTGTTGTGTGCTGTACGGTGTTGTACACTAATACAGTGTTGTACACTAATACAGTGTTGTGTGCACTAATACAGTATTGTGTGATGCAGTGTTGTGTGCTGTACGGTGCTGTACACTAATACAGTGTTGTACACTAATACAGTATTGTGTGTGTAATACAGTGTTGTACACTAATACAGTGTTGTGTGCTGTACGGTGTTGTACACTAATACAGTGTTGTGTGCTGTACGGTGTTGTGTGCTGTACAGTGTTGTACACCATATTCTTTCTGCCCTGGCAGGCATCATTAACCCAAAACAGCCCAAAGATGCAGCTAAGAACTTTACCTATGACTACTCCTATTGGTCTCACACCACAGTAAGCTCTACTCCTATTGGTCTCACACCACAGTAAGCTCTACTCCTATTGGTCTCAAACCACAGGAAGATCTACTCTTATCTCTTATCTCTCACACCACAGTGTGCTGTACTCTTATTGGTTACATATAAAGCTCTTCTCCTGTTTGTCACACAGGACAGTAGAGGTAGACATGTTTCTGACTGTGTCGTCCCCCCCACCCCTCCCAGGATGAAGACCCTGACTTTGCTTCGCAGAGGCAGGTGTATCTGGATATTGGGGAGGAGATGTTATTACATGCATTTGAGGGTTATAATGTGTGCATCTTCGCTTATGGACAAACTGGAGCAGGGAAGTCTTACACTATGATGGGCAGGCAGGAGCCTAACCAGCAGGGCATCATCCCTCAGGTATGATACACACACACACACACATATATACACACATATACACACACATATACATTCACACACCCAAACATAGCTATACACACACATACAGTATACATACACACACCCAGGGTAAATGTAGGTTTCCAGACCGTAAACCTGTAGGCACCTTAAGATCTGTAACTGCACAGTGTGAGTGTAGATGCGGTGTTGTGTGATTGTAGTTGTACAGTGTGAGTGTAGATGCGGTGTTGTGTGATTGTAGTTGTACAGTGTGAGTGTAGATGCGTTGTTGTGTGATTGTAGTTGTACAGTGTGAGTGTAGATGCGGTGTTGTGTGATTGTAGTTGTACAGTGTGTGTGTGTGTAGATGCGGTGTTGTGTGATTGTAGTTGTACAGTGTGTGTGCACATTTAAAACAACCTGCAGACGGCTGTACATAAAATGAACAGGTAAAAGAGGAAAAAAAGAAACAAGAAACCCAGACACTGAACCCAGTAAACCCAGTGAACCCAGTGAACCCAGTAAACCCACTGAACCCACTGAACCCACTGAACCCAGTGAATATTGAATGGTGAACTTTGGCTGGATCAATAAGAGCTTTAAACATTAGGAAGCCAATAAAGAACCAATCAATCAGTAATCAATCTGAGAGGAAACTTTTAGGGTTAGTGTTAGGGCTAATGCTTCTAGGGTCATGGTTAGGGCTAATGCTTCTAGGGTCATGGTTAGGGTTAATGCTTCTAGGGTCATGGTTAGGGTTAATGCTTCTAGGGTCATGGTTAGGACTAATGCTTCTAGGGTCATGGTTAGGGTTAATGCTTCTAGGGTCATGGTTAGGGCTAATGCTTCTAGGGTCATGGTTAGGGCTAATGCTTCTAGGGTCATGGTTAGGGTTAATGCTTCTAGGGTCATGGTTAGGGCTAATGCTTCTAGGGTCATGGTTAGGGTTAATGCTTCTAGGGTCATGGTTAGGGTTAATGCTTCTAGGGTCATGGTTAGGGTTAATGCTTCTGGGATTATGGGTTAGGGTTAATGCTTCTGGGATTATGGGTTAGGGTTAATGCTTCTGGGATTATGGGTTAGGGTTAATGATTCTGGGATTATATATTTCTCACGTGCTGTGTGTGTGTCTTTAGTCTGGTGTTACATTTCACATTTACTCTTGTTTGTAGATGTGTGAAGACCTGTTCAAACGCACCTTAGACAGTATGGATCCTGACCTGTCGTACTCAGTGGAGGTATGTACACATTCATTCACACACAAACACACGACAGTGTCAAATTCTTAACATACTTCTGCCTTTCAGATTTTTGACAACACATTATACATTTCAGCATGATGTGTAGAGCACTGTAGCCACCGAGCCAACGTTATACTGTACCACCACACGGACCGAGCTGCACTCTGGAGCACACACACTCACACACACACACACACTCAATATACACACACCCTCAATACACACACACACCTAAAATATACACACACCCTCAATACACACACCCTCAATACACGCACACCCTCAATATACAAACACCCTCAATACACACACACCCTCAATACACACACACACACACAGAGAAAACACACAAATATGTGGATACACACACTCATACACACATATACAGACTTACCACTTGCAGTGGGTGTTAGCCGGTCACACATTTTCAGATATATATAAATATACCCGTGTGTGCTTACTGAACACTGAACGTATGGTGTGTGTGTGTGTGTATTAGGTGTCCTACATGGAGGTTTATTGTGAACGTGTACGTGATCTGCTAAACCCCAAGAGTGTGGGTCCCCTGCGCGTGCGTGAACATCCCATCATGGGCCCCTACGTGCAGGACTTGTCCAAACTCGCTGTGTCCTCCTACAGCGACATCACACACCTCATGTACAGTGGCAACAAGGCCCGGTGAGACACACACACACACACACTGACACCAAACACATCAGCACAAACACACACTGACACCTCAAACACATGACAAACATCAGCACACACACACACACTGACACCTCAAACACATGACAAACATCAGCACACACACACACTGACACCTCAAACACATGACAAACATCAGCACACACACACACACACACACAGACTGACACCAAACACATCAGCACACACACACTCACACACACACTGACACCAAACACATACATATAGGAAACACAGATCAGTGTATGTGAGTGTATATATGTGTGGGTGTGTGTGTGTGTGTGTGTGTGTGTGTGTGTGTGTGTGTGTGTGTGTGTGTGTGTGTGTGTGTGTGTGTATGTGTGTGTGTGTGTGTGTGTATATGTGTGTGTGTGTGTGTGTGTGTGTGTGTGTGTGTGTGTGTGTGTGTGTGTGTATGTGTATGGGTGTGTGTTTATGTGTATGGGTGTGTGTGTGTATGCGGGTGTGTGTGTGTGTGTGTGTGTGTGTGTGTGTGTGTGTGTGTGTGTGTGTGTGTGTGTGTGTGTATGTGTGTGTGTGTGTGTGTGTGTGTGTGTGTGTGTGTGTGTGTGTGTGTGTGTGTGTGTGTGTGTGTGTGTGTGTGTGTGTGTATTGGGTGTGTGTGTGTGTGTGTATGTGTATGTGTGTGTGTGTATGTGTGTGTGTGTGTGTGTGTGTGTGTGTGTGTGTGTGTGTGTGTGTGTGTGTGTGTGTGTGTGTGTGTGTGTGTGTGTGTGTGTGTGTGTGTGTGTGTGTGTGTGTGTGTGTGTGTGTGTGTGTGTGTGTGTGTGTGTGTGTGTGTGGGTGTGTGTGTGTGTGTGTGTGTGTGTAGGACAGTGGCTGCAACAAACATGAATGAGACAAGCAGTCGCTCCCACGCCGTGTTCACCATCATCTTCACGCAGCGTCGTCACGATCACCTCACCACACTCAGCACTGAGAAGGTGTGTGTGTGTGTGTGTGTGTGTGTTGGTGATTGCATGCATGTGTTTGAGTGCACAGTGTACGTTTGTCTTTCAGCAAACGTGTGTGTGCAGTTATTAGCATGCACATAGTTGTGTAAGTATGTTTGTGAGCACACGTGTGTGTGTGTGTGTGTGTGTGTGTGTGTTTGTGAGCACACGTGTGTGTGTGTGTGAGTGCATGTTTGAGTAGATTGTGTTGATTAAGAGCTTTCTGCTGGTTAACCGAGCGCTAACTCATAATGTACCTGTGGGTTACAGTTAATGAACCTTAACACATTAATGATCCATAGGGTTAATGAACCTTAACACATTAATGATCCATAGGGTTAATGAACCTTAACACGTTAATGATCCATAGGGTTAATGAACTTTAACACATTAATGATCCATAGGGTTAATGAACCTTAACACGTTAATGATCCATAGGGTTAATGAACCTTAACACATTAATGATCCATAGGGTTAATGAACGTTAACACATTAATGATCCATAGGGTTAATGAACCTTAACACATTAATGATCCATAGGGTTAATGAACCATAACACGTTAATGATCCATAGGGTTAATGAACCTTAACACATTAATGATCCATAGGGTTAATGAACGTTAACACATTAATGATCCATAGGGTTAATGAACCTTAACACATTAATGATCCATAGGGTTAATGAACCTTAACACGTTAATGATCCATAGGGTTAATGAACCTTAACACATTAATGATCCATAGGGTTAATGAACGTTAACACATTAATGATCCATAGGGTTAATGAACGTTAACACATTAATGATCCATAGGGTTAATGAACGTTAACACATTAATGATCCATAGGGTTAATGAACGTTAACACATTAATGATCCATAGGGTTAACCTGTTACCTTTTATTATTGGCCCTTTTATGTACCTAAAAACACCATTAAACTGTTTCTCCTGTTGTCTTTGTCTCTCTCTGTCTCTCTCCATCCCTTTTCCTCTCTCCCTCTCCATCTCCCTCTCTCTCCATCTCACCCCTCTCTCCATCTCCCTCTCTTGCTCTCTCTCTCTCTCTCCCTCTCTCCATCTCTCTCTCTCACTCTCTCCATCTCTCTCTCTCACTCTCCCTCAGGTCAGTAAGATCAGCCTCGTAGATCTGGCAGGAAGCGAGAGACCAGACTCGTCAGGAGCAAAGGGCATGAGGTTAAAGGTTAGAGGTCAAGAGTGCTTTTGTGGGATTTACTACCTGAATCAAATGGTGCCAGTGTGAAGACGTGCGTGTTTCTCCCTGTGTTTCTAGGAAGGGGCGAACATTAATAAGTCTCTAACCACTCTGGGGAAGGTTATATCTGCCCTGGCTGATGCGGTGAGACTAAGACATTTAGCAGTGTGTGTGTGTGTGTGTGCACATTTAGTATGTGTGTGTGTGTGTGTGTGTGTGTGTGTGTGTGTGTGTGTGTGCGCATTTACTGTACATACTTTTCAGTAGGCCAACATTTCTGAATTAAAAATAATTTTTTCAGTTGGTCTTATATAAATTCTAATTTTCTGAGATAATGATTTTGGGTTTTCATTGGCTGTAAGCCATAATCATCAACATTAACAGAAATAAACACTTGAAATGGATCACTCTGTTTGTCATGAATCTATATATGTTTCACTTTTTGAATTGAATTACTGAAATAAATCAACTTTTTGATGATATTCCAATTTATTGAGATACACTTGTATGAAAGATGGTACTCTTTACAAAGTGGCTATAGTCCAGTCAAACCAACAGCATTCACAGTTCTGTGTGTGTGTGTGTGTGTGTGTCTGTGTGTGTGTGGGTGTGTTTGTGTGTGTGCGTGCGCATACAGCAAAGCAACAAGAAGAGGAAGTCTGAGTTTATCCCATACAGAGACTCAGTGCTGACCTGGTTACTGAAGGAAAACCTAGGTAAGCGTGTCCCACATTGACCTCTGAACCTAGGTAAGCGTGTCCCACGTTGACCTCTGAACCTAGTGGTGACCTCTGAAGCGTGTCCCACATTGACCTCTGAACCTAGGTAAGTGTGTCCCACGTTGACCTCTGAACCTAGGTAAGCGTGTCCCACATTGACCTCTGAACCTAGGTAAGCGTGTCCCACGTTGACCTCTGAACCTAGGTAAGTGTGTCCCACATTGACCTCTGAACCTAGGTAAGTGTGTCCCACATTGACCTCTGAACCTAGGTAAGTGTGTCCCACATTGACCTCTGAACCTAGGTAAGTGTGTCCCACATTGACCTCTGAACCTAGGTAAGTGTGTCCCACGTTGACCTCTGAACCTAGGTAAGCGTGTCCCACGTTGACCTCTGAACCTAGGTAAGCGTGTCCCACATTGACCTCTGAACCTAGGTAAGTGTGTCCCACATTGACCTCTGAACCTAGGTAAGTGTGTCCCACATTGACCTCTGAACCTAGGTAAGCGTGTCCCACGTTGACCTCTGAACCTAGGTAAGCGTGTCCCACGTTGACCTCTGAACCTAGGTAAGCGTGTCCCACGTTGACCTCTGAACCTAGGTAAGTGTGTCCCACATTGACCTCTGAACCTAGGTAAGTGTGTCCCACATTGACCTCTGAACCTAGGTAAGTGTGTCCCACATTGACCTCTGAACCTAGGTAAGTGTGTCCCACGTTGACCTCTGAACCTAGGTAAGTGTGTCCCACATTGACCTCTGAACCTAGGTAAGTGTGTCCCACGTTGACCTCTGAACCTAGGTAAGTGTGTCCCACGTTGACCTCTGAACCTAGGTAAGTGTGTCCCACGTTGACCTCTGAACCTAGGTAAGCGTGTCCCACGTTGACCTCTGAACCTAGGTAAGCGTGTCCCACGTTGACCTCTGAACCTAGGTAAGCGTGTCCCACGTTGACCTCTGAACCTAGGTAAGCGTGTCCCACGTTGACCTCTGAACCTAGGCAAGCGTGTCCCACGTTGACCTCTGAACCTAGGTAAGCGTGTCCCACGTTGACCTCTGAACCTAGGTAAGCGTGTCCCACGTTGACCTCTGAACCTAGGTAAGTGTGTCCCACGTTGACCTCTGAACCTAGGTAAGTGTGTCCCACGTTGACCTCTGAACCTAGGTAAGTGTGTCCCACGTTGACCTCTGAACCTAGGTAAGTGTGTCCCACGTTGACCTCTGAACCTAGGTAAGCGTGTCCCCGTTGACCTCTGAACCTAGGTAAGCGTGACCTGACCTCTGAACCTAGGTAAGCGTGTCCCACGTTGACCTCTGAACCTAGGTAAGTGTGTCCCACATTGACCTCTGAACCTAGGTAAGCGTGTCCCACGTTGACCTCTGAACCTAGGTAAGTGTGTCCCACGTTGACCTCTGAACCTAGGTAAGCGTGTCCCACGTTGACCTCTGAACCTAGGTTAGTGTGTCCCACATTGACCTCGTAAGGGGGTGAATCAGGGGTTCCATGGAATCTTAGCTGTCTTAATCCAATATCTTCGGGAGTGTTATGGTTATGGTTGGTTATGGTGTTCCATTCTATATGGTGTTAGGGTTAGAGTTAGGGTTAGGGTTAGGGTTAGGGTTAGGGTTAGGGTTAGGGTTAGGGTTAGGGTTAGGGTTAGGGTTAGGGTTAGAGTAGGGTTAGGGTTAGGGTTAGGGTTAGGGTTAGGGTTAGGGTTAGGGTTAGGGTTAGGGTTAGGCTGCTATAGAAGACTCTCTTAATTGGTCCCCAACAAGGCATCTGAAGCCTTGTTGCCCCGGACGATGTCTCAGCCGTTGTGAACACACAGTTTGTTAGTGAGGTAGGAGGGTTCTGCTGGAAACACCCTGGCCAGGATGTAAGGCCCTTACCTAAAGGTCCTCACTGTAAACACCCTGGCCAGGATGTAAGGACCTTACCTAAAGGTCCTCACTGTAAACACCCTGGCCAGGATGTAAGGCCCTTACCCAAAGGTCCTCACTGTAAACACCCTGGCCAGGATGTAAGACCCTTACCTAAAGGTCCTCACTGGAAACACCCTGGCCAGGATGTAAGGCCCTTACCTAAAGGTCCTCACTGGAAACGCTGGGATTCAAACCCACAAGCTCGTGTACAGTGGTGATACCCACTGAGCTACACACACTCTGTAAATCTACATGTGTGTGTGTTCCAGGTGGGAACTCACGCACTGCTATGATTGCAGCACTCAGCCCTGCAGATATCAGCTATGAAGAAACACTTAGTACACTACGGTATAAACACACACAAACACACAAACACACACACTCACTAGTACACTAACCCACACACTAACTGGCACACTATAGCACACACACTCACGCTCACTCAGACAGACACAAACATACTGTTTAGTCCACTACCACACACTCCACACACATACACACCATAACACACTCACATCCTCTCACACACAACACACACACAACACATATACTCACATCCACTCACACACAACAAATATACTCACATCCATGTTGTGTGCGCGAGTGATTGTGTGTGTGTTTGTGTGTGTGTGTATATGTGTATGTTGTGTGTGTGTATGGTGTGTGTGTATAGGTATGCTGACCGTGCAAAACAGATTCGTTGTAACGCCATTATTAATGAAGACCCCAACGCTCGTCTGATCAGACAACTGAAGCAGGAAGTGCAGAGACTCAGAGAGTTACTGCTCACCCAGGGACTTAGCCAGCTGCACACACACACACACACACACACACACACAAACACACACACACCCATACACACACACACACACTGTCTTATTGGTGTTTTTTCTGTCTGGCAGGCCCAGAGGTGAATAATAACAATCATATCTACCCTGTTTCGCTGGCTTGTCCTGCCTCTAATGGTCCTCCACCAATCACAACACTCGTACCTGGAAATGACCCCACCCACGATGGGGTCCGCCCCTCAGTGAGTGACCTTACTCCATCAGCAGAGTTTCAGGAAGAGATCATATCCAAGGAAGAAGCAGTGGAAAGGCTACAGGTAAAAGAGAGGGTGTGGCCTAAAGCCCTGAGTGGGTGTGGCCTAATGTCCTGCATGTAGTTCTTGGTGTTTTACAATGAGAATAATAATAAGAATAATTTAAAGAATTAAATCAAATCCTGGTTTGCATCAAATTTTCTCAAGCTAGACAGTGCTTAAACCGAACTTCTGATTTGACAACACCTATATTCTTCCCTCCCCCCAGGTACAAAGTCTGGGTGTCATTTTAGATCTTTCAATCTCTCTTTTACATCCCATGTTAATAATATTACTCGTTATGCCTATTTTCATTTTCGAAGTATTAATAAGTTTAATTAATTGTGGTTTTATTGTCATTTTATTTATTCTGTTATTTCTTGCTGGTGTCTTTGAATGTCTAGTAATGCGCCTAGAAATAAAATTTAATATTATTATTATTATTATTAATTACAATTGTTTATAAAGCACTGTTCACTTTCTTTAAAAAATCTTTTTTATATTGAAATGACTAAATAAAGTTTATATAATTATTATTAAATACAGTGAAGTCTTGGCAGTAGCACATTACTAACTGATGTAACACTTTTTAATCAATGTTAAAACACATAGAGAGTTGCTTTCCCATTATGAGTAATAAATGGGTCATTTGTAACTCACAGGAAACAGAGAAAATGATCGCTGAGCTAAACGAGACCTGGGAAGAAAAGTTGAGGAAAACAGAATCTATAACACTGGAAAGGTAACACACACACACACACATATACTTACACACACACACACACACACATTTCTCACACACACACACACCTACACACACACATACTCACACACTCACACACACACACATATACTCACACTCACACACACACAGTCTCACACACACACACACGCACACAAACACATACACGCTGAAGTATACCACTGTGTGTTTCTCCATTAGGGAGACTCTGCTGGCTGAGATGGGTGTGTCCATTAAGGAAGATGGAGGAACAGTTGGAGTGTTTTCCCCCAAAGGAGTGAGTAAAACCGCCACACCCACACGTGTACAGTAATGTACACAAATCTTTACACGTTTGTGCGTGTGTGTGTAGACTCCTCACTTGGTGAACCTTAATGAGGACCCTCTGATGTCTGAGTGCCTGCTGTACTACATTAAAGGAGGCGTGACCAGGTCTGGCCTGTTTGGACACTTTCTCACCTCTTGGTTTAATGTCGTTCTTTCTCTGTGGTTTAACACGTATAAGCGCGTTAGGATTTATTTTTTTGACCAACTGCTTTTGTTTGTTTGTTTGTTTGTTTGTTTATCAGAGTGGGTCAAAAAGATGTTGATGTTCGTCTAAGTGGGCAGTTCATTAAGGAGCAGCATTGTGTGTTCTACTGCCACAATAACAACCATGGAGGAGGTAAAACAAGCAGGGGGGGATACAGGGAATGGGCGGGGATACAGGGAAGGGGTGGGGATACAGAGAAGGGGCGGGGATACAGGGAAGGGGTGGGGATACAGGGAAGGGGCGGGGATACAGGGAAGGGGTGGTGGATACAGGGAAGGGGCGGGGATACAGGGAAGGGGCGGGGATACAGGGAAGGGGTGGCGGATACAGGGAAGGGGCGGGGATACAGAGAAGGGGCGGGGATACAGAGAAGGGGCGGGGATACAGGGAAGGGGTGTAAAGTCAGGCACAGGATCTTTCTTCTGACCTTGAGTGACCCTGTTTTTGATTCTGGACAGGGCTAATGACATTTACATCGATCCATCACAGATTTGTACTTATTCATCACTAGAATTACAATATATGGGCAGAAGCATGTGGATATGACCATCACACACATATCATGGGTATTAATATATTAACATGGAGGTGGCCCCTCTAATGGCCCTAACACCCCCACTCTATCGTGTGTCCGTGGAAAGTGTCCTTTGCACATTGGACTGTCAGTGTTTGTGCACTTGATAGTTTACTCCTAGTATACTCCTGATAGTTTACTCCTAGTATACTCCTGGTAGTTTACTCCTAGTATACTCCTGATAGTTTACTCCTGGTATACTCCTGATAGTTTACTCCTAGTATACTCCTGATAGTTTACTCCTAGTATACTCCTGATAGTTTACTCCTGGTATACTCCTGATAGTTTACTCCTAGTATACTCCTGATAGTATACTCCTAGTATACTCCTGATAGTTTACTGCTAGTATACTCCTGATAGTATACTGGTATACTCCTGATAGTTTACTCCTGGTATACTCCTGATAGTTTACTCCTAGTATACTCCTGATAGTTTACTCCTAGTATACTCCTGATAGTATACTGGTATACTCCTGATAGTTTACTCCTGGTATACTCCTGATAGTTTACTCCTAGTATACTCCTGATAGTTTACTCCTAGTATACTCCTGATAGTATACTGGTATACTCCTGATAGTTTACTCCTGGTATACTCCTGATAGTTTACTCCTGGTATACACCTGATAGTTTACTCCTAGTATACTCCTGATAGTTTACTCCTAGTATACTCCTGATAGTATACTGGTATACTCCTGATAGTTTACTCCTGGTATACTCCTGATAGTTTACTCCTAGTATACTCCTGATAGTTTACTCCTAGTATACTCCTGGTAGTTCACTCCTAGTATACTCCTGGTAGTTTACTCCTGGTATACTCCTGATAGTTTACTCCTAGTATACTCCTGATAGTTTACTCCTAGTATACTCCTGATAGTTTACTCCTGGTATACTCCTGATAGTTTACTCCTAGTATACTCCTGGTAGTTTACTCCTAGTATACTCCTGATAGTTTACTCCTGGTATACTCCTGATAGTTTACTCCTAGTATACTCCTGATAGTTTACTCCTAGTATACTCCTGATAGTTTACTCCTAGTATACTCCTGATAGTATACTCCTAGTATACTCCTGATAGTTTACTCCTAGTATACTCCTGATAGTATACTGGTATACTCCTGATAGTTTACTCCTAGTATACTCCTGATAGTTTACTCCTAGTATACTCCTGATAGTATACTGGTATACTCCTGATAGTTTACTCCTGGTATACTCCTGATAGTTTACTCCTAGTATACTCCTGATAGTTTACTCCTAGTATACTCCTGATAGTATACTGGTATACTCCTGATAGTTTACTCCTAGTATACTCCTGATAGTTTACTCCTAGTATACTCCTGGTAGTTCACTCCAAGTATACTCCTTGTTCACATACTTTTGG